>CM022755.1:27632933-28232933 GCA_012411365.1 Ameiurus melas | reverse complement strand
TCCCTTCACCTTCACCTCCTCTTCTCTTCTCATTGCCTCTTCTCTTCACCTCCTCTTCCCTTCACCTCCTCTTCTCTTCTCATTGCCTCTTCTCTTTACCTCCTCTTCTTCACCTTCTCTTCTCTTCTCATTGCCTCTTCTCTTCACCTCCTCTTCCCTTCACCTTCTCTTCTCTTCTCATTGCCTCTTCTCTTCACCTCCTCTTCCCTTCACCTCCTCTTCTCTTCTCCTTGCCTCCTCTTCTCTTCAATTTCTCTTCTTTTCATCTTCTGTTCACCTTCTCTTCGTCTTCTTTTCATCTATTCGCCATCTCTTCTGTCTTTTCTCATTCTTCTCTTAGGACTTTGTTTGCATGTACTATTGTATTCATGTCAGGGTCTCCTTTTGTAAAGCTTTAAAGGAAATGCAAAAAGTTTTAACAGCATTAGCGAGTGGACGCTCTGTGGCAGGTGGCATGCTATTGAAAATGGGCTGTGTGTGTTGGCAGTTATGTGACCTCCTGCCTCTATTTGTGGAACGTACAAGCACAATGGGGATGATCTGATTTATTTGTAGGTGCGAGTCTGACTGGGGTTATGTGTGTGATTTCCTCCAGTAGCTTGAATCCTAGCTGCAGTCCCACAGGGCACAATATAAATTCAGTGAGCTCGGTTACTGTTTTTCCTGACCCAATTACTTACAACACAGCACCTAATCCTTTTAGTCGAGGCAGTGGACTTTTAGGGGTTGAAGCTTACCCCCCCACCCCCTAAATAGTATGATGAACGAATGTGGTGTGAGCATAAGCATTTAACTCGTATTTGGCAGCTATTCCTAGACATTTGTTAGCATTACAATTAACACTGCATCCTGCTATAATGGGTATATACTGTATATGAAATACTTAAGGTTTTTTTTTTTAGCTGAATTGCATAAAAAAGTAATTCTTGCCCTTCTGAGTTCGACAGATTATTAAAGCAGATGCTAGCTCTTAGATGCGAACAATCCTGCCGTCACAAAAGCATCTCCCGGCCTGCCGCTGATTCAGAGCAGCTAGTGCCAGGAGTCTTTTTACATGCCACTGCAAATTCGTGACCAATTACTTCGCCAATTTATTTCAGTCCGGATTTTTCCTAGCTTCAGCTCGAAATACATATGTAATGCCACCGATGCGCATTTGCATACATTAAAATGGAAACTAATTGCTGTATTAACATCAACAGCCACCCTTTTAATGAGCTCAGGATACAGAGCGGGAGAAACACCACATCCGTCTGGGGCTGGGTGCTTATATGGTGGCAGGAAGCATAGGAAAATTACACTTAGTACAAATCGGTGTCTTTTTAACTTTTTTTTTTTGTGTGTGTTAGTGCATGCTTTAATCTTCTTCTGCTGCTAAGACTGAATCCAAACTCGATCTGAGCTACACTGGGAGGAAAAAGTGTCAATATGTCCTTACAAATGCAGTTTTTAACAGTACTTCTCGCCTCTTATCAGGCTTTTCAAACAAGAGACCTGCTAAATCCATAAACTATTCAAGCCCTATTAAAAGGGATAGGTTGATTTTATTGCCTCTTTAACACCACTCCACTTGAAGTCACCTTGCCTAGCTTATGGGTTTTATTGCTTCTGAGTGCATGGAAATGATGAACACTCGCTTGCAGGCCTAGCAACCAGCATGGGGAGGCTGGATTTTTCTGTTTGAATGGTTTTCCGAACGTATGTGATCGGTGTATTGAGTTCAGCACTGAGATTGAGTGCTGTGACCCTCGACAAATGCTAACAATGTAATGGTTTCTTAAGCATATGCAATATTTCTCAAACTAGGGAGTGCACACATTAGAGTTTTCTTTTAGCCATGAAATAAAACTTTTAATGCTTATAGAGGGTTTTTTTTAACCTTAGGATTTGATTGGCATTGTAATAACCCTGTGAGGGTGCTGTCTCACAATTACTGCCATCACATTTCTTATCTACCATGCAGTAATGATTACCTTTATCGTGTCTGCACCTTTTTATAGCTTATTTCTCTGATTTAAATGTCTAAAGACTTGCATGGCTATGAGACACCTTAGTTTATTATTATTACTTACTGTAAAAGAACTGATGTCATGGAAAATTGCATTATAATTGCCAGACGCCAAATCAAAATCATGGACTTTTTCCATTATCTTCAGTTTTGCCATTGCCCTTTAATATACTGTGTTAATATACTTTAGTATATCAAGAAACATGCCATGATGTAACATGAGGGGCGTAACGATACATTCTGGTCATAATTTGACTCGACAGATTTGACTGGGCGGCTGTGGCGCAGTTGGTAGAGCGGGTTGTCCACTAATCGTAGTGGTTGGCGGTTCGATTCCTGGCCCGGGTGACTCCACATGCCGAAGTGTCCTTATGCAAGACACTGAACCCCAAGTTGCTCCCGATGGCAAGTTAGCGCCTTGCATGGCAGCTCTGCTACCATTGGTGTGTGTGTGTGAATTGGGTGAATGAGACACAGTGTAAAGCGCTTTGGATAAAAGCGCTATGTAAGTGCAGATTTACCATTTACTCGACTCATGATACTGGCTTCACGATTTGATTCAATTTGATTCTGTACAAAATTTTAATGAAGAGAAATGATGATTGAAAAGGATTCAATTTTATATCTGAATCATGAACAACATATTTTTGTCTGTGCGAAACTAAATTAGATACGAACAGAGGTTTATTGTAAAAAAAAATGTACCACAGGTACACGTGATGTACCTGTGGTACATATTAAATGTATAAATTCTCCCAAAAATTTGACTGAATAAACAAAGTCTCTGACCTAGGGAACATGATCAATGGAGCTCCGTAGCAGCATTTGAGCATCATTTTACCAGAAATAGAGCTCCAAAGTCGGCTAAAATGCCTGGCTTCCGTGTTTGACTTCTCAACTTCCATGTCGTATGAAAGCTTTTTACTGTTTAGAATGTGTTTGTGTAACCACATAATATGTGTCAGTCATTGTGACCTGGTGCTATTGGTCACTTCAAAAGTGCAGATGATTCTCAGCAATGGTGCAGGCTCTCCATGAAGGAAACCGATCATATAACCAACCAGCTCTCTATTAATATATATTAAGTCTATCGTTTGCACAGATTAGGAGCTCTGGGGATCAAATATACAATTGCTTTAGATGCATAATTAATAGAATGCAGATTCCCACGAGCTGAATCACTCAATGCACACGGACACATTTTTGCATTGCACGCATATAACGTGTAAAGACATTTGTTTAGAGAGTAAATGTGCAGGATGAGAAAAGGAAAATCAGGGAAAAATACATAGTTTTTTTGTTTAGTTTTTTTTTGTCAGGTGAAACGCCTCCTAGATTCGGTGTAATTTGTTTAAGCCCACTTAAATCACATCATCAGCATTGGATTAGAAGAGCATGCAAAAATACAATAGAAATGTAATAAACAAACACAAACGAGGTGAAATGCTTGCTCAGTCACTGATTGTTTGAAATTCTTTTGGGGAAAGAAGTGAATAGGCTAAGCAAAATCACAGACACCGCATGATTACAGACTTGACACATGACAAAAATGACAATCATGCATGGTGTTTCTTATGTACGTAGCTTTCAGTGAGTGTCGTTATGTGTATGAATAACACTTTTATTCCTATAATGCCTTCCTGCGATATGTAAAGCTCAACCATAACAGTTTTATAAAATAAGAGTTCATGATGGGTAGTAGAATTTGTTTTAGCTCGCTCATTCAATATTGTGACCAACCTGATTAGATCTCTAAATCGTGTGAACGTTTGCAGTTCTGTGGCAAAAAGGAAAATGTTGAAAAATGTTCTGGAAAAGAAATGTGTTAAGATTTCCATCTGAAAATAGAGCTCGGTTACAGGATACACTTGTGCGAGCCTGGAGGTGGTTGAATGGAGACATGTGCGAGAGAGTGGACACATGATCCATAATCCAGTCGCAGCTATCTGTAGTTTGGCAACGCCACTGCAGCAGGTCTCTACTAATAGCTCTATATTTCATTGCGGAAAGCACCCTGCCACAATCCAATTGATGAACGACTATGGCTCTTTCACCCCCAGCTTCCCCACTCACGGCCCACAACTCTGCCCCCCATGGTCCTCAGTGTTCATGTATGTTCCCTTCATCCATCTGACACAATTCTCTCTCTCTCTCTCTCTCTCTCTCTCTCGTTCGCTCCTCAGTTTGACAAAGCATATGCCTACAGCATCCGACACATGTTTGGGAAGGAAGGCAAGCGAACAGACTACACGCCCTACAGCTGTATGAAGGTGATTTTATCCAATCCGCCCAGTCAAGGCGACTTCCACGGTGAGCAGAGTTCTTTTAAAAATGAATCACTGTGTTCTTTTGCGGAGGAGAAAAAAAATCAGGATAATTTGGTATAAGGACCTGATCAGATTTTTAGATTTTTTAAAAACAAATCATTCATTAATTATGGCTCATATTGCAAACCAGAATGATTGGAATAATTATTTTTGAGTTGCTTAAATATAGAATCAAACGGTGTGTGGCTATAGGAAAGTAATCGCTCGGGTGGTGTGGCTCGATATGAAGTGTAGTTAACCTAAAGTTGATTATTTTTCCAATAACCGGACGTCCCAAATGTTTTATTCCTCATATCCCACAGCAATTTTACAATTTGGAATTCATCAATGAGCAGCACGTTATCTGTTTATAGTGACGTTATTGCAGCTACAAACAGTCATTCCTTCATCAGCATCTCCTTACAGCAATCTTCACAAAAAATGAGAAGTTTCTCTTTAAGTAACAACCTACTAGACCAGGCGCATTAATATAAACCTGTGATTTGAATAACAGACTGCACTACAGAGCTGCTTTTATAGACATCTGATCAACATCTTCTGATTGATCAGTATTTAAAATTCAACAGCTCAGCCAGTCTAATGTTTGTATTTCTTCTGTCATTCTCACATCCTCCTCTCAGGGTGTCCATTCCGCCACACTGACCCAGAGCTGCTGAAGCAGAAGCTGCAGTCATATAAACTCTCTCCCGGTGGGATTATGCAGGTGGGTGTACACACACACACACACACACACAACCACCTGTATCATGTTGGGACATTGGACACAACATAAAGGCGACTGTCCATTATGTGAATACTCCAGTGGCTTTAAAGCAGAGCTCAGTGTCATTTGGATCTGTAAAAAGTTTGAGTTTGTTCGACTGAAAATAATGCACTAGGGTCATGTGTTTGTCCTGCAGCCGAAAAGCATCTTCACAAGGACCTGATTTTACAAGCGCAATGAAATGAACTTGGGTGTAACTGTAAACAAGAAAGCACCAATCTGTCCTGATTCATTTGTTGACCCGCTGCTCGCGTATGTCCTGGCACTTTTATCACTTTCACACAAGTAATATAAAGGGATTTTATGAGCACTTTAAAAATGGGTCATAAACATTGTTTTAGTTGTTGTTAGCCAAAACCTGTGTTTGCAAGTTAAATAGCTTTGGTTAGTGTGACATCATCCAACAGACAAGATGGCAGATTTGACTCTGGCTATAAGTGTAACGTACGTTTTAAAGGAAATCATCAGACGCTATTTACACTTAGTAACTATTAACAATCAGACACTAATCTGGCCTTAGTCGTTTGTATAGGTTCTTGATATTGATCATTATTAGTGATGCACTAAAAAAAAATACAGTTTTATTATGGATATAGTCAGTTTTAAAGTTTTAGGCCAAAACTAAGCTGAACATAAACATCCTAAAAATAATTGCCGTCTTCTCTACAATAACAGCATGTAACACCGTTTCTCATACAGCTACTGTCGATTTTGCTTTAAGAATCTGGGTGTAAAACAACAAGCAGTAACAACAAAGCAACGAGGCTCAAAATCTCATTTTGTCTGTTGTCATCAACTACAGAGAGCAGTCAGTCATCCAACTGCTGTGAAGCAATGAATGCTATTATGTTGTAGTTATACTTCACAATTTGGCTCAGAAATGTATGAATTTTTTCAAAAACTATGGTGACAGATGGCGACAGCGTGTTAGTGCTGATTTTCCTTTTTTGCTTCTGTTTTGTCGTATCCTGCATATTGAGCAGGTTGCTGTGTTGTCAAGTGGTGTATCAAACCCTGGAAAAGTCCTTGGGTGTTGGACCCCCTCTTGATACTTGGACAGTGATTGAACAGTGATTATAAATCTCTTGTCTAATGTCCCTCGCAGAAACCATGAAGTGGTTCTGAACACGTCTGCGCTGAGTGGTGCAGGAGAACAAAGGAAACAAACAGCATTATTAATCACGGGCCAATTTTCATTAGGGTTCAAATTATTTGGAAAATGTTCAATTTGATACTTTTATAGTTTTTTTTTTTTTTTTTTCCAGTGACTGCAAATATTATTTCTTTCCTGATGCTCAGTTTTCAGTTCAAATATCATTTTAACACATTCTTGAAAGTGGTTTGATCTGCTGTAATAGATTTAATTAAATATAAAGAATTATGAAAATATGAATAAGCTAAACTACAGGTGCAGCAAAAAAATTTCATATCGTGGAAAGTTCATTTTTAATTCATTTTTAAAAGTTTTAATTTAATTAAAAAAGTAGAACTTTCATATATTATAGATTCATTACACATAAAGTGAAATATTTCAAGGTTTGTTTTTTTTTTCCTTTTTTTTTTTTTAAATAAATCTCATTGATTACGGCTCACGGAAACCAAAAATCCAGTATCTCAATGATAATTTCAGCCGTTTTTAATTCTGTGTGACCTGCTGTTTTAAACCCAATGATTTAAAGTGTACATTTGGCAGCTTTTAAGACCTGAAATTATGTTGTAGCGCATAAGCAATGAACTGAGGTCACTGGTTATTACTGGAATTTTCCGATGTAGTTATGGGCCTCAGACACCAGTGTATTTAATGGACTGATGAAAATTAGCCTATTAAACTCAGTCTTAAAAAATATACATTCATAGTGCCATGAAGAAAGTTGGCACAAGTCCTTTTTTTATCACATATTATTATGAAAACTTGGAAGTTTGTTTTTTAAAAGGGGAGAATTTTTATTTCAGGATTATATCCATGTAAATGCAAGTAGTAATTTTTCTGGATAAGCATGAAAGGCTGAGCGATTAATTTGGTACTGCTAACCTCTACCAAATTGATATTGGGGAGGGGGAAAGGATTTATATGGTATTTTTAACAGTGAGCAAGTCATAAATTGATTAGGTAGCTCACTGGGCAAGTAAAAGTGGCAGTGTGCTGCCTAGTCTCATCGTTCAGTTGCTTGGAAGCCTAATTGGCCAGGCTAAAAAGTGGTAGGTAAGGTAATGTAATAGCATATGCACAGCTAGTTAAATGCACAGATATTAGGGAAGACTAATGGAAAAGAAAGTGTTTAGGTTCTTTATCCATTTCTATCAAATATTTTTAATGTTCTACATGGTCTTATTGTGTCTGTGGGGAAGAAAAATTGCGGTGCGATTTATTGTTCTGTCCTCGCATTGCACATTTAATGATATTACATGAGGATCAGTTGTGCCTTTATTTTTTCTTTATATGTGTAACCACGATGTGACTGAGTTATATGACAGGTTTGTACCAAACTTTATTTTTGTTTATCTCGGTTTTAGCATTTCCAAAACCCACATCTTGGAGGAAGACGCTATCTGTCCTCTTCCATGTAAATGAATTTACAGATGCCTATTATTGGCCAGTGTTACTGCGATTGACACGGGAGAGACAGTATGACGTCCCTCCCACTCAGACAGCACGACCAATTTGGCCAATCTCGTATCGTCGGGATTTGAGCTCATCAGCTCCTGATGATAGGGTGAACACTTCTGCTGTTCTATTTGAGAACCCTAAAAGCTGCATGCTTCTGATTTTGAAAAGATCATCTGTGATCTATAAGCTCTAACTAAACCACCTAGTGGGAAAAAAAACGCTCTAGCATTAACCATATGTGTGTAGTGCAGCATTCAGAACATTTAGCACACACTATAGTAACAGAACTGAGGTGTGTAATGTGAGGCATTTTAAATTTAAACATGCATACCAAATAAAAACATTTGGTTTTTTGAAGGTTGATGGGAAGTAGAGGTTTTGTTTTTAATTTCCCAGACACCCAGGCTACTGATTTTCCCACCCCTCATGTTGTACAACTAATAGTGGCTCAGAATATTTCTCTACATAAAGATACTGTTTCATTCAGGAAGGAAAGTTCTCACAATCTTTCAACAGAAAGTCCTGCAGTGTGTCTAAATGAATCATATGCACTTTTCTTAGATAAATGAAGATCTCCTGCATATCTCGTGCTGGCCAGCTTGTCCAAGCCATCTTGCAGTGAGGCTAAAGGGAAACGGAGACGAGAGCGCTTGCTTAGTTTGACAACTCAGCCCACAGGCTGCACGTTCGCCGTCAAATTAAATTCACTATTAGTTCAGTGACCTGAGCAGCCCATCGTAGTCTGAGAGCCCGAGACCTGTGGATTTGAGGCCACAAGCTCTCACTGCAGCACTCAGCCCAGTGCACTGGATAATTAAAAACTGCTGCAAATGTGAGAGTGGTGATTAAAATGCCGAACAGCAGCCGTCTCAGTCACCCTGTCTGGTGCCAAAGTGATACCAGAGGCCAGAAGGAGCAGACGCCAGCTGGTGTGAAGAAGCGTAGGGGCGCAGAATTAACCTCTCCCTCACTCTGTGAGTGAGCACCCAACACGGTGTGACTCTCACCTCTGGAGGTGTTGAAGGACTTGAGAATCCCACGTGTTATTTATAGTGCAGGGGAGGAAGGAAAATAGAAAAAAAATCATATGTTTAGTCCTTGCAGTTCATTTTGAGAGGGATGTAATTAACGAATTCGATGAATTAGGGTCATTTGTGTTCTTTACAGCCATTGATTTCTAGTCAAACGCAGTGCCATATGTCAGATAGGACGAACATGGAGTGGGTACAGATGTTTGCACTGAATCCTGATCATAGGGTTATTCTCACAAAGCAGAAAATTATAATGGTGCTATCACTGCTAAATGCAGTAATTCTCATAATCCTTCCTTTTCATGCTCACTGTAGTTTCTAGATTCACTTTAGTGCACAAGTATGAGGGTAATTTTAACACACATTCTCAAAGGTAATGCTGCATTTGACTTGGAAGTGGGAAATCCAAACTTGGAATTGGGTAATTTTTGACGCTCGAAAAAACATGGACGCCTTCATGTTTGTTCTTTTTTTACTGTGACAAGTGATGCATATTTACATCTTCAAATCAGTGGACTGTATAGTCAATATTATAGATGTAACAAGCTAATTTGTCTGTTTGTTGATTAAAGCAAATGAAAATACAGTATAACACCTTTAAAATAAAGAAGTGCTACTTTGTTTACTGTTGATGCTTTGAGCAGAAATGTTGATTCGATGTCATTTGTTAAATTCCGGGCCGTGGAGGACGTCCTGGTTTTCCGAGTAGCAATTCCAAGTCAAGGGGGTGTTTTCTTTGGAATTTTTTCTTGTCTGAGGTCCAAGTTACAAGTTGTAGTCCAGCTCATTTACACCCAGTCATTTCCTGCATCATGTATCTGCACATGAGATTTTCACCACATGCATTTACACTTCGTCGTCGGATTCTCGTGTCCAGTGAAATCTGATTGCTGCGTCTTGTGTCTGTAAATATCTTTCACTATAGTTGTAGGCAGTTTATTATTATTATTATATCTAGTATAATATATATCTTTAAAAAAAAGTTTTGCTATGATGGCTTGGACTACAGTTGCTATAACAGCTTTAGGACTGCAATTGCCATACACAGTTTTGCACTCAAGTCTCCAGCAGTAAACATTTGATATTATAGATGGGAATTATTTCTAATCGGACTAATCGTTGTTCTGCAGATGATGATTTGTTCCCTTTTGAGTCTGGTTCCTCTCAAGGTTTCTTCCACATATCGTTTCAGGGAGGAGTTTTTTTTTCCCATATAACGGTCACCTCTGGCTTGCTTATTACGGTTAAATTTATCAGTTTAAAATGTATATCCTGAATCGATATATATTTCTGTAAAGCTGCTTTGTGACAATGTCCATTGTTAAAAGTGCTATACGCATACAATGGAATTGAATTTTGTAACATTTTATAAAGTAAGCTGGCGGTTTATAAATCCAAACATTTCTGCAGATTGCAGTTCAATTCGCAGAGTTTTTTGTGATTTGTCGTGGCCAAAAATGTTTGCATTTTCGGCAGTTTTTTTTTTTTTTTTTTTTATTATTAAAAATTTTCATAGCGAAGATTTTTGTTCTTTTTTTTGCGGAAAACTACTTTAATTGGTGAAATTGCAATAGCACACAAAAGAATTCGCAGTGATGTTTGTTGGTAAATGAGACGTTTTTGCTGTACATATGTTCAATGCACGTGAATCAAAGAGGGCTTTGGATAAATGCCCATTGTGGTGATGTCACATGATGGCTGTGTTCCCGGTGGTACCAGTGTTTAGGCCACACACAGATTATATCACTTGCCCACCACGGCACCGCCCCCACCGTTGTTTCATTTAGTTCGGTTAGAGAACAGACGCTACAATTAAAAACCGAACACGTCTGCTCAATTCAGCACGAGCCGAACGAGTCAGAGTCTCAGCGCAGATCGGCAGGAGTCGGATTTCATTTAGCATGAGTGAGGTGAACTGACCGACAACACGATGGCAACCCATGAATCTGTTTGGACAAAAAGATTACTTCTGTCCTGAATAAATCCATGTTCGCATCAAACATCTGCTTGAGCTTGCTTTATTTGTAATCATGTTGTAAAAATGAGGCCTCAGCACACAGCCTTACAGTACTCCACTCTGATATACGAGATTAGATGTGGGATGTGGGGCTTTACGTGATCTCCAGCCTCTATCCGTCACTCACTGCTCACGGTTCATGGCAACGCCATGAGTTATACATTTCAGCATATGTCGATATGTTGCTCAGCTGGAATGCTCCTGTTGGGAATACGTGTGAAACAACGCTTCCCTCAGGGAACACTGTAAGGATGTTTTACACAGCGTTAATCACTGATCATGCGTTCTCATTTCAGCTTTAATATTTCTTTATAATTCTGCAGAGTTCATCGTTGGGTTTTGAATTTGTCATTTAGTTAGGAATAAATTGTACATTGCAAAACATGTCCTTTATGTCAAAGAGCAATTTAAAGGTAATGGAGTGCTTAACGGTTCAACCCTCGGTTCTCTTTCTGTCTCTCTCTGTTATTCTCACAGATTTTGGACCTTGTCAAGGGAATGCACTATCAGCTGGCCTGCCAGAAGTACTTTGAACTGACACACAATGTAAGCATGCCTTTTTACTCTGACTCGCTTTCTGTCTTTCGGCAGCTCTGGGATGACCCTGTAATTCATCCAGAGTGGTTCCACCCAGTCTGGCCGCTGTAATCACATCCGTCATTATCTGTCACAGCTGCTTTATTTTTATGGGTTTATTAGAGCACTTGGGATTGAATTACATCTGTGTGAATTTTTTTTTAATCTAATGCGTTTTAGCTAGGGCTGCAACTAACGATTATTTTTGGTAATCGATTAATCTGGCGATTGTTTCTTTTATTAATCAATTGGTTGGATTAAAAGTCAAATTATTTCCCCCTATAAACACGTTATTTCACATTCTTCCCAATGTCGTCCTTTAAACATTGTGCAAAGTGAAAGCTATACATATTTAAAAAAAAAAAATTTTAAGCTTTTGAATGTATATATGTGGGCTATGCTATACATTATGCAAAGGTTTTTTAAAAAGATTATATTTTGAAAACAAAAAACAACCGATTGTCTACGAGCTTTAACGCAGAAGTTAAATCGCTGTTTAAAAATGTAAAAGAAAGAAAAACAGCGCACAGGATGAGTGTGAACTGGTAAGATGTTGAATGTTCTGCAGTACCACACACATTCACTCGTCTGAACACAGTAACATGTTACTTTATTCTGTAAATGTACTACACTTCTTACTTTTATATACAATTACATGTTCTAACCCCATTACAGTTACTGCTCTCATAAACACAATTACTTTTGCTTCTAAATATCGCTAAATACAGCATCAAACAACATATTTGATCAAAATGAATATTTTCATCAGTTACTGCGCTTCCTTTCTACTGCGCTCTGTTTTATTGATGCGCACATGTGGACTCATTCAGTGAAGTTTAATGGAGACTAACTTTCTGTCAGGACGAGGCTTTATGTAAAATGGAAATACTGGTGTTTATTTCTAACATTTACAGATAAGGGTATAAAGGTAAAAGTGTCATTTCTGTGCTGAAGAAAATATGTCTGGAACACATTAAACATCACGTGCACCGGTCACAGCATCTGACACGACAAGCCACGTTAATAACTCACAAGTTAGTTTGAAGCGCTTTATATAAACCATTCTCATGTTTTGGACGACCTTGATCGTGCACTTTCCCCTGCAGCTCACTCTGTGACCGCCGCTGTTTTTTACGTGTTTTATTAATAGAAATGCGTTTTTCACCATTGTGATGTGACGTCACTGTCTGGGGTTATCCACAGTGACGTCACAGACCCGACCAATCCATAACGAAATTCCGTGTCGATTATTTTTATTATCGATTTTATCGATTAGTTGTTGCAGCCCTAGTTTTAGCATCAGAGCTTTTGACTCGGCAGTTTGGGTCACGGCAAAACATTCAAAATGCTTTATATTCTGTTGCTTGGGAGGGTAAAATTATTAAACAAGCAAAAACAGGGTTGACTGGATGCTGAATTTGGTAGGTCTTTTCTCTATTCTATGAGAAGCAGCTGCTGAGTTGTTGGTTGTTTATTTATTTATTTATTTATGTATTTTTTTCTCCCCACCCCCTTTCTCAGAGTTCAGTAATGCTTACTATAAAGCGAGGCATGAAAGCTGCAGATTTGTGGGTCACAGCCAGTGGGAAAGCAAATGAATGAGTAAACATTTCACTATGTGCTGATTTCTTGTGGTGTTTCAGCCCCTGCTGTGCTCCTGGTATTTAGACATAAAGCTGTGAAGACCATGTTGATGCAACACAATCCCCCACACACACACACACACACACACACACACACTCAGAAAAGTTCCCAAACTGTGTCAGTCAGGATTAGCGGTGTCCTGTCCCTCCACTCAGAAGGCAGGCTCCCGGTTGACACGTTATGGACAAAAATACGTGCGGATACCTGAGCCGAGCAAACGGCTTGGTGACAAGTTAATTTAAGTGAAAAGGAGCGAATCTTTGATATGAAAGCGAGAGCTAAACTGTTCAAATGCTTGTCATTACTGTCACGTAAGATGCGTTTGAGGCTTAGTGATGAAGGGAAATATCCTTGGTATAGTGCCAAAAGGTTAAACAACTCATCAGTGTGCAGGCCAGAGACTTTTCAAGCTTAACTAGGGGGAGGGTTAAAAAAAAAAACACTTCCTAAAATGGATTAAAGGTGTCTGGACTGTGTGTTTGAGCTGATTTCCATACAGTGACAATACGGTTTGTTAGGAATAAAACACGATTCAAGGAAAATGATATACAATGTGGAAACTTGACTACCCCACTTTTGATCATTTTTTGTAATAGCATCTAAAACATCAGCGTTTTATTCCTTTTGTACCACAGCACTTGGTCCATGATTACACTGATTCGTTATTAGAAGTGACATGTATGGACATCCACGAAATCAAATTCTTACTTGGTGTAGTGTATAAAGAAAAATTAAAAAGGGTTTTTTTTTTTTTTTTTTTGCACAAAAGTTTTGCACGGGTTTTTCTAAGTGATGTTTTGTAATGTTTGACACCCGTGAAACGAAGCAGGCTTTGGCTGAATGCACGTTGTGATGACGTTACATGACGCGTCTCAACCCAAATCTGTGGTAATTTTTTTTTTTAATTAAATGGCAAGCTCCTGTAAGTATTTTGGAGTTTCCATTATTTTACGTGTCTGTTTAAACAAACTTCTGGAGGGACTGAGCTGTGCTGTTAAAGGAATTGACCACATTCTGGCCAGTTGAGAATTAAACAGCAGTGTGGTATAAAATGTAGCTTAATTCACAAATCATCTGCTTTTGGCATTTGGTGATGCCAACCATCGAGTAAATCATGGTAATGTGGAAATGTGTCAGGTTTCTATCCCCTAGCTCAAGGAAATGTATTCACAGCTCATTGCTGTGGTGTGATTCACTTTTTTTTTTAAACACTTTAACTTGAATGTGTTTTAAAAGCCCTGATCGGTGGCCCCTCTTGATGGAAGAGATGTTCCATGTGCAGGTTCCTAGATGGATTGAAAGTTCTCGGTGTCACTGATTAGATTGAACTGCTTATAATGGATAACAATGAAAACAGCAGTGCCTCTGTGAACTACAGAACCTGTTTAGCAGCTGATGACTAATGGCCAAACAATGTGAGCAACTCGTCTTCCTCCTAAATTAAAAAACAGCCCTCCTGATGAACAGCCTAACAGGGCTTGAATGATGAGTTGTCTGTTCCCGCAGACAGTGAAACGCATATATATCTGAAAGTCAGGTGTCATATATTAAGCCGGTTGTATGAAAAGACATCACTGACATTAATGTGCACGATAAAGCATACTTATTGATGCATCAATAGATTCCCTGCCCCCTTTCCCCCCACCGTCTGATTTGATATGCTGGAGTCATCACAGGCATAAAGACACGCTTGTTAGTCCATGTGGTGGGACTTTAATCACCGCCATATGTCCCACCTGCTACCACAGTCGCCAGTTAGAACGGATAGCTCACCACCATTCCTCCCGCCCCGGCAGCGTTTATTAAAGGTCAAAATGTAATACTTCACAGATGAAATATTTACACAAGGGCAATATATCAAGCGCTGGAGAGAGTAATGAAAAGGCAGCCAGGAGGTTTGGAGGCATAGCAGTTCCCCTCCTTGCTACAAAGCAATGTGGAACACGATCTCACTTCGAAATTCGTCTGGATTGATTCATCCTTATGCATTTTTTATTCATCACAGAGACAGCGCTTCAGTTTAGTTTCACTCTAAAGAAGGGGATCCCAACATTTTAGTCAGATAAAACTTGCACCTTGAAACCCAAAGTATACTTGAAATTCGAAGTAGGCTCTTTTTAGCAGGTTTCTTTTCACTTAGTGAAATATATGATCATTCCTATTTTTCATAAAATCTCTTATCTTTCTTAGCCAACCGTCTTATCTTTCTTAGCCAATTCCCGCCTACCAGTTAAGTCATCCTACAACAGATACCAGTTGGAAAGGGTGAAGGCTTTCATGTGCTTCCTCCGAGACATGTGAAGCCACCCTCGGCATCTTTTGGAACTGCTGCTCGTGCTAGGTCACAGTGCAGTGTCGCACTCTGAGGAAAGTGCTATCTGCCCATTTTTGGAAAGCCTGCTCTAACGCGTTTACCCTGGAATGGATCTGTATGTAAGGGATCATTCAGCTTTGTACTTAAACATCATTGTTGACTTGGCCACTGTAAGTGATTATTTGGTCCTCTGGGAGACATGCAAATATCTTATGTAGCTTCTGAAGGGCAATACTAAATTAAAAAATAATAAGATCTTTAAACAAAATAATAACAATTTACTTTGATCATCCTGTTCAAAAGTATACATCCCCCTGGCTTTCAATGTATCATGTTGCCTTATTGAGTATCAGTGAATGCTTGCAGCTTTTGTAATAGTTGTGTACGAGTTCCTGAGTTGTCCTCAGTGTGAAAAGATTTATCTCAATGTCATGTAGTCACTGTTGGAAAGGGGTCAAATATGCAGAAGATGCTGGAAAAGCAAAGAATGTGCAGGACCCGGAGGATTTGTCTGGAGAACAGCAGGCAGTTTAACTGCTCAGGACATACAAGGGACTCATGGACAACTATCACAAAACATAAAAACAGTCGTTGATCATCGAGGTGACGATACACTATATTAAGAATCAAGTGTATGTAAACTTTTTTGAATGGGCTTTTTTTTTTTTTTATAGATGCTGTTGTGGACTGTAAGTAAACATGCTGTGTGAAATAGCTTATTCAGGACAGAACTAAATAAAAATTAACATGGAATTTTTATGATCCCTCTTATTTTGTTAAATGTATTAAGATTTTGAAGATTCTACAAGAGGTATGCAAACTTTTGGGCACAGCTGTGCAGGGCCCCTGTGATGTTCTAACAGTTCACATGCAGTTAAACTGTCTACTTCCCTTTGCTTTAAACAATGGAAAAGGTCTCCAGTCTCCAGACAAGGCAGCACAGTGGGAGTGTTCAGTGTAACTTCAAAGTACATCAGGCTTGTAGAAAGGTAGAAAGGAGGTCAGAGCATGTCTTTTTCACTTTGCAAAGGAAGTTCATTTCCATAAACAACACTGCTCTAATCTCAATATCCTCTTTCACTGTAAAGTGTCAACACAAGGTTGTGAAACTTTTCCAAATGTTCTGATTCCTCCAAACAGATTGACGATGCTGGGTTTTCTCTGAATCACCCAAACCAGTACTTCATGGAGAGTCAGAAGCTGCTCGGTGGAGGAAAAGAGGTCAAGAAAGAAGCGGAGATGCCCCAAAAGGGACAGGAAAATACGTCCAGTAATGATCCCAGTGTCCCTCCGTCACGTCAGCACAACACCACTCAGGCTGTGGATGATATGGGGGATTTAGACTCGTACTTCCTTGATGAGTAAAACCTGTGGTCAGACAAACTGACTATACTTTATTCCACACAGTTTTCTATACAGAAATGTTTCATGATTTTTTTGTTTGTCAAATTATCGTTTTTATATGTTAACTCCTAGTTGTAACAATATTTCGTATGCTTTGCTCAGTTCACTAAAGATGAATAAAAATTCCAGTAATGAAGACTACGCTGATTTGTTTTTCATTTGATCCAGACATGACTCCAAAAGCATTTCTAATCTATTTGAAATAATAGTATTTGTTATAAAAAATAAATAAAAAAAATCTGTTGTCAGTTTTGTCATTTTGTTTATATTTTTTAAAAGCACAAAATGGGATCTTAAATAAATAATTTATTTGAAAAAAATTTGGACCATCTAATCATTTAATATTAGGATACACAATGTATTGATATTCGAGATGTTCTGAAATATAGGTCATGGCTGAGGGCAAAGCAAAATTGCGTTACTAAACAAATTGCAGTACCATTGCATAAATAATGGCATTTTATACTTTTTACTTACACACAACTAGAAGGTGATGAAAACATAAAACTACACTGAAATTCTTTAAGCCATAAAATCAGTTTTCATCTGGCATTTTCTTAAACTTTTTTTTTTTTATTTTAAGTTTTTCGAACAAATCCAACAAAACCCTCAAATACGATATTATTTTGAGCAAGCTAATAGACATGCAGGCTATAATCCAGTTCAGGTGGCCTTCTACTGGTGCTGTGGCCAACCTAATATAGGAGATGCCATTCTAACATTTACGGTTTAGCTCTACCATTTATTATTTTTGACCCCATGCCCCAGGAGTCATCTAAAAATGAGGCTTTTCTGCTTGCCTTTATTTATTTATTATTATTATTTAATTTTTTTTTAGCTGAAGCAGCAGTCTGACCAAACACAAATAAAATTCACTTGGTTGAAAAGCAATTTCACTGAAGGGAAACGGACGCTGAGGGTGAAAGATGACTTTGTCTAGGTGAACTTTGATAGAAAGTAAGAAAACAGGACTGTATGGGTCACACGGCTTTTGCCTTTGTGTTTTGTTTTGTTTTGTTTTTTTTTGTTTTTCCTTCTTCTGTTGCTTATCTCACATTTGAAAATAAAAAAAATTGCCATCTCATCGAACAGCATACACTAGGGATGTTTGTGTTAAAATGATTATATATTGTTTCTCTATCTGCTTGACTGGATATTCATGTTTGCACATCACTCACAGCATTGCTTTGTTGGAAAATCTGTAAGATAGGGATGTAACAATGTACTTCAGTCGCTATTCGATACTGGCTTCATGATTTGATTCAGTTCGATTCTCTGAATACTTTGAGCTAAATTTGAAGAAAGAAAAATGGTCTGAAAGGTCTACCTATTTCTGAATCGTAAACAATGTGCGTTTTTGTCCATATATTTTTGAATATATCAAAAATTGCTACGGACGGAAGTTTAATATTGTAAACAAAATGTTCCTCAGATTCACCACATCTTGAATAAATTATTAATAAATTCTCCCCAAATTGTGCATTGAATAAACAAAGTGTGTTCGAAAGGTATTGAAAAGCTCTTTTTAACTGCTATAACGTTTTCATAAATCATATCATTCATGTTGGTCGTTCCAATACAGATTTATCGGGCACCGCTGGGATTTGAGCTCATGACCTTCTGATCAGTAGGCCAACGTCTTACCCACTAAGCTACCACTGCCTGTTAGAAATGAACTTTGACTGGAATTGTATTGGATGATATTGGAAATGTTTTATCTTTCTTTTGTTCTTTAGCAGGCTTCTTTTCACGGCTGCTCCCCATGCACACCTCTAACTTGCTGCTGTCTGTGTTTTCTTTTTCATATTTCCTCACCATCCTCACATGAATGAAGGGCACGCTGGCTGATCCAAATTCTCATGGACATGTATTGTAGTATGCCAGACATGGATACTCACCCAGAGGGTTGTTGTGTTGTATTTTGCATGGCCTAGTGATCGAGGCGTTGTGCTCTTACACACTGGAGGATTTCTCTGCTGCTGGGCTGTCCTTGCTAGACCGAGTACTCGATAAATATCCTGAGCAGACAAATGGAAACTCAACATGTAATCGATGAAAATATTAGGCATCGATACTCATTCATTCATAAGCCATTCATCTGTGTATTGGACTTGGTATTCTGGTTGGCTAAACATTTGCTGCATCCCTAGTTGAAACCCTACACACGAAAGAAGTGGTTTAACAAATTCTGTTTCTCAAAAGCTGCTATGGATGTCCTCAGAATAGATTAAGGGAATCGGAAAGTGAGTTCCTAAGCCTTACCCAAAATAACAGGGGCCTGTATTCACTGGATGATTTCTGCTTACTTCTGAGAGCAGAGATATGGTGCTCAAGGATGTTCACTTGGTCTCTGTTGCTCCTCATTTGCCTTCTTATGAGCACATCTTTTTGGTTAATCCTCTAAAGCATTTACATCTAAGCTGTTAAACCTTCCCTTGGATCTGTTGGAATTTGGCCGAAAGGAGAAAGACTACTATGTAGGCATTTTTTGAATGTCAAATCAATAGGAGTAACACCATTTGTTCTTTTATTGCCGTTTGTATACATCATGTGTCCTTATTGTTACGTTGAGAAACTTGTCATTTCGCACATTCTAGCTGTAAATGTGTCCTTGAGTATTTAAATATGCCCTTCGTCTATTCTCTCTCTCCCTCAGTAATGGTCTTGTCCGCCCCTCTTTCACCATGTACCCAGGACAAGCTGGGCTTGCTAAATTTAGAGGCAATTAGAGGCTCTGCGGTGTTGAACCTGCGTTGTGAATGCAAATGGCTCCCCCCCAGTAAGCAAAGAAGTAATAGTGCCGTTAAGGGACTAAATTTAATGAGTACTCCCAGCTTTGAATATGCATATGCTTTCAGCCAAGTTGTGTGTAATGCTGCATGGTGTGGGTTTTTAGCTCTTTTTTTTCTTGGTCATGCTGGGCTAGTACTCATATATAATGCTAAAAGATTCCCACTGGTTCTTTATCCATTTAGAGGTTGAATGGTCTCCTAAGTGAAGGCTCCCAGTTGGTCGTCAAAATACTTGACCCCTCTTAATGAAGTTTGCTGTGCATGGAGTTATTCATTCTGCCTGCAATTATTTAGAGTATGTGTGGTACAGCAGAATGCATTTACATTTGCAAGTACAGATGCAGCCTTTTATTATGAGAATCAAAGCAACTATTCAAAACTATATCAAAGCAAAGTATTTCCATGCATATAAAAACTCACGGTATGATGACCTCGTCCAGTAATGTTACTTTACTTTTCACTTCATCACGGTATCAAATAATCATTTAAAGAGCACAATCTGGTGTTGAAAATGAAAGGAAATATTTGTTACAAAATCTTTGTGCAAAATAATATCTGCACATCCGGCAAACAATATCAAATCCACTTTCTGCGGAATATGATTTCCTGGCAGGAGTGTTAAGTAATATTTCTAGAGGATGTCCATAGTAATTACGATCGATTCACACAGGATAAGGAATCTATAAATTACAGAGGTGGTAGTACACCTGTCTACTACATACCTCTCATTCTGATACAATATTTGACCTTTATTACAAGCACCTGTTTTAAGGTTTGGGTCTAAGTAGGTCACATGACCATAACATCTATGTAGGCTGTAACAGTATGTAACAGTACATGTTGGCATTCATAGTTCCCTCAATGAACTGTAGCTCCTCAGTGCCTCAGCACTCGTGCAGCCCCAGACCATGACACTGCCACCACCATGCTTGACTGTAGGCAAGACACACTTGTCTTTGTGCTCCTCACCTGGTTGCAGTCAAACACGCTTGACACCAGCTGAACCAAATAAGTTTATCTTGGTCTCATCAGACCACAGGACATGGTTCCCTTAATCCATGTCCTTAGTCTGCTTGTCTTCAACAAACTGTTTGCGGGTTTTCTTGTGCATCATCTTTAGAAGAGTCGTCCTTCTGGGACGACAGCCATGCAGACCAATTTGAAGCAGTGTGCGGTGTATGGTCTGAGCACTGACAGGCTGACCCCCCAACCCTTCAACCTCTGCAGCAATGCTGGCAGCACTCATACGTCTATTTCCCAAACACAACCTCTGGATATGACACTGAGCATGTGCACTCGACTTCTTTGGTCGACCATGGCGAGACCTGTTCTGAGTGGAACCTGTCCTGTTAAACCGCTGCATGGTCTTGGCCACCGTGCCGAGCTCAGTGTCAGGGTCTTGGCAATCTTCTTATAACCTAGGCCATTTTTATGTAGAGCAACAATTCTTTTTCTTCAGATCCTCAGAGAGTTCTTTGTCATGAGGTGCCATTTTGAACTTCCAGTGACCAGTATGAGGGAGTGTGAGAGGAATGACCCCATATTTAACACACCTGCTCCCCATTCACACCTGAGACTTTGTAACACTAACAAGTCACATGACACTGGGGAGGGAAAATGGCTAATTAGGTAGTCTTCCTACTGGACCAATTCTGCACTCAGTAAGACCACTGATTCTTTAAATCATCCTGGCAGAGCATATAAAAGACAGTATAACAAACAACATAATTTCACACACTTCACACGATCCTACAGAATCGTAGATTGTTTGGTCATCTTTTTTTAACTCCTTTGCAAAATGTCTGTGACACCAATCTGGTTAGAGAGGAGTATCAGTCCATGAAGATGCTAATCTCCAGAAAGTACATGGACAAATCCTTCCAGGCCCTATGGGAAATGATGCAAACAAATAAGCCATTCTGCTCTGACTACAAGGTACAAATCAAGTCCTCATTAATGTTTATTTGTAAATTATTCTTATCAAAGCTAAACTTATGTTCTATTCTTTGTAGAACATCCAACATCTTGTGCACATTATGCTGGTCCTCCATATCTCCTCTGCTGTGTGTGAAAGTGGATTTTCAGCGCAGAAGGGGATTAAATCTGATGTCCGAGGGTCTCTGCGTGTAGTCACAGTGGATGACCTCATTAGAATAAGTATGGAGGGACCTAGCTTGGAGGAGTTTGACCCCAAGGAGGCTGTATAGATGTGCTTCAGTCAGGGTAAAAGATCAAGAAGGCCCAACTAAAAAGGTTGGTCGTCAGAGGGATGTGCTCTAAGGGAGAGTAATGAGAGGAACAAGCTGTTCTGATACTGTAATAACAGTAAAGTTACCAGTGACCTCATGTTTACATTTAATTTATTGGTTTTTGCACTGTAATGACAGTAATAATATTTTGTTTACATTTCTGGATGTGCATTTATTAAGCACCATTAAATTAAAATGTGTCTGTGAACTAAAATAAAACAGGACATTGTAGTTTCTGTATTTATTACCAAAAGCATTTATATCGTTAAAATATGGGAAATGTGAAAAATTGTGCTACATGTGTATGTAAGGTGTGCATCCTTAAATTTTCTTCCTGTGCACCTACAATTTTCATTTAGGGACAACAATGCTCCTAGTAAAAAAAATAAAAATAAAAGTTAGTCTGGAGCCCTGATATTCTAATTTTCTGAGAGACACCTGTGTGTGTGTGTGTGTGTGTGTGTATATATATATATATATATATATATATATATATATATATATATATATATATATATATATATATATATATATATATATATATATATATATATATATATATATATATATATATAAAAAACACCTGAGGTAATTTTACTAGTCATTTTCTAGAATGTAAACGTTCCAGAATAAAAACTACTGACGCATTTGAATGGAACAAAAATCCAGAGATACTCCAGTAATATTTAAATGAATCCGCCTCCCCATGTAAAACTAGTGCAACCTGAATAAGATTTTAGGAAGATACGTCGTTTCCATTAAATCTACATTGTCAGTATTGATCATTTTGTCATTATAAAATGAGCACGTGTGGCTGTATGTATGCTTAAGAAAATGGAAATTCCTTTTATTTGGTATTCTTTTGTACAAGTCAACATTGATGATAACCCTCTGATTGTGTATTTGTGAGTAACCGTGACAACCCAAATATAATGCATGCATGTTCATGTTTCACAAGATCACAAAACTAAGCTGACTTGTGTACACTGTGTGAAGGAGCAAAATAATTATTGCTCATTAGGACATATAAATGCTGCACCCTTTTGTTGTCCAAGCGATGAGAACTGGATAACAGCCGGATTCCCGGTTACATTTGCGAGTTTGGCATTCTGAGCGAGGAGTTCTTTACTCGTTGTCTCCTCAGGGCACAGCACTTGGCTGCAGAGTGTGTTACACAGTCAAGCAGAAATGGCCTGGTTTTGCTTGGATCCTGCCACACTCTCGGAATTAAATTAGCTTTCTGGATCCAAGCGTGGAGCTTGACAGAGAAGGGATTTACGCCAAATAATAAGGGAGTCGGATATTAAGAGTGCGCAGCTCGGCTATTGTCGGCAAGAGCCCTTGATGTTTAATACTCTTTGGGGCTCGCCTGCAACTGACAAAGCTGCCCGTTCTTTTCTTCACAGTTACTTTCAGAATCAGGACAGTAGCGTTATATTCACCCCAGTGAAAGGATTTGCAATTATTAATCATATTATAAAGTACACAGACTCGGTGTTATTTGTCTTCTTCTATTACTTACTACTTGGAGCAAGTCTTATTTAGAATGGCAGGGTGTAAGGTGGACACAGTGAATGCTCAAAAGCTGTGACACTTTTTGTGTCATTTTTGTTCATTTATGTTGCCAAAGTGAGATAAATGACTTTCCTCTGCTTACGAATGTTGTGAACAGACTGTGCACTGCAGTGTACAATATTACTGCCTTTTACCTAGGCAAATTTCTGGCAGATTTCTGAGCTGGAATTTGCTCAGTCTAGTGTACAAGCAAATTTGGAATTTTTAACATTCCAGAAAGAATGCCAGCTTTAAGGAAATATGGACCAAGTGGCTCATTTGAAATGGGATAAACGCAGCACCCGGAGTGCTACAATCCTCACTCATATTCAGTAGGAGGTCTAAAATGTCCAGATGGCAATTAAGTCCATCTGTCACTCCTTCATGGGGTTAATATTAGGAAGTGAGTCGAGAGAAAGGAGAGCGTTGATGCACTGGGGATTTAAAAGGAAATGTTCACCTGCACCTCAGTTTCTGACAAATTCCCTGTGTTAATACCTGGAAACTTTTCTCAATTTCATTTACTTCCTTTCTGTATATGTTACCTGGATCTTTCAGTTCTTCAAGACTAAAATATTCCACAATTTATTTTATCACTAAGTCACTCCCCCCGTCAGCCTTAATAGACTGCTGCAGGAATGAGTTAGCATTTTAGCACTTCTGGTTCCACTGTCCCGAAGTCATTTTTTTTAATGGCTTTTAGTTAAATGCCTGAAAGAAGGTCTGTGGTTAATACAAGCTCAAGATATTTTCATGTTTTATTCCACGACATAAAATACATCAGTAATACCCCCCTCAGGATTTTTTTAAAAAGCTTTTACGTGTCTTGAAAAAGGCGGTTGCTAACAAGTGGCTAAATGGGACTACAAAGGTTGTCGGGGACATTAAACGGCATCACGCCGAACAGGAAAACTTATCTACTACAGCTTTGTCGTGTTTATACTCATACCCATGCTCTTGCAAACTATTCCAACTCAGACTTTCCAACTTGCAATTTATTTATCAATTTATAGTATTTTCCAATTGTAGTGTTTTTGCAAATAAAGCTTTGCGGTGGTGACCTTGAAGTCATGCAACTGTAATGTAATTTATTTGTAGCTATTTTTAGCTTTTTATTTCTGGCGATTGTATTTAAGATTTAAAATTCATAAAAGTTGTGTTCATTTGTGATGATTATGTTGATGAACAAAGTGTGTAAGAATCATAAACTTGGTAAATGTGCACTTTTTTATCCAAAGCACTTTACACTGTGTCTCATTCAGCCATTCACACACACACACCTATGGTTGCAGAGCTGCCATGCAAGGCGCTAGCTTGCCATCGGGAGCAGCTTGGGGTTCATTGTCTTGCCCAAGGACACCGTGGAGTCACCCGGGCCGGGAATTGAACCGCCAACCCTACAATTAGTGGACAACCCACTCTACCAACTGTGCCACAGCCACCCCAATTTTTCTGCAATAATCCAATAGCCAGTGGAAAAATCCTGTTGGCTTTTTGTCGGGGCAACCAGAGTGATGCTAATTTACAGGGTGGCCTTCAAAAATACGTCATTTTTGCAACACTCTATTTAGCCTTGGCCTATTCTCACCTACCAGCCTGCTCTCTCCTATCATACAAAAGCTACTAATCTGGGAGTGTGAAAGAACATGCAGATTACATGTGTTGTTCATTTTTTTATTCATAATGCATCAGGACTTTTTTGAAGTTATGAATGCAGTGTGCTACATCTTTTTAAGCTTTCTGGCAGAGGCAGTCGGGTTTTCATTTAATATCTGTTGATAGTTGATAGAGTCCATGATGCTATGTATCCTAACAAAATGTCCAGGTCCTCTGGCAGAAAAACAGCCACAAAACATTAAAGAGCCACCCGCAAAAAATTTACTGTAGGCATGAGGTACTTTTCCATATGACTACCTCTCTGTTTGCACCAAAAAGCTCTATTTTTGTTTCATCTGACCATAGAGCCCAATCCCATTTGAAGTTCCGCTAGTGTCTGGTAAACCGAAGACACTTGAGTTTGTGTTTGGATGAGAGTAGAGGCTTTTTTCTTGAAACCGTTCCAAACAAATTGTGGTGATGTAGGTGACTTAGTTTTGGAGACTTTCTGACCCCAAGATGCAACTAAATTCTGCAATTCTCCAGCTGTGATCCTTGAAGATTTTTTGGCCACTCGAACCATACTTTTCACAGTGCGTTGATACAGCATAGACACACGTCCTCTTCCAGGTTGATTCATAACATTTCCAGTTGACTGGAACTTCTTAATTATTGCCCTGATGGTGGAAATGGGCATTTTCAATGATTGTGCTATTTTCTTAAAGCCACTTCCCATTTTGTGAAGCTCAACAACCTTTTGCTGCACATCACAGCTACATTCCTTGGTCCCACCCATTGTTTTGAATGACTAAAGGAATTTGGCCTGTGTGTTACCCCTGTGTAACAGGAAGTCACGGTTGAACAATTTAATGTTCCTAGTCACCCAGGTGTACTAAAAAACTATATCAATGTGTATATCAAAATGTAAAATATCAATGGGGGAATATATATTTTCCTCATATGAATTCATACGTTTGTTTGTTTATTTATTTCACTATGAGTATCTTACTTATTATAATTAAAGTTTTTAATTACATTTTTTACATTTTACTGTAAGTACTGTATAAAATTGTGTATGTGACAAATAAATATCTTCAATCTCTTATTTGTTTGTTTATATCTCTTGTTATGGGATACACCCTCATTTCCACCCAACATATTTTCTATTAAAATAAAATTCAAAACATTGTTAACCTTTATAGTTTTATATGCTTTTCTTTTTGTTTTTTTATCAGGGAAATTAAAAAAAAAACATCCTCTATTTTCCCCCCGGCTTTTAATCATAGTGTAAAATGTGATTGTAATCACATTTTAAATAGTAAATGCGTTCCTTATTAATGCGACAGATTCTGCAGCTGTTCACGTTGACCTCATGATTACAGAGCCAGTACTCAACCCACTCTGCGCTAATCTGGGCATCTTTCATTTTACATATTGCCCTGTCCACATGGTAATAAAAACAAGATCATACTACTGCAACGTTTTCAGCGCTTTCCTTATGGCCGGTACTTTTATTATACTTTCCATGCTCAATGCATTTATTAAAGGATGGTTTCAGTGTTATTGTGTTTCTGTGTACACCTGTACATTTATACAGTTATCTAATCAGCCAATCACAATGTTTTATATGTGTCTTAATAAGAATCTGAGGCTGTCCTGGGCACAGACTCGAAAAAAACTGGGCTGGAAAAAGACCTTCTTCTAATCTTCAAATGTCCGGTTTAGGTGAGCCTGTGTCCATGATAACCTCTGATTCTTGTTCTTGGCTGTCAGGAGTGGATCCTGGTGTGGTCTTTTGCTGTTGTAGCCAGTCCACCTCCAGGTTCGATGTTTTGTGCATTTTGAGATGCTTTTCTGCGCATCACGGATGTAAAGAGTGCTTATTTGAGATACTTCTGTGTATCCTTCCTGGCAGCTCGAACCAATCTGGCCATTTTCCTTTGGCCTTTATCATCAAGGCGCTTCCACCCACAGAACTGTCACTCTTCCTGCTCATGTGTTTTAGTTTTAATGTAGTCACTACAAATGTGTACATGCATGCTTTCTTATTAACTGCTGTATGTAACATCGTTTTCCTAGGAAGAAAGAAAGACTGAAATTAAACTTTTCACCAACCTTTCTTCACTAAATCTGACAAGTGGCAGCTTTTTTTCCCCTCTAAATACCTTTTGGTCATTGTAAAACCCTGTATATATGTACACTTCAGTTTCTATTGGGTTGTCCAACTGTATCACAAATTTATGCTCAAATTTAGCAATCTTTCCTACCCTATCAGAAAATATTACCTCGTTGTACGTTGGTGAAACGGTCGATAGTTTGTGACAAAGTTTGAAATCAATAGATTAATGGCTTATCAAAAGTAACTGCAGGAGTAGACGCCTTGGAACCGTTTGTCCTTTTTTCCTGTATGTAAAGTACATTTTGAGAGCAGGTTCTGTGATTTGTCCTGGTTTTCCTGGAAGAAAGCAAGACCATAACTGTTTAAATGTTTTCCTGCAGTGCAGAGTGTATGAATTGGCTTCATGATAGATTTTTCTTTTGAATTGTGAAGCAGGATGTGTAATGGCTGGTATATTGTCTGACTAGTGTAGCCTAACAGCTGTAGGTTGCTACAATTTCCCATTTGGAGCACATTTCCCCTTCACATCTGACACAAATCTAACACTGAATCTCCCAGCTTGTCTAATTCACACTAAAGTGCTTTAATCCGTACTCAGTATACCACTTTATTGGAGTGTTAGGCAGAGATGGAGCATTTATAAGGCTCTGTGTCTTGGATGGCTATGATACTGCAAATGAATCATAACTTCTGTAAAGCAACCTGTTGCTGATCAGCGTACTGCAAGGTCCCAAGGAAATCTTGGAATCGCAGAACACTGCTTGGTGTTGGCACAAGCAATTATTTTGAAAGTTATGTCTGTCTTTGACACTTAATGACACTGTAGGTGAAGCGTTCTCCTTCTGCCTCTGCACTCGAACTTGCTCCTAATCTGTCCAGACAGTGACTAATTAGTAAGGGCCTGAGGTGCATTCACTGGTCTGGAGAGAATTGCACTTATCTCAGCATGGTGTTCACTCACCTGCTCCTGCTAATTTTTTCTGGAGGTTTCCCCTAACACCGCTCTCTTTTCTCCGAATTCATGTGGAAGAACAAGTATTTGTGGGGTTTTGACAGTTCGCTTCTCCAAATGTCAGAGTTGGGGATACGGAGTGTGTGGCAGTGGAGTTGGCAGTGGGATGCACTTGATCATGCAGTGTGTGACAGAAATAGCCAGAACAAAGCTCATACTGTTAGGATAAAGATAAAAAAAAAGGCAATGTGACAAGAACCTGCACTTATTTCAGCTGGAGATGTCCATGGCTTGATCACTGTGAGGATGATGAGGATGGAGGAGAGGCTTATGAATCACACTTCTCTCTGTTGATCTTTGTTTTACTCTTATTCTCTCTCACTCTACCCCACACTAGTACCAGAGTTCAGTTCAGTTGGAGGTGGTATCCTGACATCCCAAGCAAACTGCAAACAGCTTGAGTTAAAAACAGGCATCCTAACACCATGCAAACATGCACTCAGAATCGCCATTGGTTCACCGAAGCACTGACTTTCATACGCCATGTATATTGCAGCAATATTATGTAAATCTTCGTTTACATTTGAATATAATTCACACCACCAGAAAAACTGCTTTGAGTGACACGGAAATAATTTAACCTTCACACCCAGGGCTCAGTGTTACATGCTTTAATCTGTTCTTTCCTTGGCGTGTAATCAGCCAGCTTCCTCTTGATGCTGCAGATGATGTGGGATGAGCGATTGTCGTCTGCAAGTTAGAATGAACAGCTACAGAATTATTGGCACCCTTTCAGAGAATAGGGGAAAAGTATTGTGCAGAAGACTGTGAAGATAAGAGAGATAAGATGTGCTTTTATTGATCCCGTGTAGCGGAAATTCAGATTGACACAGCAGCACAAGTAGGAGAGAAGAAAGAAAAGCATTTTCAAATATACCTACACAATAGAAGTAATAGAAACAATCAAATATATCTGTGCAAGTACATCTGCTAGCGTTCTATTTGTATATGTATCCTTGTAATTTATATACATGTGCAATATCTGTGGAATGACAATCAACTGTTGAGTGTGTATTTCTGTGAGACTCAGTCAGTGGAGTAGGAGGCACTGGGTATTGTGTTGCATTGTGGAGTCAGATGGCTGACGGCACGAAAAAGACCCCCCTCCCCCTCCCAGATGTTTTGAGGCACATGGCTGGATGAATGAATATGGCTGAATGTGCTCCTGAGCCCCCTCAGCTCAGCATAGAGAGAATGGTGCACTATAGCTTTCAGCTTTCCTATCATCCTCTTTTCAGTCACTTCCTCCACAATGACTACGGTTTCATGCACAGCAGTAATCTAATTATTGACCTTATTCTGAATAAGACAATAATGTGATTAAGGTGTTTACATGAGTCGCTTTTAGAATACTCCTTTCATGTTCCCGTTTTACATGTTATAGAACAGAGATTAACGGCACACGTGCCACGCCGTCCGACGTCCCTCCAGAATTTCACATATAAACATACAGTTCGTCTTCATTAAGGTACCGTTTATAGTTTTGGGTGTTTTTATTGAATATTTTTACGAACACTTCAAGTGCAGTTAATTATTTGTCATGCTATACGTGCAAATAGACGACTGCTTGAAGCCGTGGGCTGCATCACAAATTGCATACTTACTGTCTATATAGTAGCCGAGATACATGTATTTCACCTACTACAGGCCTATAGTAGGTAAGTACATTGTTTTTGGACCCAGTCATGCTCTCTTGTTTGTCATAAAGCAGTTGAGCAGTGCTGTGAGAGATCGTGTCCTGTCGCAAAACGCGGTGAAAACTCTCAAACGATGTTAATAATGTGATTAAGGTGTGTACATGTCTGTAATACACCTCAATAATGTGACTAAAATAGGAATACTCCACATGTCTTAATTCCATTTGTGGTTACTTCAAGTATGACTTTAATCGGATTAAGGTAATTAAAAATTGCTGTTTACTTGCAAGTTTCTTAATCAGACACTCGTCTTAATCGGGTTAATATTGGATTACTGTTGTCCATGTAAATGTCCAGTTTGTTATTGAGTTGCACCCCAAGAACTTGTAGGTGTCTACTATCTCCTCTCCCTCCCCCCTTGTAGTGACAGGGGTGGGGGCCTCTTGCTGTGCCAGAAGTCCACCACCAGCTCCTTGGTTTTCCTGATTTTGAGCTGGAGGTCAAGTCAAATGAATAGAAAAGTCTAATTTTCTGCTCAAACAATTGCAGAAACCTTTTAAGAAAAACTCTCATAAAAAAGACGATTAAAAAAGTGTTTTTTCATACTTTATGCAAAAAAATAAATAAAATAAACTGTGCTTCTGGAGAGGTGGTAGTCCACATACACTAACCACTGCATATAAAGGATCTTGAAATATTCTGCATTGCAGAGTGAGCCAAGATTCTTCAAGTGTATTCACTCCTGGAGAGAATAAACAAACTAGGTCTTTTCTTGTAAGGTAGGCGAATTGTCACAGAATATTAACTGTTAGAGTGCCATTAAACTTGCAAATAAATAAATATTACACTAAAGAAAATGTATTATATTTCATGTCCAATTACATGTTTAAATATAAACCCCTGGTGCTTCTATTCGTTTTTCTTTCTTTATCTTCTTTTCTTTGTCCTCTTATTTCTATATGTATACATACACACTGTATTCAGAACATACATGCTTACATAAAACATATCACTTAAAGGATTGTCCTAATACAACCCTACACAACAACCCTTGAGCCGTCTCATTCCCAAACCACTCTGAATCATCCACCCTTTCCTCTGTACCAAACCACCTAGAGAGAGGTTTTTTAAGTCAAACCTGTATAGCAATAACCTAGAGGGTGCTCAACAGAAGCCTCGTGGGCCCAAACACCACTGACAGATGACTCTAAAAAGATTCACTCAGTAGTGGTAGTGCCAGCTACACTGGTTGTAACAGCAGGTGGTGAGCAGAGCCGCAGTGGTAATCTCTGGGATAGAACAAAGATGGAAAAGCTCACATCGGCAGAGTGGGGTAGGGTGGTAATTTCGATGTTGGCTGTAGACATAAAGGGATGTTCAAGAAGCTTCTCATGCACTATCCTTTGACCATACACTTTATTTCCCTCTTAAATTGCAAAAAGTACCTAATCAACCTCTCTACAGTATTATCACTGATTCTATGTACAATTACAACAAGTTGTTGTCTGTGTTCATTGTCGTTGTTTTTTGCATTAACAGCATTGATGGCAGGGCTTAAAATCGAATATCCATCAATATCTTGACAAGAAAAGTCATCAGTGTTACAGTAAGAATGATGTGCGGCTAACTATTACTGTACACACGGATAGGCAACTCCATGCATGATTTCTAGTAAGTGTTTCAGGTGTTGCAAGTTTGCAGCGATCTACTGGATTCATGCCACGTTTCCTTAGAATACCAAACATTGTAAATAGAATAGTTGTAACCATTTTTCAGTTAGTACCATCATGCAGATACAGGTCAAGGGCTTCAGTTAATGTTCACATCAGACATCAGAATAGGAGGAAAAATGTGATCTCGGTGACATGGCATGCCTACTGGTGCCAGATGGTCTGGTTTGAGTATTTCAGAAACTGCTGATCCCCTGGGTTTTTCCACACACAACATTCACTAAAGTTTACACAGAATTGTGCTATAAAACAAAAAACATCCTGTGTGGGGAAGGTCTGAAACACTTTTTGATGAGAGAGATCAGAGGAGAATGACCCGATTGGTTCGATTTGCCAGGAAGTCGAAAGTAATGTAAATAATCACTCTTTACAACCGTGGTTTGCAGAAAAGCATCTCAGAATGCACAACACATCAACCCTTGATGTTGATAGGCTACAACAGCAGAAGACCACATCAGGTTCTACTCGTATCAGCCAAGAACAAGAATCAGAGTCTATCATGGGAACAGACGCAAACTGGACAGCTGAAAACAGGTGATTTTTTTTTTTCTAATCTTTAACTGTCCAGTTTGGGTGAGCCTGTGCCCATGATAGCCTTTGATTCCTGTTCTTGGCTGACAGGAGAGGAACCCAATATAGTGTTCTGCTGTTCTTGCCCATCCACCTCAAGGTTCAATGTTCTGTACATGCCGAGATGCTTATCCGCTCACCACGGTTGTATTATTTGATTATTTGAGTTACTATATCCTTCCTTGCAGCTTGAACCATCTGGCCATTTTCCTTTGAACTCTCTTATCAACGAGGTGTTTCCACCCACAGAACTATTGCTCAATTAATGTTTTTTTGTTTTTCATACCATTCTGTGTAAACTCTAGAGATTGTTGTGTGTGAAATTCCCAGGGAATCGGCAGTTTCTGGAATACTCAAACCAGCCAATCTGGCACCAACATCTATGCCAGATGGGCTGGTTTGAGTCAGAGAGATAACTCCAAGTCACAGAGATAACACTTTTTCTTCATTCTGATGTTTGACGTGAACAGTAACTGAAACTCTTGACCTGTATCTGGATGATTTTATGCATTCTGTTACTGCAACATTGTTGTCTGATTAGATAACAGCTTAAATGTTCCCATTAAAGTGGATGGTATATAGTGGAGGGTATAATAATGACACTTTATAGATCACATATACCATATATTCACCACAAGACTGCGAATTTAGAGCCATATATTGAGCACCACACCTGCTAAAACCGTACTGGAGCAGATTGCATGTAACATATTGCTGCATTAAAAGCCCACCCAGACCAACCGAAACCTTCGATTACCAAACCCACAACGAGCCTTAAGCACCAAGCCACCACTATATCACCCTGTGTCAGACAAATCTCCCTGAAGGTCATCAGAGTGCATCCAGTCTTCTCCAGCCGGAGTTACCTTTTAGATGTAACATCACTGCATGACACACCCATGACATGATATAATTGAGGCAATGGTAAAGGCGTGTGTGTCAGACCACACTACACCACACTTTGTGGTTTTCAGTATAAACAAAATGTTGAGTACACAAAGGCAGATTGTTGGTGAATAATTTTTCCCCCCTTGTTTTTGAGAGCTTCTTTCTCAAAACAGAGCATTGGATGCCCTCTACTATAAATCATGTTAGCTTTTTCTCTCCCTCAGGATGGACTGTTCCGAATACCCTGAGCGGTCACTTGACAGTCACCCCCAATTTGTTAGTTGTGCTATTTTGACCTGCTCACCCAAAAGCCCAGTCAAGCTTGATCCTTAACCCAAAGATGCAAACTAAGATGAGCACTGGATTTATATTTGTGTATGATGAGGATGATCCTCACACGATCATTTCCGCCCACTTCCTTTCATGAAAGTACCCAGTTTTTCATCGTTAATGAACTAACAAGTTGTCACACACTTTGATTCCCCAACACACCATCAGGGTTCTTGCAAAGACCTGGAAAGTTTTTTAAGAGTCCTTGTTTCCAAACCTGTAAAAGTATGACTATTCATTACATGTTTTATAATAAGATTGCACAATTTATTATGAAAGTAATACAGATTTTAGACACTAAGGTTCGAAGTCCATTGTCTTTACACTTTCTCTTATTTTATGCACTACCATAACCATCACATTTAATATTTTCCTTTTTTAGTATACAGTTAATTACACATCAAGCAGCGAGTTGAATGTGTGGGGTGTGGAGGAGATATACGCCACATCAGCAAAGGCTTTCTGCTCCATCTTGATTTAACACCTAAGTAAACCCACCACACACTTTGGACTAACATGTTAAGAGAGAGGCTTCATAAGTGCCCCGGAATCAAAATTGCTGCATTATTTTGAAGGTTTTTTAATTTGACCTTCAGTGTTATAGACACCTATATGACAGTATACTTTTTTTTTTTAAATTGTTAAACTCATTTTAATTTGATAGTTTATCACTTCTGGGATTTTTTGTTTTTGATGATTCAACGTGTAATTGTCTTGTTTTCGTATAATTAAATGATTTGTGGAACGTATATATGTCCTACCCAGGGACGTACAGGGACGTACAGAGAGTTCCTCAGGGGAAGGAGCTCAAATGTAAAATAGGGTTATATCACCAAAGAGCTCATTTTACTACTTTATCAACCTGGTAGACATTGTAAACAGACTGTGCGTGGTCACAAATAAAATTTTTCATATTCATTATTATGACCACACACAATCTGTTTACAATGTCTATGAGGGTGATAAGAATATGTAGTTAAATTAAAGTTAGTAGTAAAGTAGTACAATTAGTGGTGATAGAAGGTGACAGTGAGAAATCCTCTACAGTTGAAAAAAAAATGCTCTTGCTAAACTCTTGGCTATTCTCCATATTTCGCTAGTTCATGAAGCTGTTATGTTTGTTTAGATTTCGTGAGGTGTGGTCTATGTTAAAAGCTATTGGTATATTGTTTAAATTGGATCAGGTACTTCAACACACTGCCACTCTGACTTCAAAAGGAAATACATCAACAAATAGAATCTGACCTCAAGCCATTTCATTTGGGGACTTTAAATACGTGGATAAAGAAGTTTAGAAAGTAGATATTGGGTTTCTCTTGCATGTTCTGGAGCTACCTTAGCAGCAGGCACGAACTCAGGAAGTAGGCCATTATGTCGGCCAGCATATTTCGTTGACAATAGAAAGCCAGTGGGAGTTAAGGACCCTGATAGCACTTCGGTGTCCTGTCAAATCACTAGTTTCTTACTCGCCCCTGAAATGCAAATGAACTCGAGAGGCCGGTGCATTTGGAACTTATTAACGCTCTAGAATTTTTTCCCGCTCTCGCCTCTGAGGACAGAAATGTGTAGTTTTGACAGAAGAGGCGAGTGCCCGTAACCTGCACTGCTGTAAACGAGTCCCTGGAATGTCTGATGGGAGAGCTCTGAGCTACTGACTCGTTCTTCCCAACTCCCACCTGACAGCCAGGAGTAACACACTCAATTTTTCATGACATCTGCTTCAGTGAGTTCATTGCCTTTAAATGGGACATTTCCACCATATTACCCATTTTACCAGGACTATTTTGGCACGCTTGATTGATGAGCGACAAGAAGAAATGTAAGGATGTTTGAGAGAAGGAGAGAATGACTTTTTTATTTATTTATTTATTTTTATCAAGGACAACCTATTTGCAACCCTCTACATTTAATAGCTGGCGAATATGTATTTCAATTCCTGTTTGACTCTGCATGGATGGTATCTTCCCACTGTATGATGGAGGCTGATGGAATTGCATGCATTGGGACTGAGATTCAGGATGCATCCTGGAATCCCTTTCTTTGCATGGCACCCTCCTCTGGGATTGCCGCTCTGAGAAAATCCTTAAAGGTTCTATATCGAACCCGATCAGACCTACCATGCTTCTCCATTACAGAAAGGATAGAAAGGTAGAACCAATAGCCATCCAAAAAAAAACATTACTATCACCATTGCTGTTTTCTGCTTCTTCTCTATTATTTCTCTGTCTGGCTAGATACAGAGGTCTTATTGGATCTGAGTTTTGTTGTTCTCCTGCTAGATTTCATCCTTTTTTCGATTTGGGAATGAACAATCCACATTCCATACATGAATTCTTGTATTCAATCTTGCTCACGTTGCTTTACCAATAATTTCAGTGTATATGCTGTTCCGGCTTGTTTCGTGCATAAGAATGATCATGGCGTACAGAGATTGTTCTGTATGTAGTATTAAAGGAGTCGTTTGTAATCTGTAGCCCAGATAACACTTTGACCATAGTTGACATAAACAAGCCACAAACAATAAACATTAGCACACCATAAAGTAACATTGACAAAGTAACTAACACATTGTATTATTTTGTTTTAAATACTCTGAGTAAGCCAAATAATTAATGCAATAACTAATGTTCTTATTAGTAAGTAAAAATAAGCCCAAAATGACCATTATGTTTAAAGTTTGTGATTGTTCACTGAGTAGCGGTGTTCTGGTCAGGTACACTTATTTTCAGGGCAGAAAAATGTTAGCTAGAAACACTGGGAATCATTAACATTATACACTGTACCTGAACTGTGTATTTAAGATGATGTATTGTTAAAGATGGACTGATCAGCGTCCTGTGGGGCCGATACCAGTTGCTGATTGTTATTAAACACGATTGGCCAATGTTGCTTGTGATTGGAGGCGGGGCCAGATACTTTGGCCCTTTATCTACTTTATCAGTTAAATTGCTGAGAATTAACTCATGTTATGCTTTTATGGGCAAAAGCTACACTTTTTCCCCACAGTTCTGATATTAAACATGATAGCCTAGAGTTTTAAAAGGTGAGATATTAAGCAACAAAATCCCACATCCTCGACTCTCTAGTGCAATAAATGCCTTACCTGGGTTCAGGATTCTGTTAGTTTTTGGACTGCTTCTGTTTTACTTCATTTCTTTTATAGATAAAATGTAGTCTGCACAATTTGGTGGCATATTGTTAATGTTGTACTTTGCAGCTGTACTTATTCTGCAAGCTGTTTATACTTACCGTACTTGATTGAGTTTGCATTTCTCTCCGTGCTTAGGGGGGTTTCCTGCAGGCATTCCAGTTTCCTCCCCCATTCTAAAGACATGTGTTGTAGGCTGATTGGCATTTCCAAATTGTCAATTGTGTTTGTGTGTGTGTGATTGTGTCCTGCGATGGATTGGCACCCCATCCCAGGTGTTCCCCACCTTGTGCCTCGAGTTCCCTGGAATATTCTCCAGGCTCCCTGCAACCCTGTGTATTATAAGTGGTACAGAAAATGGATGGATGGATGGATGTACCTGGTTGCCTGATGTACTCTTAAGTTTCATTCAATTCTTCTACTTTGCTACCCCAACGGGGCAACTTTCAAATAGCACTGGCTTGGAATGACCGTTTAAAAATAAAAATTGCCAGATATGATTTATTTAACTTAAGTGCACTTTTTATTTGTTAAAGTTAAATATTGGCTAAATATAGGCAAATATTCTGCTCTACGGCTGATCCATAGTTAGAAATTTGTTAACTAATAAAGTTGTTTTGGAAAATGTCCAGTTGAGAGTACAGAGAAACCGATACAGAGCTCCATATAAGAAGCTAGTTACATCTAAAGACTTTCTCTAACCTTCCTAGGATAGGCTCCAGGTTCCCCGCGACCCTGAAGAAGGAGTAAGCGGTAGAAGACGGATGGATGGACATTCTCTGAACTTGTGATGCAACTCTGATCACATTTGTAAACTCCTGCTTAGTTTCAAATCATGCTTAAATTCTTGGCTCATAAAAAAAAGCGTTTTTAGTCTAACAAGAAATAAACAACGAACCCTGGAAGTGCGTCTGCTGCTAATTTGTTTAGGTACAACAGGAACAGAGGGCCCATAGCAGACTTATAACTTTTACATCCATTCTTACAGATAAAATGTAAAATACATTGAGCAGCACAACTTAGCCGTACTTATGTTACGTATTGGAGCGGAAGTAGAGAGGAATACCCAGGAATACCTTATACCTAGCTGAAAAGATATGGAGGCACTTATACTGAGCAGTGATTACTAGGCAACACACTTTCCTCTATTCAATACAATGTTGGGAATGCCAAGATATGGTTACAGAGCCATAATTTCAGGGCCTGAAGCCTTGCCCCCCCCCCACACTTTTTTTTAAAACTCACATTTAAATGCAAAAGACTTCTAGATTTATTATAATTCACAGTGGCAGCTATTCAATTTTTCATAACATTCTCCAGGCCGAGATGTATAGGTAAACATTTTTATGAGCAAAATAGATTACTATTGTGGTGTTTTATCAAAAACTGCAATAGATGATGCTGTATTGCCTAGACATGATGAATAATTTAACAGTCTACAGATTAGAGCTTCATGTGGGATATTAAAGAGTTATCTAAAGTGCTGATATGCTAATCATGGAGTAATTAGTTTTAAAATGATAAGCTGATGATGATAAACGTCTCCACAGTTATACTCGCTCGCCTCTCTTGCGTTTCTTTCAGTCTTTCAGCAGTTTGAGCTCCTTAGTCTGCTCTGAAGCCATTCTAAATTGAAACCTGGTAAACAAAATAATGAGATTTCTTGGTCAGGTGGCATTAAAGTCTATATCATACATATACTTATATCTCTGTACAATGTGAAATAAGATATGAGGTTTGTGTAGCCTTGCCGAATCTAATAAGGAGTGTCCTGAGTTGTCTGTAGTGAACCCACACATTACTCTTAGTCAGAAGGATAAATAACCACGGCGCTCTTGCTCCACCTTCACCTTCACCTTAACAATCACCCACTACACCAGGCATTAGCCACCTTTATTCTGCAGGCTAACATGGTTATCCCAGTCAAACATGGCACCAGTCCCTGTAATAAGTGTGTGTGATGTGCAGGGTGTGACTGGGTGAACTCCCAGTGGGAGGAGAACATGGTTGCCAGGTGGCTTCGTGCCTCTGTGATAAACCACTGAGAAAAACAAATGAGCCACTTCAGGTTTCCTCATTCAGTAGCGCTTTTCTCTCTCTGTCCTTCCCATATTTTTGTCCCCCCCTCTCTCCTTATCTAAATCCCCTCTAAACCTCTCACTTTCCCTTTTTTAATTAATTTTTTTAGTGCCATGATTCTTCAATTGAGGTCCTGGAAGCATAGCCAGGGGTCAGCAGTGTTTATTACTATTATTATTATTATTATTATTATTATTATTATTATTATTACAGTGGTGGAATCGCAACCCAATATGATCCAAGTTTTTATCCCTATCAATAATGTCAATTGGAATCTAATGACCGTTTTAATAAAAATGGGTTCAGTAGATGGAAAATTCAACAATTCTGCTTTGTGATCTTGAAGATCTTATCTAACTTATTACTGAATACTTTAGGAATTATTTGGTGTAGAGACTTCCTTTAAATTGTGTCTTATTGCAGAGAACCAGTGCTTTCTGGTGGGGGAAAAAAATAAAAATAAAAATCACAGTTGCAAATCCCCTTCAAGATTCATATAGCAGCCGCATTTATTTATTTGTTTATTTAGTTGTTTGTATTTTTTATACAACCCCAATTCTAAAAATGTCGGGACGCTGTGTAACAATAAAAACAGAATGCGATTATTTGCAAATCTCAGAAACCCATATTTTATTCACAGTAGACCATAGAAAACATATCAAATGTTTAAACTGAGGAAATGTACCATTTTAAGGAAAAAATAAGGTAATTATTCATTTGATGGCAGCAACACATCTCACAAAAGTTGGGGCAGGGCCATGTTTACCACTGTGTAGCATCCCCTCTTCTTTTACCAACAGTCCGTATGTGGGAACTGAGGAGACCAGTTGCTGGAGTTTTGTGAGAGGAATGTTGTCACATTTGTGTCTGATACAGGATTCTAGTGGCTCAACAGTCCTGCGTATTCTCTGTTGCATTTTTCGTGGCAGGCCAGTTCAGCATCCAGACTCTTTCACTATGAAGCCATGCTTTGTAATAGATGCAGGTTGTAATAGACGCATGTGGTATAGCATTGCACTCTATATTCCTTTCAGCATTGATGGTGCCTTTCCAGATGTGCTCACTGCCCATTTTTTAGGCACTAATGCACCCCCATACTATCAGAGATGCAGGCTTTTGAACTGAGCACTGATAAAAAATCCAGATGGTCCCTCTCCTCTTTAGTCCTCTTTAGTTTAGAGGATGCGGCGTCCATGGTTTCCAAAAAGAATTTCACATTTCTATTCGTCTGACCACAGAACAGTTTTCCTCTTTGCCTCAGTCCATTTTAAATGAGCTTTGGCCCAGAGAAGACGGTGGCGTTTCTAGATCATGTTCATATATGGCTTCTTCTTTGCATGATATAGCTTTAACCAGCGTGTGTGGATGGCACGGTGAACTGTGTTCACAGATAATGAGTTCTGGAGGTGTTTCTGAACCTGAGTGATTTCCATTACAGAATCATGCCTGTTTTTAATGCAGTTCAGCCTGAGGGCCCGAAGATCACGGGCATGCAATATTGATTTTCACCCTTGTCCGCGCGCAGTGATTTCACCAGATTCTCTGAATCTTTTGATGATAATATATACTGTAGATGATGAGATATTCATAGTCTTTGTAATTTTACGTTGAGCAACATTATTCAGAAACTGTTCCACAAATTGTAGTTTTTTGCAGATTGGTGAACCTCTGCCCATCTTTACTTCTGAAAGACTCTGAAAGCCTCTCTAAGATACTCTTTTTATACCCAATCATGTTACTGATATGTTGCCAATTAACCTCCAGCTGTTTCTTTTTAGTAACACTTACGTTTCCAGCCTTTTGCTGCCCCTGACCCAACTTTTTTGAGATGTGTTGCTGCCATCAAAATCAAAATTACCTTCTTTTAAAAAATAACAACAAACAAACAAACAAAAAAACTAGTTCATTTTCTCAGTTTAAACATTTGATTTGTTTTCTATGGTCTATTGTGAATAACATACTGGTTTATGAGATTTGCAAATCTTTGCATTCTGTTTTCATTTACATTTTACACAGCGTCCCAACTTTTTTGGAATTGAGGTTGTATTTCCATTCATTCATTCATGCTATTTTGTCCAGATTACATACAAGCACTCCACTTTTGTATTTTATTTTTTTTGCTGGATATTGGTTGGGTCAAAATTACATCCAGATGTTAAATTTTTATTGATTTATTGTAGAAGCTGCAGTCAGTTGATCCCTTTGAAAAACCTTGCAATCACATCGCTATCTCTGTGCTGAACTTTTAATTTATTTCTTTTTTAACAAAATATAAAATATCTATTACATTTTTTAAAAAACTTTATCTATTAAAAATCTTTACTGCTAAAGCTGTCAGTCAGTCAGCATTTTGCTAGTACTACTCTCAGAACCTGGGCTGATGTAAAAGAGTACACTAGACAGTGCTGTCTGAAGAGGTACACTATATGAGCAAAGGTTTATGGACACCTGACCTTCACCCATATGTGGTTCTTCCCCAAACCCTTGCCACGAAATTCGAAGCGCAAAATAATGTATAAATGTCTTTATATAATAATGTCTTTTATAATAAATCTTTGTATGCTGTAGCATTACAATTTCCTTTCACTGGAACTAAGAGGCCCAAACATGTCCTAGCATAACAATTCCTCTGTTCCCAAAGTGAGCTCCATGAAGACATCGTTTGCCAAGGTTGGAGTGGAAGAAATTGAGTGGCCTACACAGAGCCCTGACCTCAACCCCACTGAACACCTATGAGATAAATTGTAAATTTGACTGTGTCTCCTTGCCTGACCTCACTAATGCTCCTGTGGCAGAATGAGCACAAATCCCCATAGCCATGATTCAAAATCTAGTGTAAAGACAGCAAGTGGAGACGGAATCTGGACTGGAATGTTCAATAAGCACATATGGGTGTGATGGTCAGGTGGACAAACGTTTGGCCATATAGTGTATCTGTCTGAACTGACTGAAGAGGTATGTAGTGTTCACAATTGAGGACATGACTTTTAGTATTTTAAGGCAGTATTTGACTTTAGTCGGAAAAAGTGTAAGGGGGAAAGCTATACCTATGTATGCTGCCACTATGCTGGGGTATAACTTGTATTGAATTGGAATTTGTAGGCAGTCCATTCAAATGACTGCAATTACCTGTGTGCATTTTGCGCCTCTGAATTCGTTAGATTTTTCTTCAGTTGCACTCTCCGACCAGGAGTTTTTCAGTACTGTCTAGACCAAGGGTTCTTAAAGTAAGGTCTGTGAGGCATAGCCAGGAGGTCCATGATTTTTTAATCTTGTTCTAGTGGTGGAAATCAAAACCTACTAAAGTTATTATATTTACTTAAGCTCTATTATTATTATTGTATTTAAGCTGAAGGGGTCACTCACTGCAAAAATGTGAGAACCCCTGGTCTTGGGGGGGATGGTAAATAAATAAATCAACGGATGAGAAGATAAATGTGACTTCATTTTTATTCCAGGATATAATAAGGTAGAATTTGTGAATAACTCAAACCAAGACTGATCACGACAAGTGTCATACACAGCAGGTTCAGAGATCCTAATGTGTGAACAGACTTGTTCTTTTTCAGTATTAACCACTTAAATGTTTACATAAATCCCTCAATGCCTTAATGCTGAAAGAATCTCAGAGACTGTTTATTCTCCTTTTTAAAGCCAACCCACACTTTCAATCTCCTTTCTAGGATGAGTTCCTGGATGCTTCATGTCTGTGGATGTATGCGGGTTGGTCATGTATACCTTCTGTGAAAAGCCCTTATGTTTAACAAACACACTATCAATTATATCTTGCATCTTTTTCCATTGCTCTAATTATCCTCATCATTGCTGATTAGCATTATGTTGTCGACTGAGACAGAATTGGCAAGGGCATACTGTCTGAAAGCCCTGTAGGTGCTAAGATTGGACATGGCTATCCTGAGGCAGTATGTAAACTCTTCATTAGTCTGTTGGGGTTTGCTTCATTAACCTTTGCTCCACTCACCCTCTGTGGCACGTTTGATTTACTTCACTTCCTAACTCCTTGTGCTGAGCCTCACCTGCAGCACTTTCAATGTCAAAACCGATTAAAGCAGCAGACAGACATAAACTCGGAGAGAGGGATTCAGAACAAAGCTTACAGATGCTTCAAACAATATTCGGCTTGAAGGAAGGTATTTAAGTTTGAGATTGAACCAAAATATACAGCAATGTATCTATATTTATTTATTTATTTTAATTTTGCTTTGTGCTTCGGCCATTACTGTGTTCTTAAAATAACACCGACCTTAATAAGCACATGGTGCTATTTCTGAGCAGGAGCCATTGTAGACACAGTGTGATGATGGAATGAGTCTCTTTTTCCACACTGATGGAGTGGAAGACATTTATCTCTTTGTCTGCACAATCTGGACTCTATTTTCTCCCCATGTCTCCTTTCCCGAAAGAGTCACTACTGGGCATGTAATGGATTTTAATTGGAATTTAAATTGACAAATGCTGACTGAAACACCATCACCCGAGCAGGCAGTGTGTCTCTGTTCTGTCTTGTCTAGGTTGTTCCCAGTGGCAATACACACTTATTGTAACTATCTCATGCTTATGAGCCATCTTAAAACATATCTTGAGGCTGACTGAGTGCACATCATAGTTTGTTATGTCTATATCTTCTCTAGAGAACCTGCCACTGGCAATGTCCAACTTTACATTTGTGTTCTCCTATTCCTCTGTTCTTCATGGTTAGGTGAATACTGTCACATATATTAAAAACAAAGCCAACATTGCAATTGGATACATCAAAGCAGGAGGGAAATGAAAACCCTTTGTTAATAGGGTGAATTGTAGATGCTGCTGAGTCCTTGGAGAATGTTAGAATAATTATGCTGACAATCAAGCTGCTGAGTGCCTAAGGCCTGCTTGATACATCTGCAGTGGATATCTACAAGCACGTCAAGATACCATGCACTTACAGTAGTTGTCATAGTTGATAGTCCAGTTCCTGATCCTGAAATTTTGATCCTGAGCAAAGATCACTGTCTGTGTGGAGTTTCTCATGTTGTTCCCCTGTCCATGTTCGTTCCTCTGGGTTCTCCGGTTACCTCCCACCTCCAAAAACATGGAAGCTGGTGAACCGACAACTCTAAATTCCCCCTAGGTGTGAACGTGTGTGTGTAAAGTGCCCCATGATGGACTGGTGTCCCATGCAGGGGGTATTCCTGTCTTACACCCAGTGTTCCCACGGTGGACATTATCTTTCACCTGGAGAACTCCCCACCAAAGCACACCTGATCCCTAAACCCCAAACAAAAATAAACACGAGCTCTGTATATCTTACAAAATTGTCAAGATGGAGTCTGAGCAGCTGACTGTGGTTGTTGTTTCTGAATTATTTTGTATGGAAATTAGATGAAAATGTGGAGGAAGGATTAGTTGTGGAGACATGAGCAGTGAGGATTGTCTGTTCTGCAAAGAGAACTGGAAGTATAGTGCGGGGAAAAAAAAACAGCTACAGCGGGGGAAATAAATATTGTGCGCATCAACATTTTTTTCAGTAAATATGTTTCCAATGAGGCTATTCACAGGAAATTTTCATCAGACATCAGTATTAGCTCAAGAAAACCAGAAATATAAAGAAATCACAACATTAATGTCCATAAAAAAAGTTATGTGTAATACAGTGGGATGACACAGGAAAAAAGTATTGAACATGCTAAGAAAAAGGCAAGGAAAGGCAAGCTTCACAGGAAATATATTTACAAAAAAAATTCTTGATGAGTCCAGTACTTATTTCCCCCACTGTATTTGTTATGTTGTCGGCTGCTAGGAATCATGTCGTGTTTGTTTTGTATAACCATTTACAAAAGAGTCAATGTCACATTTACCAAACAAGAATTTACAGTTAATGGAAAGTTAAAAAAAAAAAAGTCACAGAGTGAGGAAAAAAGGAGTTGTGTTTCACCACGGGAATAATGTATGTAAGACATCATTGTTGATGAATGATGGACCAAGTTAATTAACATCGAAAGCATTTCACTCATGTTTCAGTTTATGTTTTGAAGCTCTTGAATTTAACTGGTGTGAGTGGAATGATGGATTACATCTGCGATGTTAAACATCTAATATGTGTTTAAAATCTGATGTTAAAATTGAGATATAGTTTACATCATCATCACTGTGTCTTTAGCTAGGCGGCTGTAACACACATCCTGAAGGCTGACTAAATTGGGCATTACCAATCAGTGTTCAGCTGAAGTCTGGTTGCCCACAGCACCACAGCTACACACACAGACACAGAGGATTTGGAGGACTGCTTGTGTAACACTTGTCTCCTCCGGGGTTGTTGAGACTGCATTGTAATGAGCATTGCCTTCTTAGCAAGGTATGGGCAGGTTATTGAGCACTCACAGTTATTTTTTTTTGGTCTGTATTCACATATTACTTGTTTATTGCTACACTGACCATACAAGCCCAGACTAACAGCAACTAAATACGTCATGCATGAATAATAAGTATCCCCACACATCTTTTGTAATGTCTGGAGATGCAGTATGTCATCCATTTTACTTTGCTCTGTCAGACAGCAGTGGCAGGTGGGGGATGTGTATTACTTTGTGAGATTTTGTAAACAATATGTCTTAAAGTGGTAGTACCTAATTTGGCTGTTACACATGCTACATTTACTCATAAACACAAATACACTTCAACTCTTCTCCAACTCTAAGCACAGCCGTGAAGCCTGAGCTGAGATAAGCACCAGGAAGGCGCTTAGAGACCCAGGTAAGAGTAAATCAGGCTCACGGCCCTGTGACATTGACAGATTAATAAGGAAGAGGGGACTTGTGCACTGGGGGTTGTCTAAGCGGCGTCTCCGAATACATCAAGATAAACCCCTGATGTCTGAGGGGCTTTCTGTGGAGGAAATAAAGATATCAATCTCATTGTGAGATTGCAACCATCATGACATCTAAGTCTCTATTTGTCCATGTCGAATTTTTACCTTTAACAAAGCAAACAGCAGAAGAAAATGGCCTCTTGTTTCCCACAGGGTTTCTGGTGATAACCTGTACTGTGTGCAATGTGTGAATTAATAAATGGCTTGTTTGGCTGTCTCTGTGGAGGAATTTGACAGGCCTGGCTGAAAACATGCTTAGTGATGATGAATATATTGCATCCTCTGTAGGTGTGTGGTAATTAGATTAGCAAGACGTTGCTCTCACAGTTTGGTTTCGCAAAAACAAATGCGATTTGCGAATGTTGTTCTCTCTCTGTTCCTGCATTCTGTCGTATTTGCTTGGTTCATTATTTCAGCTGTAGTTGAGTATTAAAAGTTTATCATATAAACGATAGTTATATACTGGTTTTATTAGTATAACAAATTTTTATACAGTTATTAAAAGAAATCTGCAAAACATGATTGATTGGATATCAGAAAAAAAACCATCTTGATACCGGATGGAAGATTGGAATTGGATTCGGAAAAGAAATTTATTTTTGGAACTCGAAATGTTTACAGATTTAGAGACTCAACTGGTTTTTCTATTGGTTTTATTATTATTTTGTTGTTTTATACTTTGATATTTATTATATTTACAGTGTACATGATTTTTGTGCAAAATGTGATATGCAATCTTTACTGGTTGACTCAGTATTGGAAAAGAAAAATTGGTATCATGCTATCTCTAATTATTAGTTCCTTATAAAAAAAAATGGTTATAATTATTAGTAGACCATTGAAATATTGTTTTCTAATATGTGTAAAAAAAACAAAAAAAGGTAATAGCCATAAAAACGTTTACAATTGAGCTGTAGTAAATTGTACTATTTCTGCCCCTTGCTACAGCGTAGTGTTGTTAACGGATACTATGGCAAAAACATTTGTTGACGAATTTTTTTTTTTCCATGATTAAGACAAGACAATGACAAGATGACACCATGATTAAAAACTAACTGTGACTATATCAACAAAGACTGTTTTTTTTTCACCTAAATTACAATCCAAATATCATGTTCATTGGACGGCATGAGCAGCAGATTTCTTTCCTGTGCTGCGTGTTCATAAAATAATGACAGCAACAGTTGGCCTTGGGAGAAATAAAAAAAAATCTGATATTTGTGCCCATTTTCTCTATAATGAGGCTGAGAAAAACAAAAACAAATGCCATGTTATATCGGAAGGGAAGCAATGTGGACACGCAATATCTTGAAAGAATACAACAAACCTCAAACAAACAACAAAAAAAAGCCAAACAAAAAAAAAAGGGTGGTAGTTTAAATTTTTTTTTAATAAATTTTTTTTTTTTAAAAAAATATACAAAAAAAAAAAAAAAGAGACTAGTAGTAGTAATAATAATAATAATAATAGTCTTATGGCTAAAAATGTCAACACTTTTCATTGACTAAAATTAGACTAAAATGCCCTTTAAAAAAACAGGATACGGTTAATTAAATATGATTAAAAGAAACCTTTCAAGGACATTTGACACAAGACTAAGACTAAATTAAAACAGCTGACAAAATGAACACTACTACAACAATACAGGAGATACCTGAAAATGACTATTTTTTTCAGATAAAGCAGCCATCAGACCAGACACAAATAAAACTCACTTTGTAGAAAACCCAAGTCACTGAAGGGGAAAGGACATGGGGACATGAATAACGCACGTTTCTAGTTTCTAGTAATGGTTTATTTAGACAAACTTTGACCTGTGAATTTAGAATCCTCAGTTTTGTGACAGAATAGAATAGGGGGGACGACACACATGACATGCTCTGTTTTTTGTGGGAAAATGTAGTTTTTTCTGTTTGTCTGGGTATATTGTGCTTTCCAAATTAAAATGTCGTGACTGGGCAGTGTGCTGGAATTAAAAGAAGACAAGCAGGGATTGATGGCCAACACAGAAATCCCACTAATAAGACAGACATCAGTGAATTTGTTTGGAGAGTGGACAAAATGCAAATCAACAGCCAAAATTTATACTACATATGTGAGAAACCATAAAGCAGCTTCTCAGACATGAGAATAGTGATATTTTCTGCTCTGCCTGACTGACAGCTCATGCACAGACCCCCTCATTAGAGCTGAGTGTTAATAATGGCTCTACCTTTAATTGTTCTTATTGACAGTTTGACTTGTCACAGCCAACTTTAAAACTTTCCACAAACATTCATCTTCTATATGCTTATGCTTTATAAAACAAACTTGATCACCATTAATGTATTTTTAATTTGTTCTGCTGCAATGTGAAACTTTTCTTTCAAATCAGAGCCAACAAAATTCTAATAAAAATCAATCCTGTGCGCAAAAAAATTATGATTTCCTGTTATAGTGTTTGCTTTAAAAAAGTCTTCTGCTTCCTCATCCTTCTCTGCTTATTTTTCTTCTTTTTAATCTTCACTGTTGTGTTCTTAGTCACCATTGTCTTCAATGCCTTTGTGAGGTTTTTTTTTTGTCTTCATGTTTTTTTTTTATATTTGCCCTCTTCATTGGTGACTTCTTTGTTTTATTCAACTTGGTCTGGGTCTTAGTTACCTTTGTTCTCCATATCTTTTTCAAAAATCTATTTGTCTTTGTTTTTGTCATTTGTGCAAATAGTATATATCCTAGATCCAATAATTACCTACTACTACTACCACTGCTACTACCACTACTACTACTATCACCAGTATGAATAGCACTATCATTACCAGTACTGCTAATACAACCACAACTACCACTATCACTAATACAACCATAAGTACAGCTGCTATTACAGCTACTGCCACCACTTTTACCTCCACTACCATTATTGCTGCTGCTACTACTACTACTACTACTACTACTACTACTACTACTACTACTAATAATAATAATAATAATAGTAATAATAGTAATAATAATAATGAAGGGTTCTGAGTCTTCATGCTTCTCTATGATGAAAAAGATCACATATTGAACTATTATACCTGGACTTCTATGACTATTTGTGTAACGTGTTACCATGGGAATCTATAAAGGCATTTTTATTGGATAATGATGTACACTTAAATCTTGCCCTATTCTCCTGGTGCTTGGTGTAAAAATGAAACAACTCTTAAGGAATCTGGCATTGTTGCAGTACAGTGCAGTGGGGTTCTGAGTACACTTGTTGGCAAAATAACTCAAGAGGAAACAGAGAAAGCTTGAACATGACTAAATATATGTCTTTTATTACCATTGTTTTTCATCGACTACAGTGTTCTCATACCTGATGTATATACCATAAGGGGAATGAGGAATTTCTCAGAGAAGCTGGCTCAAGACAAGTCCTAGAATTTCATTACAAAATAAATGTTGGACATTATTGAAGGTCACTTGTTAATTAAAAAGATTAAAATGTAGGTCATTGAGGGTTCAGCTCAGGAATTTTGGGAGCTAGGACAAAAATATGGCCAAAAGATCGCTAGAATACCAGTGGTCTTCTTTCTTGTGTCCAGTAACGTCACCATCTAAAGACCCCCCAGAAGAAAAATGCATCATTTGTGTGTTTACTCAGAAGATAAAATATCTCATATCTCTCTTTGGCATATATTCAATAGTCTTGCTGAGAGAATATGTGGCTTAAGAAATTTGCTGCACATTGTGAGAACAAATGGTCACTTTTTGGGCAGTCCTATTACAGGAACAAAGGCACAGAGGAGAAAAATGCACCTCCTATGGTCTATTTAGAACAAACATTTCAACCTTATAATTATTATTATGGAAAAGCTGGTGAAGCAGCATGCGACATCTGTTTAACCTTTCATTTCTCACCATGGAAGTTCATAGACTTCATAAAGAAGATTAGGAAAGTTTATTTCAACTTACAAAACATGGAGGTTAAAGAGTCAAGGCGAAAGATGGCACTTTTACTTATTTGTTTGTCTTTTAACCTATGGCCAGTAATCAAGGACAAACCACAAAAGCAAGGCTATGTATGGAACTCTTGTTTCTTTTATAATTGCATCTGTCAGGTTAGAGTTGTCCCTTTTCCAGCATTTGGTTGAAAGCCTTTCACAGCCTTAACAAACTGAAAATATGATGTGGTCAAATGTCATATTTTAGACAACCAAACTGTTTCATCAGAGGTACACATGTCAACGGGTCACACATTCAGATACTGTCAACATTCTGATGAACCTGAAAATAGCTGAGGGAACACGCACAACCAAGAGCTGCCAAAGTCCATAAGCAAATAGAAAGAGAAAACACTGACAAATGTCAAAGTGTCTCTCGTTGCGTTCCCGCAGATTTTTCTTTCATTCCACACTGAAAATTGAAGTGCAGTGTTTTCTCAGGAGACAAAGCCAGGCCAACAGTGCTGCAGGGCTTGCCACATTGATAAGGTGAGGTCAACATGAGCGCGTAATCGACTTCAGCAGCTTACAGCCCTCTGGGAATTTACGCACACCAACAAAAGCAGTGCAGCTGAAGAAGTAATAATCCAGTGCTATCTGTGCTGAACCATGGGACTGCCAATACCAATGGCTTCTGATAGAAATGTTTCTGAACAATTCCTCTTTTGATGAGTGGTTTTCTAGAGAATGAAGATTTGACTTGAATTCACACGGGTGTGTTTCCCAACATTACCAACAATCATGAAGTCAAGCGAAAGCTTTTTCATTCTTTCTTAAATGTCAGTGTTGATAAGTACACTGCTTTCTGTGCTTGAAAAATTTGCAAGTAAATTTTTTCCCCCAGACTGTCAGGAACACTGCATACAAATGCAGACCAATCTGTCAGGAAAGGGGGCATCTGGCTGATGCTACTGATTCACTGACAATTTGTGAATACTTTAAAAAGAAGAACAAAGATTAATTAATAATAATACTAAATAAGACATTTTGAAAATATGGTTCTGTAGGTCAAATAGTTCTGAAAATTATCGGAGATGTGTTTCTGCATGTATCTCAATCCCGAGTAAAGTTTTTTGCTTTTAAAAGTCTGTTTGGATTGAGTGAAAAGGTAGAAAATTGCTCTGTCTCATCACCAGAGGTAAAACCACTTACAGCATTTAAAACACAAATATATTTATGTTTTTGGATTTTTTCCCCCGCAGAATTTATTCACCGACCTGTTTTTTTTTTCAGGCAAGCGCACAAATTTGTCAATGGTAGTTCTAAATCCTCGAACAAGCAGAGAGCTAGTGATGAGCCCTTGTGCCAGCTCCATTACCCCTCAAATGCACAGCTTGCATTGTATCTTCACTTATGTGTAAGTTGGTTTTAAGTTCCAACTGATTAAATGTAAATATATGTGTGATAAATAAATGTACAGAAATCAGTTACCAAATTCCTCATTGCATTGTGCCATTTGTCATCTAAAATGAGTTACGTACAACATTTAATTTAAGCAAAAGTGATTTTTTTTTTTTAGGGATTTAATTATAAGATGCCATGGAGCACAGAGTGAATTTTTGTCCCGATTAAAATAATTGGTAAATTAATTATATCTTGCGTTGTTCCCAGTGCATCTTTGTTCAGGTCACAATGGGAAATGTGGGGGAAAACGACTTTAGCAACCTGAATAACCAAGAAAGCATTTAAGCACTTATTACAGCTTTAAAATTGTTGCATTTATGAGTCATTTCTTTTGGATATGACTAACCATTAGCCGTTACCTTTTAGAAACCATTAGTTCAATACAGGGTGTCCCAGAAGTCCGCATAAATAGGAGATTATTTTTACCAGCACCACATCAGTTGTGCCTTTATCAGTGGATGTTCGTGGTCGTCCACTTGTTGGTTTGCAACATATCCGGTCTTTTTGAAATTCTTAATAAGTTTAGCAACAGTGTCGTGTGACGTGCTTGCCATGTTTCCTGTTAAAGTCCATGGCATGGTGGTTTAGTGGTTAGCATGTTTGCCTTGCACCTCCGGGGTTTAGGGTTTGATTTCTCCATTATGTGTGTGCAGAGTTTGCATGTTTCCTCTCTGCTTTGGGGGTTTCCTGTGGGTACTCTGATTTCCTCCCTAGTTCAAAGCCATGTGTTGTAGGCTGATTTGCATTTCCTAATTGTCCATAGTGTGTTTGTGTGTGTGTGTGTGTGTGTGTGTGTGTGTGTGTGTGTGTGCGCGATTGTGCCCTGCGATGGGTAGGCACCCCATCCAGGGTGTCCCCTGCCTAAGATAGGCTCCAGGCTCCCCATGACACTGTGTAGGATAAACAGTATGGAAAATGGATTGATGATACAAATTTTCCACTCCTCTATAGAGTTTTTTCCTTCAAATTTCTTAATTTGTCCATTAACAATGTGAGAAGGAGTGTTGGGTTGGTTGTGGGCTGTTCTGTGAATGTGAACAAACCTTGCTTGCATTTTATACTTTTTTTTTATCAGTCAGATTATGACAGTTCTGTGCAAGTGTAAACATCCCCTAATGAATAATTTTCCACATTTAAATAAATGTGTGTGTGTGTGTGTGTGTGTGTGTGTGTGTGTGTGTGTGTGCGTGTCTTCCTATATGTACCCCACCACTTTGAGTTAGATGGAGGTCTACTCTTGCACCCAGTTGTTGTAATCTGAATAATAAAAGTTGAAGGATAAAACACAGCCCTATGACATTAAACTAACCTTCAAAGTGGCAGGGGTCCTTGTTGGAAACCATGCAATTGGAAATATTCTTTAGACATGTCTTTTACATTCTTCTTGTTCTTAATTAAAATTTTTATTTTTTATTTTTTTTTAGAGATAAATATAACTTTTTGAAAATCTCAGTGGAACCCCATGACAAACCATATAATAGTTTGTTTAATTATTGTCAATTTTATATCCTGAAAGGGAATACATTCACTGTAGGCATGAGCAAAAGCAATCTCAGACTATAAACTTTGATTATGTGAAATTTGATTTATCCAGCCATGTTTTCATGCAGCTAGCAAGTACTCCAGTTGCTGTTCACTGAAGGGGAAAGGACACAAGATGTGAAGGACTACTTTGTTTCTGGTATTATAAACAAATACATGTTTTATAATTTGTCTTGTTAGCATGGTGCCATCCCATCCGCTGATATACACTAGGGGTTCTGTGATAAAAGTCTTCTCCTGATTTTCTTTTTCACAATGTTGGCACCACTGTGACAGGCCATAACAGCATTCTGAGGGAATCTCACACCATGAAGATCTGCTAAAAATCATTGTGGTCCTCTCATCTCTCAGGAATTGATGTGCTTCCTAAGTCTTGACACAGCAGTCTGTAGCCATTAGGCTCAACTCCAGCTATGTTAAAGCTTTCATTCAGCCGTGGCAGGTCTGAAATAGAGCACCACTGCGTCCGCTGGCTCTGACACTGAAACAGTAGCTTGTGCAAACGCCAAGGCCTGGCGAAGGACAAACGGATACCTGGTACACACTATTTCACACACTGATGTGCTTGTCAGCAGGAGTTCTTTGTAATGAGTCCCTCTGCTCCACTCGCTAGTTCTGCTACAGATTCAGTCCATGAGTCTTAGCATTTTAAGGCAGTACTTTGAAACAGCTCCGTGTTGTTGCTGGTTTGCTGCATTGCCTGTTAGAGATCTGTACTTAGCTTGAAGAGCAGACTGAACTTCTGCAGTAATAGCTTTAGTTCTTGCTGAGGGACGCTACACTTTAAATATCAGCAACTTTAGCTGTGTCTATTGAACTAGCAACGATAGTCACATCCTCTAGAAGCCACTAGAAAATTATAGGATTGACAATATGTAGGTTTGTCAAGCAAAATGAATTAGTGTGCATACAGAATAAAAAGTGAGGTACAACACTGGATAAACCAGAAATGCAGTGAACAGCCAAAACTATCACTTTTTCTCAAAAAAAAAATAATAATTGAAAAAAAAAATATATATATATATATATATATATATATAAATAACTATACTATATAACTACTAAAAAGAATATAAAATATATATGGCATAAAATATTTCATTGTATTTATTATTTCAGACCAAGGGGCTTAATAGAATTCTACTTACACTAAAGTACAATATAATATAACATGTTTAAGCAGGAAAGTAAATTAGAAAATTAAATAATAATAATGAATCCCCTCAAACCTAAAAAAGCACTAGGTACAAATGTTTTTCTTTTCTGGTACTTCCTGCTAATTTGTTGTACTTTGTAGAACTAGGATATACAGCTAAACTGTAGAACTATAACTATACTGTTGAACTCTACTGAATAACTACAGTGGCTCTTTGGCATCAACTCAACTCGCCGTGTTTGGAGGAGGACGAATGCTGCCTATGACCCCAAGAACACCATCCCCACCGTCAAACATGGAGGTGGAAACATTATGCTTTGGGGGTGTTTTTCTGCTAAGGGGACAGGACAACTTCACCGCATCAAAGGGACAACGGACGGGGCCAAATCTTGGGTGAGAACCTCCTTCCCTCAGCCTAAGTCATTACCAACTACTAAGTCATGTTTTGCAGAGGGTTCAAATACTTATTTCCCTCATTAAAATGCAAATCAATTCATAAATTTTTTTTACATGTGTTTTTCTGGATTTTTTTGTTGTTATTCTGTCTCTCACTGTTCAAATAAACCTACCATTAAAATTATAGACTGATCTTTTCTTTGTTAGTGGGCAAATGTACAAAATCAGCAGGGGATCAAATACTTTTTTCCCCCACTGTATATAATAGAACTATATTTACACTATACAACTATACTGTAGAACTGTACTTTCGAACTATACTGTAGAACTGTACTATAGAACTATTCTGTGGATCTATTCTGTAAATGTATACAATAGAACTATTCCGTGGATCTATACTATAAATAAAACGTAAATAATGCAAGTTATTTATTCTTTTTATGCTGCCCGGTACCAAATGACCCACGGACCGGTACCGGTACGTGGCCTGGGGGTTGTGGACCCCTGCTATAGAACTATTCCTTGGATCTATAATGTAGATTTATACTATAGAACTATTCCATGGAACTTTACTGTAGATTTATATTATAGAACTATTCTGTGGAGCTAACTGTAGATTTATACTATAGAATTATACTATAGATTACTCTGTGGATCTATACCGTAGAGTTATACTATAGAACTATACTATAAATTATTCTGTGGATCTATACTGTAGATTTATACAATAGTACTATTCTGTGGATCTATACTGTAGATTTATACTATAGATCTATACTGTAGATTATTCTGTGGATCTATACTGTAGATTTATACTATAGATCTATACTGTAGATTATTCTGTGGATCTATACTGCAGATTTTTACTATAGAACTATTTTGTGGATCTATACTGTAGATTTATACTATAGAACTATTCCGTGGAACTTTAATGTAGATTTATACTATAGAACTGTTCTGTGGATCTATACTGTAGATTTATACTATAGAACTATTTTGTGGATCTATACTGTAGATTTATACTATAGAACTATTCTGTGGAACTATACTGTAGATTTATACTATAGAACTATTCTGTGGAACTATACACTAGCAGTTTAGTATATTTACTATATATAAGTTTACTATATACTATTTATATTGTGGAATGACTATTTCTTAATCTTATTCATTCATTTTTCTTCCTTCTTTGAATTTAATTATGTAAAATATATCAGCATTGTATTTTTTTAAAAAAATTGACTTTTAGTTGTTTCACCTTTGCATTGATAGGACTGTGGTAAAAAACTTTTCCATTAACATGTAACGCATGAAAAAAATGAATATGACTTTGAATAGGTACAGTACGTAAGGTGTAAAGGGAGCTGGAACAGAGCAAATATGTGGACTAGCAGAACTCCCTGTAGACTAAGCTGAGAATCTGTGTGTTAGATGATGGGGAAAGCTCAAGGTCAGCTGTGAGAAAGGCTTTTGTCTGCTTTAGGAATGAGCCAGTAATACATGTATATAAAGATAAAATGCCTATTTCTCTCTATGATGGAGTTATGTATGTTATGTATGCCTAAGTAAGTGAATTAATAGATTTTTCTATTTTAAAAAATATTTATCTTTATTCTAAATGTGAATAATATGCTGTTTTTAATAAATTTTATATCATGGAAAAAGGGTGCTTTGTTAAACCAGGTTAGCAATAGGATTTTTTCATATGTCAAATTATTTTACATCTATTCACTGCATATTTTAACAAATTAATCTCTAGTTTGTCAGGCTGTCATGTTGTTAAGTGCAAAACTATGCTATGTACACAGCTGCTGTGTGTATGTAGGTACTCATGCGATATCCCTTTAGAAAGCAAAGATTCTTGTGATTTGATTGAACCGTTTCAAGATACAATCGCAACAGCTGCTACAATCAACATCTCTGTCAGACCACCAACATACAAACAAACACTTATAAAACTGAGGCAACTCATCTGTGGAGCCTCATAGTAGTCAACTGATCCATAACATCCTGACAAAAACTCATTACACTGGCAAATGTCCAAACAGTCCAAATATGTAAAAATATTTCCAAAACAGATTATTACATCAGCAAGTACGCATGGACTGTTGCTGCATCATTTTAAATTACCGGCAGATGTGCCTAATCTTTCACGCATTCTCCGTTATAACTTTGGTTCGCTTGTGAATAAGTCACAAGGCATTTACTATGCTAGGTTTCACAGACACTCATTTGTTATCAAAGTTTAATTTGCACCCTCTGAATTTAATACAACTGTTCTTAATTTCTTGTGTTCCCAGCCTTTGCCTAAACCAGCTCCAACAGCTTTGTATATTCTGTGAGGAGGGTTTGAACCCTCTCAGATGTAACATGGAAGGATGCCTCTTTTTCCGCCTAATTGTATGTACATTCCAGACCATGTGTTTGTCCACTCTGTACAGAAATTATTCCTACATTTTGGATCTTGTTATTTGCTGTGATACTGATACATAATCAGTCCTTTTAGACGTTTATAAAAATCATAAAAGTGAGTATTTGAGCTATTTCCATAAAGGCCTATTATATACTTATATACCTTTACACTGTAAACTACAGGGTGTCCTAAACGTCTCTATACATAGAGTAAATTAACAATTTTTTAGAAAAATGTCTTCCAAAAATGTTCATACTTAGTTTATATGAAATAGCCTAAGAATGGCTTTGACAAAAGTAAAACGTATTGAAATCATGCTCATGGCTGAACTGGGAAGCTGTTGCAAGGACGCAATGGACATGCAATTACATGCATAATGTGTTAATGAGTTCATCATGAGTGGGAGCGACAATTCTGTGTGTGTTTACAAAGAAATGGGAATCATTTAGAGGATGTTTTGTAAATAAATTTACATTTGTATTTATGGAGATGTTTGGGACACCCTCTATATACCACAGCTGAATTAAAATTTTTGAATCTGATTGGTCAGAAGGTGTTGATAATTTTCTACAACAGTAGTATATGTTGTAATACGTTTTTGTTTCTATGGTAACAGGTTTTTCACAGGAAGTTGTATGTTTTACATATACAAAATAATAATATCAATTTAATTAAACGGCTTAAACAGTGTGTTAATTGTAGAATTGTTGATATGTTGAAGTTTGTCTGTAAGGAGACATTAGTTAACATATGGGTAAGGAGTCTCCAGTGTCAGTGCTATGTACTGGTAGGCTTTTCCGACATGGTAGAGTTTTCAGTACAGAGTAGTTTGACGTTTCATGTTAACATAACAAGCTGCATTTTTTTTTATGAGCTTCAAGAGAGGAAAAGAGAAACTGGTGAGTAAACAACTGTTTATTAACGCTTTAACAAGAAATTTCTTGTCTTTCAGACATTCTACAATATTAAATGTGGCTATAAACATATGCGGGGTGGTGGGGTGAGGGTTCTGAAAAGAAAAGTGCTCACCCTATTATCATGAAATCTTGAGTTTGAATCCCGACAATGCCACAGCCAATTTGGTCGGGAGTCCTAGGGAACAAAATTGCCCATGCTCTCTCCTCTGTCAATCATAGTGACATGTGCCAATTATGTGCATATCTGAGCTCATGTATGTGGAATAGGGCAGATTTCCTCTGTGTGTGTATTACTACCCTATGATGTAGCACAAGCAACAGTTCAAAAAGATGCAGTTGGTTGGATTCACGTGCCTCAGAGGAAATGAGTGTTTACCCTGTCCTCCCTAGTTGGTAGCTGTTGTGTGATGGGGAGAGCTGGCTGGTGGGTGGAAATTGGCAAATTGGGGAGAAAATTGGGGTGGTGGGGGGCCTACCAACTTTTTGTCAGGCTGCATCCCACCACCCATCATTGATTATTTTCCTATAATAGCACACCGTCATGTTTTATTCCTTACTTAATTGATAGATGTTTTAGACCAACTTGAAGATGCAGGATATGAAGTGTGAGAAGAGCTACATATGTAGGCTGAAATGATTAATGCCAATCGTATTTATGTCCAAAAAATGAGTCATAATCAAGTCCTGAGCAGCTGAATGTTCATGGTGATGAGCAAAAGTGAAACTTCCTTAAATGGCCATCCTCACCTCCTCTTTTATATCTTGGAACCCACTCACAAAAAAAAGAGAGAATCATCTAAAAACCATCAGAGAGTTAGACAAAACAATGCACTGTAGAGTCTCTGTGCTATTTAACTCCAGGTGATGAGATAAAAATCGAGCTCATCAACCACCAGTGGCTGTTTAAACAAAGCATAGTTTGCTCTGTTCCCTTTTTCTCCTCAGGAAGAACGTGCGTCTGCTGTTGTCACGTTCAGTTTACCCCCTCTCGTCTGAAAGCTCAATATTTACATATATTTTCCATAGGGCAATTCTTCTCCTTCACGTCTTTAATCAGTAAACCAAACAGAAAAATCACTTCTAGCCGAAATATGCAGGGATTACTGTTCATGTGGTTTATATAGAGTTTCAGAGCAGAACGTTTTGTTTAGCAGTGCAGGAACAGTTAAATATTAAAAACAGATAATGAGTTTATTTGAAGTTTAATTGAAATGGCACATTATGATGTTCATTCAGGAAAATTTAGCATGTTTCTGATTGGCTTGCAGAGGTACATATTGGAGCACCTTTAAAAAAACCTCAGCAATGCATATGACATCATGTAAGCTTGTTGGAAGGTCACCATGATAACGATCATTGGCTGCATAATGGATAGACTTGGCCTGCTTCTAATTTTGTTTCCCTTTCATTATCGCAGCACTAAGCAATATGAGTAACAAGGATATTAACATTAGTTTGAATTTTGTTAGCGATCAGAAAACTTGAGGCGAGCAACGAGAGGCGAGTGCTGAGAAGAGAATGCTGGATTCATTCTCATCACATCACCCTCTATCTGGCAGTGAAAAGAAAACGTTCTGCCTACTTTACACATTAATTTTACACAATTAATTTTAACTGTAGTGAAAACACTGAAATGAATTTATTATTAACAGTTTAAGTAGCACATTAGTATATTAAAAAAAACACAATATATTTTAATGTTAATTAAAGCTTAAGCTTATTTTTAATAATTTTATTGGCAATTATAAAATATTTCTCAGCCTCATCTGTTTTATTTTTATTGCAACAGGACACTGTTGTGTTTTACCTGAAACATGGAATGTATGTTATTTAAAAACAAAAAAGAAGAAACAAAAGAGAAGAAACATTAGCATATTTCATAACATAACCTCCCTGACCTAAAATGTTCACCCATAAGAAAGACATGCTTGTGATGGATGATCATCCATCACCACAGTTGGCAGATCATTTCTCTTTGGTGCCATGCAGTTATACTCCAGCTCTGTACAGTAGATGCAGTAAGCAGAGGAGCGTGTTTGCTGTAGGAGAGAGGACAGAGAGGCAGAAACGGGCACGTGGCAAGGCCATGGTGCAGTGAAGGAAGGAGCATCTGTGACATCTGGCCTGGGTGCCAACGTTATGCCTCAGTTTCTAATGAAGGAACATGCTGGCATTTGGCACTGCTTACATCCTGTTTATTAGAAGCCAGCCAGCAGGCTCTGGTGCACGCTTGAACAATTACACACTGGCAGTGATGGTGCTTTGATCACATCTGACATGCTTGTCCATCCTGCAGGTTTAAACATTTAAACAAACTTCAAGTAGGAATATTTTATTATATACATACTGACTACTAATTATTCATCCAGAACATTTCATTTGCATGTGTGTGATTAATGCACAACGGTGAACATAATGTAAAGGATTTTATTATTTTAATAAACTTTTAATAAACATTCCTCAGTCTTAATCTTGATGGCGAAGCCGGAGTGTAGTGGAGGAACTGATTCCCTGAAACTCCACACAGTTACCTGGAAGCCAGAAATGCAAGTATAATCAGATGTTACTGTATGTCAATGGAATACACTCAGTCACCAATTATTAAGTAACCCTACCACGTATGTGTACTTTGTAGTTATATATTTACTGACAGTTGCTCATCTGTTGCTATGAACAGTTTGTCAGCTCTCCAGTCATCCATCAGTGGATAAGGACCACCATAGGCGCAGGTTTTGTGGGTGGTGTAACATTCTCAGCTCATCACTGAAAGGGTAGCATGTGGTTCTGGTACAAGTGTATCAGATACAACAGGGTTTAGAAACCAGAAATCTCCTGCAGTCTGAAAGTGACACTAAATTCATAATAATTGCAAATTCCAAATAAACTATTCATATGTAACCCAACTGGGCAGATGAAGACGTTCTCGGTTTACATGCATGTTATGTGTAATCTGATACAAACTTATACATGAAGCATTGTTTAGTGTTACTGTTACCAGAACAATAAGGATCACATGAGTAATGTCTGTAGGTTTAAGTTTTAGGCACGCTGGCTAGTTTTTAGTCTTTATTTCCATCACAACAAATACCTCATCCATGTGTGATTAAGGAATAGACATCAAGAAGACTGCAGTAAAGTTGCTCAGCATTTCATATTTGGCCAACATTCAAAAGCCAGGACGCTCGAGTTATTGAAAATAACATAAAATGCAGACGCTATTTATTGGTATAATGCTTTTACTCATCTTTTATTGTTACCTATATGAAATTATATGGGAATAACTGCACAAGAAATATAGGTTTAATTAAAGTTCATTATCCTTTTTTATGAAGTGCCTGTTTTGCATCTTCTCTGAATGTCAGGCAAATAGCCTATCAAACGCTGAGTCAACTTTACTGAGGGCAATTCACGTCCTGAATCTGGCACAAAATATTAGCTAGAACCTGAATATAATTTGAAATAGATTCAGGTCTGTAACATGAACTGGATGATTTTGTTGCACGAGTGTCTCACGCTCACAAAACAAACGTGCAGAGAGTCCAATGGTGAAAGTAACGACACAAAAGATTTACATAGCTAATATTCTTCTATTAGCTGATCATTTTATAACGGATTACCTACCTTTTTCAATCAATAGCAGTTTAATTTGGATTGGACTCTGGCATCATGGAAGGTGTTATCCAGATTGAGCTAGCAGACCAATTATTAATTGATTAATATGCTTCATGTAAACGTAGCTAATGATGAAGTGTAGAGAACAAAAGACAAGTGTGTATGGAAGTAAATGGGTGGACCAACAAGCTCTTATTATTATCCTTCTAAACTAATAGAGTCCATAATAAAGTGGCCAGAATGTTCAGTAACACTGCTGCCCCTGATGAACTGATACCACACACACTACTGTGTAAGAGTGCAGTGCTGAGACAGAACCACCCAGAATGAACCATTATCTGCTCAGTAGTCAATTACAGCGATGCCTAGTCACAGCTCATTAACACTTTTTTGATAAAAACAAAACAAAACAGAAAAACTACCAAATTTTATTTAAAAAAAAAACACTCGTCTACATGCTTAGAACTAAAAACTGGTCTCACCTCATACTGGATCAACCAGTAGTGGTTTTGTTTGAATGGCGAGTCGATTAACAATCCCAAAGAGGCCGTGTAGACTCAGAAACAATGCACTAAATTGGAGCTTTACAGCACAAACATTTGTACCCTTAAAGTATTTTGTGCACAGAGGAACACCATTAAGGAACATAATAGGACCACAAGGACCACCATTGTGCCTTTGAGGCTAATTTACATTGTATGTTGTGGAACAGCAATGTTGTATGTATGAAGATGCTGCATAATTAAGCTGTTGTACACTGGGCTTCTTGGGGATGTTTGCATGCAGCATACAGCCATTTAATAACTAACAAAGATAAGTGCATTCAAAAAATAATTAACTCTAACCTTTTAAAAGCACACACAAAAAAGGACTGTGATTGATTATGTGAATTAACTGGAATGTTGTTCACAGCACATGAAGTCCTCCAGAAATTGTTTTTGAAAGGTAATGAACTTTATTAAAAAAAAAAAAAAAAAAAAAAATTTAAAAAAAAAGAGATTTTTAAAAAAAAAAAAAAAAAAAACCCCCCTCTTTTTTTAAAAAAAAAAAAAAAAAAAAACCTTTTTTTTTTCTAAAAGATGAATTTTGCGATACAAAAATATATGATTTTAAAAAAAAAACCCCCCCCCCCCCTTTACGTGATATGTGATGTACGCTGTCACACTAATGAACAGAAGACAGTCTGATAAAACATCTTATGGAGTTTAAAGAGTATCTTTAATAGAGAGCGCAAAAGCAGTATTGGCGAGCATGATCGTTAAACATCAGTGCATGGTGTTGTGAATTGCAGGCACACTTAGCTATTTCCAAAAGTGAAGCAGTGAAGTGAGTGCGAGTTGCATGTTAGAGAGAGCACTTCAGATCGGCAAGCACTGAGCACTCAGACATATGCTCTTCAAGTACACTTTACTCGTGAGGTGCACTGTTCAGCACCTTGCTGTCATTTTTAATGAAACTAGAAACATGTTAACATTTTGACTGAAATGTTAGTAAATAAATAATGAAAAAAAGTAAACATACTATTTACTAGTTTACTGATTTACTAGTCTTACCAGCGCACAAGACTTCAGTAGACTGCATGGCTATTTGATGGCTTATCAACTAGTAGATCATTCTGACCCATGCATTACACACAGGTGATAATGGACCTCTTTCCAAAATGCCTTCTTCACCTATGATCTGTGTACCACACATATACAGTGTAATGACCATAAGGGCGATATGACAAAAAAACTCATTTTTCAAAGCCCTTTCTATGATACTTGATATATATAATGATGTACACCAATCAGCCATAACCTTAAAACCACTGAGAGGTGAAGTGAATAACATTAATTATCTCGTTACAATAGTGCCTGTTAAGTGGTGTGATATATTAGGCAGCAAGTGAACAGACAGATCTCAAAGTTGATTTGTTGGAAGCAGGAAAAATGGGCAAGTGTAAGGATCTGAGCGACTTTGAGAAGGGCCAAATTGTGATAGCTGGACGACTGTGTCAGAGCATCTCCAAAGCAGCAGGTCATGTTGGGTGTTCCTCATATGCAGTGGTCATTACCAACCAAAAGTTACTCAGGGTTATGGGCACCCAAGGTTCACTGACAGTGTTCTGCTGGGAAAACATGGGTTTTCCTTCATTCATGTGAATGTTACTTTGACCTGTACCACCTACCTCAACATGGTTGCGGACCAAGCACACCCCTTCATGGCAACAGTATTTCCCAGTGGCAGTGGCCTCTTTCAGCAGGATAATGTTCCCTGCTACACTGCTAAAGGGCACACAGGAATGGTTTGAGGAACATGACAGAGAGTTGAAGGTGTTAACTTTGCTTCTAAATTCCCCAGGTCTCCATCCAATTCAGCATCTGTGGGATGTCCTGTACAAACAAGTCCGATCCATGGAGGTCCCACCTCACAACTTACAGGACTTAAAGGATCTGCTGCTAATGTCTTGGTGCCAGATACCACAGCACACTTTCAGAGACGTTCAGTGGCACAAGGGAGACCTACACGATATTAGGCAGGTGTTTTTAATGTTATGACTGATCAGTGTATAGGTTTGGTCACAAACTCCCCACAATACAGTAGTGCTGCATTTATAAAAACCTGCTTGATTGTTTATTTAAAATGAAAAATAATTGTATTAAATTGTTTATATAAAAACATTTTTATTCATAAATAAATAAACAGTAAAAATGTTAACATTTTTAAAAGATCAAGTACAAAATTTTTACCATCAAATCAGCTGCTTCCAGTCAGCTTGTAATAAAAATTTTAAAAACACCCCCACAAAAAGATATCACAATATTTCAAATTTTTTTCTCATCAGGCGGTATCACACCACCTCATCGCCGATTCTTTTCCTATAACAGCATGCCATAAATGTTTCATTCCATCCATCCATCCATCTTCTACAATATCTAAAAGAAAAGTGTATTGTGAATGAGTTTGTTACAATGTCGATATTACATTGTCATATTGTCCACCCCAACGACTATTAGTGGGCTTCCGGTTTAATATCCAGTTAAATAAGCATGAAGGCTTCTGCTAAATCCCTAATAAAGATCAGAGTGTCACATTAATTCTAACATCAGTTTATTCCAAAATCAAATTGAATGTACAGGAAGATTTCAAAGAAAGTCTTTATTGTCACGTATACATGTACAGTAGCGTGAAATTCTTTTCTGCACATATCCTAGCTTGTTAGGAAACTGGGGTCAGAGATACAGCGCTGCTGGAGCAGAGAAGACCAAGGGTCTCACCCAAAAGCCCAATAGTAGCAGCTTGGCAGTGCTGAGGCTTGAACTCATGACCTTCTGATCAGTAGCACAAAGCCACTATTGTTGGAGTAGTAATAATAAAGTATATTCATGCAAACATAGATAAAAAAAATAACATTACAAAATCTGGATTATAAGTGATGAACAGTATATGATGTTGTGGCTTTAACTGACCTGCTGAGGAACTTTTGACAGCTGTGTTCAGTAAGATGCCTCGAGGCCGATCATCTGCACTGGTCTTCTGGAAAGGACAGAGAGGACGTCTCTCTCGTCTGGCTGCCTCCACAGGAGCCTAATAACACACAGTAATCACTCTCACCAAGCTGCCAGTTGATGGTTTACTAGTACATAAAACAAGTTCTTCATTACGATCAAATCATCTTGTTGTTCTGTGGCTTTTTAATCACTGTGCTCTTTTAATGTGGCAGTTGACGTGAAACCGTTCAGGTTCAGATGGCCAGTAACCTTCTCAACTACAAGGAACTGGGGTTGATACCACTCTTTCACTGAAGATACAGAAAGTACAGTTACATAATACTTGAGCAAAAGTAAAGAGTTTTTAAGTAAACATGGAAAGAGCTACTATAAACTTGTACATAAGTGAAATGTCAAGTGTCCAGACAAGGTAAGCAAATCTGAGTCATGACTGAAAAGATTCACTGACTCAAACACTGAGTCACTAAATGACAATAAGTAAATCAAGGTCATGAGTGGAAAGATTCACTGACTGAAAAATGAATTTGCTGAAAGATAAATAAGTGAATTTCAGTCATGACAGAAACGATTCACTCACTCAAACACTGACTGACTCCATGATAAATGACAGAATCTTGGGCATGACTAAAACGATTCACTGACTCCAATACTGATTCAGTAAATGACAACTGAGTGGATCCCAGTCATGACTGAAAAGATGGTTCATGTAGAGCACAAAAGTAGACTTGGCATGCACATAATAGCAAATACAACTCACAAAATATACAGATAAACATTTATCCTGCCTCTATACATGAAAGGAACGACTCTGTGCATGGTAATGATGGACATAGATTCACTGACCTTAGTGAACTATCATTCTAAACATCTCTAATGTTAACTTTTACAAGCAGAACGGTGAGCAGCTAAGGGTTAAAGCTGTTGCAAATTGGCCAGAACTGGGACTTGCATTCTGGTCATTAGTACAGAACCTTAATTGCTGTGATAATGCTTGGCTACTTTTTCTCTCTCTCAGTCACTTTTCACAAGAGCTGGCAAAAAGACATAGATATTCTGCCCAACGTGTGAGGTATTTTTTTTGCCATGCACTGATGCATTGATGTTTTGCCAACCCCACCCCTCAATAGCAGGATAAATCATTGAAAGAAAGAAACATTTACCAAATTTACACTAGTAGGCAACAAGAGAAATAAAACCATGGCAAGCAAAGCAATTTCATGGATAAACTACTCATCTGAGCTGGAATCGATGAGCGTTTTTATTACAATATAATACCAAAAACATTTTCTCCTTCCTCAAAACCAGAACTTGTTCCTGAATGAAAAATAGCATTCACACACATCCAGATAGAGATGGGACAATTTAAGTAGTCTCAGTCTGTGTGTGTGTGTGTGTAGTGGTACAATTATCTTTGGTTTCCAGAACAAATCCCTGTGCTGATTTTGCCAAATGTGCTGTGTTCCCATTGTGTCAATAAGGTAGAGAGTGGCAGTGCTCCCCTGCAAGCAGATGGTGTCATTGTATCACTGTCAAACATATGAATTCTTAGTCAGGTTGAATTAATTGACTGTTCAATCATGGCATACTCGCATCTGGGTTTGTTGGATTATCGAACAGCCCTGGGTCCTCCAACTAACGACTGAATGGGAACTTAAAAAAAAAAAAAAAAAAAAAAAAGGAACACTATAATCCATTTCATTTAGACTCGCTTTTTAGACTTGCCTGTGGAACAGATCATGAATAGGAGTCACATATAAAAGAATTACCAATACACATAGTGGATATAAGCTTATTGAGCATGACCGTGACCAAAAACCTCCCAGCTGAGCTCTTACTGTGGATATAAAAAGTCTACACACCCTTTTAAAAGTGCAGGTTTTTGTGGTTTATCAATAAATCAAGTCAGGGCATCTTTTCAAACTGTAATGTGATATAACAACCAACAAACATACAATAACCTGCAATAGGCTGCATACGTGTGCACATACTTTTATAATGGGTCTGTGCTCAGGATGAACCCATCAGTTTCAATCTCATTTTCAAGAGTAATTACCATACATCAATGAAGTGATTCTGATTAACCCCAAATAAAGATCAGATGTTTCTGTAAGATTTTCGTGACATCTTTTTAGTTTCATATGACTGCTGAAGCCATGGTCTACAAACAGCCTACACAGCATGTATGAGTTCTCATTGTCAAAAGATATGGTTAAGGACAGGGGTACAAAAGAATTTCCAAAACATTATATACCATCAACAAGTGTAGTAAATGGGACACCACAGTGGCATTACTATCCATCCATCCATTCTCCATACCATTCATCCTACACAGGGTCATGGGTAGCCTTGAAGCCTATCCCAGGAAACTTAGGGCACAAGGTGGGGGACAACCTGGACGGGGTGCCAACCCATCTCAGGGCACAATCGCACACACATAGACAATTTGGAAATGCTAATCAGCCTACAACGCATGTCTTTGGACTTAGGGAGGAAACCGGAGCACCCAGAGGAAAACTCGAAGTATGGGGAGAATGTGCAAGCGCTGCTTATGCAGGGCGGAGGCGGGATTCGATCCCCTAACCATGTAGGTGTGAGGCAAATGTGCTCACCAGTGGCATTACCAAAAGTATCAAGATGAAACATATCAGGAATCTGTCAGGAGACCTATAGCAACATTAAAGTAGCTGCAGGAATATCTGGCAAGTACTGGTCACTCCCTGGATCTCTCTCATATTCTTAACATGTCTCGGCTATGGGTAGGTGGCTAGACTAGTCTGCCTTAATCACCCCCAAACCATGTGGCCAAACATGTCATGGTCTAATGAGTGCAAGGTAGACCTTCTCTAATAATTCTAAATGATATGTATGTTTGTTAAACGAAAATGATATGTATGTTTGTTCTCTTCAGCTGGGACTGGGGCTCTAGTCAAGATACAGGGAATCATGGATAGCTCCAAATACCAACTTTTTGTGGCACAAAACCTGCAGGCCTCTATTAAACAGCTGAAGATGGAGAAATATTTCACCTTCCAGCATGATAACGATGCAAAGCACAAATCCAAGACAACCAAGCAATGGCTTCAGAAGAAGATCAACATTTTGGAATTACCCTATTGAAACGTTATGGCTGTTGAATACCTGTGGAATGGCTTGAAGAGGGTTGTACACAGAAGATCCCCTTGCAATTTGATATGTCTGGGGCATTTGTACAAGGAAGGGTGGAATAAAATTGCCCAGTCAAGATGTGGTAAGTTGTTAGACTCTTATCCAAAACGACATTGTGCTGTATTACAAGCAAAGGCTGCTTTAGCAAAGTAAAATGGTTTCCTTTTTTTTTTAAAATCACAAATACCTGCAATTTTAAGCGAGGTATGTACACATTTTATATGCACTGTATAGTGAAAACTTGCTCAGTTCCAGTTCATCACTGTTAAACCTGCTGGTATGGAACTGAGGACCAGTCAACTTTTTTTCATCAGAGTAAGTACTTAGTATTTATTAGAGAAGTATGTACTAATTACATGCAATTACTGGCACTTTGCAAAGTATAACTGTGTTATAATGACCAGATTTGTACAGCAGTATGTGGTGTCACATTTCCATAATTACTGTTGCTTAGCACTCTGCTCAGTGGTGTGTATGCATGTGTGCTCGCAGTGTGTGGTACTTGTGCAGCCTTGCAGCTCTGTGGATCCATCATCATCATTATGATTATTATTATTAATAATAATAATAATTATTATTATTTAGTACCTTAAAACTTGGTGTATACTTAGAAATCCTTAAACTTTGTGATGGTGATGATGTTACTGGGATGAATCCATAAAACCAAATACAACAAACTATAAACAAAATTCAATAAAGTACAAATAAACTGCAGGAGCCTCTTTCTTTTCCAAGAAAAGAAGTATAAAAATTTTTAGCTATGAGGTGGGCATTGGGCAACAGTTATCCAACAAGGAAAAAAAGTAAAATGTGTCATTCTTTAATTAATATAAAAATATAATCATGGGCAAATGGCTGTGGTATAAGAGAAATAAAACCCTTTGGGGCATGCTGTTTTTGTAAAACATTCATGGTGATAACAGTATCTCTGCTACACGTCATGCCACTTCACACCACCCTGTTCTTGATTATTTTCCTTTTACATCACCCGCTGTGTTTTATTCCTTAGTTGTTAAAATCAATATACAAATCAAACAGAACAGGTTGAAAAATAGTTCTGCCATAGTTATGGAGCTCCTATATCTGACTCTATAATTGTGAAACCGGTGGAAATTGTTGTTGGTGGAAAAGTGGTACGAGTCCATTACAAGATGCCATAAAGGTACGAGAGGCCATAAAGTAAACTGAGTAAAATATGTGATAAAAAGCTGTTGTGGTGGGAGGCTGAGAGATGAGTCACCACTGGTCTGTTTTCTAGCAGGGAGAGTAAACAGTAGGGCTTCCTTCACTTCCAGTCCTCCTGCCATTCACACACATACACTAAGCACCCAGAACATGTGCCACCTGGCTCTTGTGCTCTGAGAGAAGCTTCTGGCAAATGCAGCGTGAGTGACAGCAGCATCCATTCTACCCCTGCAATACTAATGATATGACTTCACAACGCCAAATAAACAGATGCTGTGCAAACACGGCCTGCAGCTCTGAGCTCGACACAGCTGATAAAAAATGCCTGCAAGCCTTGAGGAAGATGAGTCTCACTTTTAAAACAACACAGAGAAAATTATGAATCATGTCTTAACTCACGAGTGATAGACCTTTGCAGTGAAACAGATCCAAGTTGATTTTTAAAGTAGATTTGGGTTTTCATATAACAATGATAGTGTGTCAAAAACTGGTTGCTCAAACGACCTAAAGTAATTCTACTAAGATATTCACAGTTATCCAGGTGATAAAATGAAATAGTCTAGTTGCAGGCAGTCCATTTTCACCAGGGTTATTGTTGTTAAATTATTTTATAAACTGACATAAATCATTACAGTCCCCTCTGAAATTATTGGAATGGCAAGGCCAACTCATTTTTTGTGCTATACATCAAAGACATTTGGGTCTGGGATCAACACATGGACATGAGACAAGACTTTATGATTTCAGCTTTTATTTCGTAGTACTCACATCTAGATGTGTTAAACAACCGTTCGTATCAGACTGCCTAATTTTTAGGGACACAAAAGTATAGGAACAGATAACTCTTGAAGTTATTGAAAGTAAATAACACTTCATATTTGGATACCCTTGAATACCCTTGCTTGCAATAACTTAACTATATCAAGCCTGTGACTCATTGACATGACCCACTTGTTGGTTTATTCTTTTGTGATGCTTTTCCTAGCTTTTACCGCAGCCTCTTTCAGTTGTTGTTTGTTTTGGGGTGTTTCACCATTCAGTCTCCTCTCCAGGAGGCAAAATGCATATTCAACTCGGTTAAGGTCTGGTGATTGACTTGGCCAGTCTAAAACATTCTACTTTCCCGCCTGATAAAGTTCTTTGTTGAGATGGTAGTATGTTCTGGATCATTGTCTTGCTGCATAGACAAGTTCCTCCTTTTCATTTGGATGCATTTCTCTGTAAATTGGCAGACAAAATGTTCCTGTAAACTTCGAAATTCATTCTACTATCATTGTGGTAAACATACCAGTGGTTTTATTTTCCCTCTTTTCTCAGCTTCAAAATGACTTGCTTTTCCTCTATAGACAGCTCTCTGATCTTCATGTTGACTTATCCTTTTTAACAACAAATGCAGTCTTCACAGGTGAAACTGAAGGCTAAAACCAAGAGTAGATTTTCAGAGCTAATTATTGTTTAAACAATCAATCTAACAAGACACACCCGGTAACAAGAAACACCAGTCACATGTTCCAATATTTTTGCTCACCTACAAACTGGGTGGTCTTATACAAAATGTGCTATGTTCTATGTCATTTAACACCTCTACATATAAACACCAGGGAATAATAACTGAAATCCTAAACTCTCTTCTCATATTCATCTTTTGATCTCAAACCCAAATGTCTTCAGTCTACACCAAAAATAAACGAATTGGCCTCGCTGTTCCAGTAGTTTCCGATGGGACTGTACATAAAAAATAAAACCTTTCTTGGGAAAATTTAGCTTGTTTCTCCATTCTGCTCATCTATCATGTCGCCAATTCTCATAAATTGATTCAGTAATATAACATGGTAGGAATAAAACACTTGGGGGTATGCTGGAAAATAATCAACAGTGGGGTGGAGTGATGCAACCTGATTCTAAAAAGAGTTACTGTTGGCACCCTAAAGTTGATTATTTTCCAATAACAGAACATGTTACATTCCTCTTACATCATAGCAATTTCACCAACGATAATTTATTTTATTTTTTTTACATTTATTAAAGATTTAACACATTATAATTTTTATCCATATATTGTCACGCCTAATGTTCTGAAACATCTGCAAAAGTTAGTTCCTGTTATCACTTACAGCTATATGTAGTCTTTCTCTCACCAGCCTGTCTTCTTCTCTCTCTTGAACTTGTCTTGTCAGGTTATAGAGAAAAGCTGTCAGTCCTGAAGATTTTACAGCTTTACCTTTAACTGTTACAAAGTGCCGACACTGGAGACTCCTTCCACAAATGCCAACTAAACGTTTCCACGAAGTATAAACCTATTAGAAAAAGTAAATTATTATAAACCTACCATTAAAAGACCTTCTGACCAATCAGAATTGAGAATCCAACAGCACCGTGCTGTTGTCATGTCAATGGCAGAATCGGTGTTACACTACAATTCCCAGAGCACAACGCAGCCTACAAACACGGCCACCGCAAGCTACAACAATCAACACCCCCAAACTCTTACTGCGTCCCAATATGCTTACTTACACTAAGCACTAAAAGTATGTACTCTTTTTGTGAAGAAATGTACATACTTTTGAGTGTGTAGTAAAAAAGTATGCATGTTCTGGGACATAGTAACATGTCATTCATGTAACTTAAGAGAACGTTGTTACCTAATTACGCATACTGTGACCGTAAACAAAAAATTTTCCTTATATAATGTATACTATGTAATTTAATTCAGTATTCCCTTGATTTAGTTTCCCACATTTCATTTACGCCTTTCTAAAATACATTCTCTAACAAATGTCCTCGAACAAGGAGTAACATTAGCTGAAAAAGTGTCCATGGATCCACACTTCGAGCTGTGTACCTTTAGGGCACTCATTTCAACATGCAATGATTTGGGACACACTAATTCTGATCTCGGATGCTATTTATGCAAATTGGGACACAGCATTTGTCACATTCACAGTCACCATTATACTAATCACCTGCACCTGTACATAATCACAATATTAAGGACCTACTCACCAACACCACATCATTGTGAAGTGTACATGCTGTGTGTTTGTTTCTAGTCGATACCAAGCCTTTGTATTTAGCTATTCTGGTTTTGCTCTGTTTTCTGGTTTTTGAATCTTACTTTTCCTAGTTTATGTTGTTTGTTTACCTGACCTGATTACCTGGACAATGTCTGTTTTCTGTTCCTGATTTTTGCTAAACTTATTAGAATTGATGCAAGCTTGCTTAATAAAGCTTTTGTGTACGTGCACTTGTGTCTGTCCCTGCCACCGTACATGTATAAATAATATAATTGAATATGTTGCTAAGTACATGTAGGATATTGTATTTAGTATTCGGCCATAAAATCAAACTCTGTATAATGGGTTTTTTTTTGTTGCAAGTAGTTTTATAGTTCTAACTTGGTAATTTGATTGGCACCCTGTCCAGGGTGTACCCTGTCTTGTGCCCAATGCTCCCTGGAATAGGCCCCAGGTTCCCTGTGACCCTGAAAACGAATAAACGGTAGAAGATGGATGGATGAATGGATGGATTTGATAATTTGGTCCCAAACACTACAATGATTAAATCAGCTTTAGCTATTACTAAGTGTGTATTCACTGCATGTGAGTAATTATATAACTCTCAGATGTAATTTGAGGTCAGAATTTAGATGGCAACGCTTAATTCAAGTGTGGAATCAGTTATCTTGACTTGCTACTACTACTCGAGCAACTGCAGTGCCTTGCAAAAGTATTCATCCCCTTCACCTTTACCACATGTTATAGTGTGACAACCTGAAATGGACTTGATTGGGAATATATGTCAGGAAACGATACAAAATTAACCTATTATATTGAAGATGTGGAGGGAAAACGTCTATATATTGCTCAATAATTTACAAATAAAAATGTAGAAATAAGTAAGCATAAGTGTGAAACCATTAAAATAGTTCTAGTGCGACCAGTTTCCATGAGAAGTCGCATAATTAGTATTCAGGGTTGAGGGAAAGATGGATGGAGCCAAACACATAGGATGTGTCTCAATCAGCTCCTTAGTTCAGTAGTCAGGGCACTGATCGGGGAGTCTGCCATTTTAAGGGCCGTCTCAATTGCAAAATCCTTCCAGTCAACTGGAAAGTTCGCTATCTAAAAAAATCCCAAATGTACTACAAAAACCAAGGAGCATCGATGCTCACTATGTTATGGTCAATGATCTGCACTTATATAGCACATTGCACTTTGGCATGTGGAGTCACGTGGGCTGGGAATCGAACCGCTAACCCTGCGATTAGTTGACAACCTGCTCTACCACCTGAGCCACTGAACGTTCCCTAATTGGAAATGACATCACATTTTCTGGCCTCTCAGTTTGAAAAAAATGACAAACGAACTCAAACTTTATATACAAATGTCAGCAGTTTCTTATCACTGTTATAGCTCTCAAATTATTACTTTTGTTAGCATTATTTTGACGTTTATTTGACATTCTATATATGGTTTGTTGGAGTCTAATGACTATTAAGTGTTTAATTATTTAAAAAAGTCATGTTGCTGGAAATTGAGTCATCAGTGCCCCAATGTTTACCCAGTGTCAGAACACCTGTACACGATATACCAATTCACGACCTACGGAGCTAGGGGACTGATTGAGACACGCCAATTGTAACTGTACACCATAGCATGTCCAAATCTGCAAGAAAGTTGAGATTAGGGCAGAGGTTTATCTTCTGACAAGACAATGATTCTAAGTACAATGCACAAGCTCCACTGGAGTGGTTCAATACCGAGAAGTTTTAGTATGGCCCAGATCTCTGACTGAGGATTTAAATAGGCAAAAATATCAGCATCCAGATGTGCAAAGCTGATAGAAACGTATCCTAGAGGACTTGCAGCTGGAACTGCAGCCAAAGCTTTTTTCTACCACGTATTTACCCATGGAGGTGAATATTTATGCAACCAATACATGTCTACTTTGTTGTTTAATTAACCTTTGCGTCACAGTACAAGTGTTTTTCACCTTCAAATGTTAGACATATTACGTAAATCATATGTGTGCTCCATGTGAACTGAGAAAAATGTTTCTCCTGCTTTCAGATACTCACCAGGCCTTGAGGTAGTAGCAGGCTGTTGATGAGTGGCGCTGATTGTCACATCTAGCAGGTGAGATTACTTCTCTGTTCTGGTTTCATCAGCCCTCAGTCCTTTATACACACTCCAGTGAATCTGCAACACAGACACCTCATATGTTAGACAAACAGGGCATTTAAACATGCAGTCCCAGAAAGAGATAACTGACTCTCAGCAGCAGGAGCCAAGACACAGAGGCTGATGCAGCTGTTTGCTATCTGATATGAATTGTAGCCTGAGGGGAAGCTAAATGAAGCAGCGAGGTATGATGATGAAGTGAATATGGAGGCGCAGTTCATTACATGTTACCGTCTGTACCACTGACACTCTCGCTTGTTAACACACATTCAGCAAAAAACTGCTTCATCTGATGCGTATCATTTCTGGAGGAGTATTTCTCATCTGTTTAAGACTGCAGGCACAGGACGGAAGGTGCTTATAATCAGGTGTTAGACATCTAGATGCTTTGTCAAAAAGGAGATTTGTTTTTGATGTAATTGCACACATTGCTGCCTGGACTGGACTGGAGGTGCGAGGCAAACATGCTAATCACTAAACCAACGTTCACAATATGCCATTGTAGAAAAATAATCAACAATAGTTTAGTGTGGCGCACCCCAGCTATCAGCCAGTGTCGATTATTTTCCTGTAAAAACACATCCCGATGTAGGTGCATGGTGGGTTAGTGATTAGCATGTTTGCCTCACACCTCCAGGGTTAAGGGTGCGATTCCTACTGTGGCCCTGTGTGTGTGGAGTTTGCATGTTCTCCCCATGCTTCAGGGGTTTCTTCCGGGTACTCCGGTTTCCTCTCCTAGTCCAAAGATATGCATTGTCGGCTGATTGGTATGTCCAAAAGTATCCATGATGTATGAATGTATGTGAGATTGTGCCTTGCGATGAATTGGCACCCCATCCAGGGTGTCTCCTGCATTGTGCCCCATGCTCCCTGGGATAGGCTCCCCACAACCCAGCAAGAATAAGTGGTATAAAAAATGGAGGAGGAACACGTCCGAGTATTTTATTTCTCTTGTAAGATAGCAATTTGCCAACATGGACAACTTATCCATGTATAGTTATAGTTCCTGTTATATTTTACATTCTACATATACATTTACTCATTTAGCAGATGCTTTTATCCAAAGCGACTTCCAAATGAGGAAATATAAGCAAAGCGATATATCAAGCAGAGAACAATACAAGTAGTGCTACCATACAAGATCTTTACTTGAGTTCTAGAGAAGCAAAGTGCGCAGAGTACAGGTGTAAGTGGTGCAGAATGTTTTATATTTATATATATATAGTGTGGGGGGGTCAAGTTGGTGGTTAGTTCATGGAAGAGGTGGGTCTTTAGCCGTTTTTTGAAGATAGCGGCAGACTCTGCGGTTGAGGTTGGAAGTTCATTCCACCACTGAGGGACAGTCAGTTTGGAGGTTCTGGAAAGGGACCTCATGCCTCGCTGAGTAAATTCTAACAATAAATTACATTCCAGCAATCAGCAGTCATTCCTTTACAAATCTATTTATTTTCTCTCTCATGAAGTTAATAAGACAAAAATATAGCTTTTCCCATGTTAGAAAACCTGATTAAACGTCGAGCTTTAGCTCTAACTATTACAAAACGTTGATGCTGGAGACTAATTCCATAAATTCTAAATGACATTTCTTCACAGAAACTGTCTATCAACAATCTACCAATGATGCTTGTTTTTAAATCACATTTATGTGGAGCATCCACCATACAAGTGCCCATGTAAGTCGTTACTTGTTATGAAATATGATATGAAATAAAAAAGCTTAAAGCGTACTGCCAGAGCTGCTGTTATAGAAAATTATTCCTTCTGATACCTTCTGATCAGACTTCATATAAAAATGTGATATAATCTCTTATAACATGTCTATTAGTTTCTATAGATAAGTTTAAAACAGCACTGCATCCATATGTTCATCCATTAAAAACAAAAACCACTGTATAAGGAAAGCAAATTTAGCTCTAAACTGTACACCACCCTTGTTTAGGTGTTTAGATGCATTCCACACTGCATGAGTTTCCACTTCACACTATAAGGTTATTATCTGGGAGTAATTACCTAAAAAAAGACCCCCTTTCAAATGGCTGCATATACAACACACTCCACATTATTCACACTTCACAGCCATAAACATATGAATGTGAACATAAAAGAGGGTCAGATTTGCTCTCTTGAAACTTAAGTGTTTTAAGCCCTTAACATTTAATTGTGTGTTTGTTAGCCTGCTGTGTTTAAAACCATCTGAACGCAATTTTCAAATCAACATGCAGCATTTCCAGAGCCGCACCACTGAGCACTCATCAGTGTGTAAAAAGGTACTGCTGATGATGAGACTATATGAAGAGAAAGCATCTTTGTTTGAAAAAAAACAACAACTTTCAATTGTTAACGTGATTCGAATGAGTGTAAATGGAAAAAAAAGGCTTTCACAGCATCATAATCATAAATAAGATTATTGTATATTGTTAGACTAATATTTGTTATATAAATGTTTTTTATGGATTTGCAATACCTTGAATTCAAGCCTGATTTTTTCTTCACAGAATTCTGGAGTTATTATTTTTCTGTTTTCTATTTTCACAGGTGCTGGAAATGTACTGAATTATTGAAACTCATTATGCGGATGTATAATAAAGGGAGTTCTGATGCATTCAATCAAAAGGTGTGTATGAAAAAGCTGACGCACAGGCCATGGTGAGTGTATTATCAGATATGCAATGTCCTTCTACCTTTGTGCTTCATAAAAAAGGTTTGAGGACCCTTCTTGGCATTGTGCAAAATGCTTTTATTCAAATTGCACTCTCCTTTTCCTAAATGATGGCCGACTCCATCATCATAAACAACAGCTCGTTTTTTTTTTGTTGTTGTTGTTGTTGTCAACCCCCCCCCCCCAACGTGATGGAAATGCCACTGTTATGTGACAGCAAATTGGATTTTCTGTTTGTGAATTAGGCTTGCTCTTTAGATGAGCACATCAAGAATTAATCTGTTCTTGTCATTATAAATGCATTTACTCCTGCACCAGAGCAACAAATATGATTGCATGCTGGATTGGGTGCAAGTTTATGGTCATGCAGAAGTTTCACGCAGAAAACTTGAATAATTTGCAAAGAAAAGACTTCATTAATTTTCATCCTGGTTGAATGAGGTACTGTAGACAAATGTGAAGTTAGTGAAATGTGTATCTGTGTGGGAGAGAATATAGTCATGCACATGCCTGCAATGACAAATCTACATCTCTGCTCCTGATCAGAAAGAGGCTGTGCGAGACACTGAACACAAGTGCGAGTTTCTTCAGCTGTGAGGAAATAATTGGGCGGCCTTTTCACTAAGCCCTTTTCTTTCAGCTGCATGTAATGCTATGGGAAGCACATGTAAACTGGGCTACGTGCAGCCACTTCTAACATGTGGGGGGCGAGCAAGAGAAGTGGACACAGTGCTGGTAGAAATATTAGTGAATGAATATGACATACATAAAATCAGAGATATTTGATTATGGAACAGAAAGTGTTCTCCTCATCAGAATTAGGATAAATATTGAGAAATCAGTCTTTCTTTTGTCCGAGACATATGAAGCACACAGGGTGCTGAATACCCAGAGGAAAGTGCTTACTCATGGCTAGATACAAAATGTACACAAATAAATAAATTACATAAGCAGTCTGGTCTGGTATTTACATTTAATTTGGCAATTAGCAGACACCCTTATCCTGAGCAACTTACATTTCTCATTTATACAACTGAGCAGTTGAGAGGTAAGGTCCTTGCTCAGGGGCCTAGCTGTGGCCCATGACTCATGACCTTCCAAGCACTAGTCCATTGTCTTAACCGCTGATCTACAACTGCCACATTTAAGGCTTCTGGTAAATGCTTTTATACTCAAAAAAATTGTGAAAAGAACCCAATTTGTGTAATTTGTCATTTATTATATTTTAATTCAGTCATTGTTAAATTCCTCACTGTTTTGTAATTGTTGCACCTGGGCCTGGTTTGTGAAACATCATATTAGCACACAATACTACTAACATGCCTCAATGTTGGTTAATTCCAAAGAAACAGAAAGCATATCCTGGCCATGGATGGCTGTGACATCACTATGTTTTGAACTCATGCTTCTAATTATAGGAAAAATGTTCATCTTTGTTGTTTAAAACAAACTTAAGCTTGTACAATCAGAAGGCAGAAGCAGTAATGGTGTTGTTATGGTTACAGTATGTGTTTTTGTGAGCCATTTTTTTTTATTTCATCAGCAAAAAAAGGTGTTCTAGCCACAGCACTTTTTGTAGGTGAAATCACAAAAAACACCTGAGTATGGAGAACATGAGAAGTTGGAGAGCTGGAGTTAAAATCAGCTAGTGTGAAAGCGGCTATAGGTGAGAATGCTTACTTCAAATTAGCACACTGGCAGCCACGTGAAGGTCAAAATGTCCTGACCACAAGATGTACTTCACAGCACACTATTAACAAGCCAGTATCTGAATGTGTGCGTCACAATAAACTTGTACCAGAATTCATTACTGAGAAACTTTGAAGTTAGTGTATCTGAAACATGTCGAAACACAAAGGACTTGTATGAACTTCTTCCCTGTTTGTAGATTACAGATCAATCTAGTGATATTGCAGTCTGATCAGTCTGATTACGTATGAGGCCTTTGCCTCATACGTAATAATCTGTAATAGCATTACTGATGAGAGCAAAACGTCTGACAGCTAAAATCTGTTGAAATTATTTAAGCTTTTGTCACTCTAGGCAATTTCATGATTGCGGTGCCATTTAGTCCTCCTGAAAGTTTTGTTTTGTTTTTCGACATTAATGCTAAGAAAGGCACATCTCAAGCAACAATCTCTCAAAGCTGACAATAACTGAAAAGGTGTAACAGGGGTGAAAGTAACCGAATTCAATTCAATTCAGTTTTATTTGTATAGCACTTTTAGCAATGGACATTGTCACAAAGCAGCTTTGCAGAAATATATAAATTCAGGATATAAAGTAGAAATGTTTTAATGTATCTCTAATGAGCAAGCCAGAGGTGATGGCGGCAAGGAAAACTCCATGAGACAATATGAGGAACCAGACTCAAATGGGAACCCATCCTCATCATGCTGAAAAATACAATAGAAACCCTAACAGAATTTGTAATGGTTTAAATAATTATTATGAATATTGTATAGGTTTTAATGGAAGCTGTAATGGTCCCTGTGGGTCTCTACTGGTAACTTGTTGCCTTCTATTTGTGGCATGTTATATATAGTGGATACCATTAAAGACCAATAATGGTCATTTTAATGGTCTAAATCAGGGGTGTCCAATCCGGAAAGGGCAAGTGTGGGTGCAGGTTTTCATTCCAACCAAGATTGGACACCCTTGGTCTAAATGGTTAGCTGATGGTTTGTAATGGTATTTGTAGTGGAAACCATTAGAATTTCTGTGGTTATGTACATTCAAATGATTTTAAAGCAATAATTTAATTTCAACCTATAATTTGCATAACAGGGTTGTATTTCAAGGTGACCTCTCCAGTTAATAATGCAGTATCACTGAAATTAAAGAGAGAAAAAATGAAGAATATTAGAATTTCTTCTACCCATGATCTTCAGGAAATTCAGATGATGCCCCTTCCTGTTGAACATGTGACTTCAAATATTTCATGGGGGCCCCACTCTATTTCATAGATGTAACTGGGCTGAGTGAATGTTTTTCATAACGTATCATAAATTATTCATGGTAAGGGGTGATTCAAGCATGAGGTGTTACATAGATTCAGACATTAATGCAAAAAAAACCCCAAGTATTTTAATGATTATATTTCAAAGTAAAGCGTACTTATAGGTGAGCTAGAGTGATTTATTACTATTTTCTCTGAAATGTGCACATAGGTTGTTGTGATTAAAATGTACATATATACGTATAGATGTAATACCAGTGGGACACAAATGGCTCTCAAATCATGGAATAACACAGCTAATCTGATAAGTACATGAATATTGATGAAGGCCATGAAAGTGTTCATCTGTGTCCTGACTTGTTCTCTGAGCCTTTTAATAAGCTAGAGGTATCATAAAATAAGGCTTGGCTTGATCACTACCACCTACTCCAACAGAGAAGAATGCCCTATAGATTTATCTCATCTCTTTTACTGCCTCATCCTCAAATCATAAATTCTGTATGTGATGATAACTTATTTCTCACCCCTGCAGAATCGTATCGCACAAAGTTTAATACCCTGCACATAACCTACAGTAAGACTTAATGTGCTCCTCTCTGGCAAATCCTGACTAAAAGGAAAAAAATCTGCTGTAAGCCAAGATTTACCAAAACCACTGAGCAGTTTCTTCTTCATACGTTTCTCCTTTTTTGTTTTCAATTTAAAAGGCAGTGAATACGCCTCTTAAGTGCATGCGTCTTTTAGCATTTCTCATTGTCTTGTTATAGAAGACGTGTCTCAGTTGGGAAGCAGAACTCCTGCAAGATAATTAAAGGAAGAGTTAATTACAAAACGCTCAAAGCCTTCGTTCCCAAGGCCACCTTTCCACTTGAGATCATAACTAGTCCCTCGAGACTTTCAGTCATGTGTGTAATTAACGTGTACGCCCCATCCCGCAAGCCCACAACATTGCAAATAACGCTTCACCTTCGAGCGAACCCCATGCAAAGTATCTGCGATGCAGTTAAAAGCCTTATTAATTGTGCTGTTACAGCAAAGCATTAAAAGATTTCCCAGCACACTCAGTTCATCATGTGCTCAAATCGTGTTTTAAAATTCATTTTTCACAAAATTTATTTTGTGATGGTGCACAGATTTGTTCACTTTCACAAGCCAAACGTTTCCTGTCACCATCTTGGGTTACACTCATGTATCTCTGCATCACATTTATGTATTGGATTTCTTTCCACTTAGCCTTGACCTCATGTGTTCAGTGATGTCCGAATGCACTAGCAATCAACTGCCATAGTCAGTCTAAACAAATAGGCAGTAAATATGCTGATTTGTGTAAAGACAATTATTTCCAATGAACTATTTTCCCTTACCCCAAATTACACCACACTTTGTCTGTAAATACTGCCACTTTACTCTAAACCAAGGCGGAAAATACGCTTCCTATGTATCAGGTATTTTATAGTTAAAATAGTCATATGTCAAATAAAGAAAACTTCTTTTTGAAGTTATAAACATGTAACTGTGTCTTGATGGGACATTTCACCCACAACAAAAATGTACATTTGACATCCAAAGTACTAACACTTTAATCCTAGGATTTTTTCTGTTTCCTTGAAATACCATGTACTGTATTTCTGCTTAACGAAATAAAAAGTTCCAGCCTCATTCAAGCTGTTTTAAAAAAGCAAAACACCACAAAACATCCAATCTACTTTAATCCTGCTGCACAAAAATGAATGTTCGTTTGAACAGAGCCTCTTTTTTTTTTTTTACACAGAGAAGTAATAATCTTTTATGTAAGCGTCTATCAATTCTTTAGGAGTGCCAAGGAACTCATGTTATATCATGTCATATGAAACCAAAATGTTATATATTAAATGTTTTATGACATTAATCTCTAACACAAGCTTTAACTTCCCCTAAACCACTTCTAGTGATTCATTTTCTTTTCATATCTTCTTTTTTGCCTGCTTTACTTTAAACAGTTCAGATACCGCTATTATACAACGTTTTAAAACCAAATCACTTGTTTTGAGACAAAGCCACTTTGATTTAATGCAACATTATCTAATGATCTCTTAATGAAGATTAGAAAAAACATGTTTTGTTCCTATTAATAATGGCAGACGTCTTTGCATTTGTCTTTAGTAAGATACAAACATTCAGTGTGGAGATTATTATGAAATATAAAATATTAGACTTTAAAGACAATGTAAAGAGAAAGGATTAAACTATATTGTGCAACACTTAATATGAACCACTCTTCGAGCAAAATCTGTATATTTTAAAGGTGCATTTACTGACTGTCATGGATATCCTGGAGGGATATCCCACTGCACCACAGCTGCATGTCACATGACCTCCTGCACCTGAACTTCATTCTTGTTAATGAGCACTTATGGGTATTTATAGCCACAGTTTGCACTACACTGGTTGTCTTGCATTTGTCTTTCTCTGCCCTCGTTTCTGTCACAGGGTTTATGGTCTTTGTTTCATGGTTTTTCTTTGCCTTAGTGTTTTGCCACGTGTTCATAGCTTCTAATTATTTGTTTTCATTGTTATTAAACTCTTTATCTGTAATTGCATCCGTCTCCGCCTCTAAAATCGTGACACTGACACGGGAGTCTTAGTGATTCTTTTTATGACTTGAAAGCACTTTCACACCTATTAGTCCATTTTCAGAGTCCAAATTAGAGAAAAATCTAGATTTTATGCTTGTTTGCTATTTGGTTTCATGCAAATATACAAATCAAAAAGCACAAAAACTGTCTAATATGTGCGTACGACTGAAAATAGAGTGGGGGTGGGGGGGAGGAACCTTTGCCACGTGAATCAAAACCACCCAAGAATGGAGAACATGAGCAGTTGGGAGAGTCTGAGCTAAATACACTGTTAGATAATTATATAAATAACTAGTTACTTAACTAGTTTAGCAATTTTCTTTTCTCTATCTTCATCAGTTCAAATATTCCGAACACATCATCGTTCTGCAGCTATGTCGTTTGGCTCAGTTTGTGCCTCACAGCTCCGTTTAGCAGATCACATCTAGAAAAAAATGCTGCCTGCAGCACAAAATATACAACCTATTGGGTTCTCTTCCTGTAGTTGGGTTGATTCAGGATTGAATCGCTTTCTCACAGTAATCAAACTGTGCTAGACCTGGATTGGAACCAGACTGAGACCAACTCGCTCAGACAGCTCAGAGAGTTGTTTTGGTGATTGCTGTGTTCTCACCCGCCTATACGAAGTGCACTGAGGGGGGAAAAACAGCAGAGTTCCAGTCTAACAACCGGACTAAACGTTGCACTTGCATATGATTCAAGCACCATATGATTCAAGTTTCCCACTGAAACATTGTGCACAGCTTCGTTTCAAATTAAGATTTGTGTACAATTATATTGAATAAACGGTGCATGTGTGACAGTTTCTGCTGCAGAACTTCATCACATGGCAGATGTGGCCTGTTTGTTCAGGCCCCCTAGTGGTGTTGATGCTGGTGCCTACAGTCTGTGCAAAAATAGCTTTTGTATAAAAATAATAGAGACAATATTAAAAACGCTGCACGCCATCTTTCAAAGTAATACAGTGTCTATCCCCATATAAAAGTTGAGCTTTCTGTGTCTCATTGTTGAGGAGCACTCGATAACTGAACAAACGAGTTGTCTCTGGAATTGTTTACGACCTGCCGGAACTCCCAATGTAATGTGGCTAAGTATTTGGGAAATCACAAACCAAATACTTTTACCATTAAAAAAATTAAAATCATGCTACAACAAGGCAACAATAAAATCCTGCTGATGGCTAGAAACAAAGGTTAAATCATATTTATTTAGTTTATTTAGTAAACTGATACATTTCTAGACCATCTTGGTCGGCCCTTAATTTAAGTGAGTAGTGGTCTGCGGTGATTTATTATAATTTTTTTGCATTTTGAGACAGTAAGACAAAGTGAATTTGTTGATATGTGTCTGTATAACAGAAGTAGAGTCTTTCCTCACCCCTTCTGATGATCTCGGTATCTCAGCTCAGGGAACGAGACCTGTTGAAGAAGAAATATTACTTTTCAAAAAATGTTATGTTGATAATGATATATTACAAATATGTCACAATGAATTAAGACAAAAAGTCGAAACAAATTTCCAATGACATGCAAGATGGATGTAAGGGCTAAAAACAGGATGACAAAGCCTGTGCCACTATCAAAAAAGTAAACCAATTTGTGGGTCGGGACAAAAGCTGTCACAGAGAGTCTGATTTGAAGCAACCATCTCCTTTTTATTCCTCGTGTTCTGGTTAAAAGCTTAGTTTAACTGCTCAGGTATTAACATCAGTTTTAGTTCTTTTAATGGATACAATGTTAATTTTTGTCTTATGTGTTAGCGAGTCATTTTTGAAGGCGCTAGTTAACTGTAATTAGCGGCTTTATTTGGGGTTAGACAGGATAGGTTTACTTTTTTAAGTGTAAGTAACTTAATTTATGACTGGCATTCGCAACATTAGAGTTATTATTATTAGGGTTACCTGCTTAATGTTTAGTCATCCTTTCAGTCTCTTAATACGCGTCGGCATTCAGCTCTAACAGTCACAGAAGGAAGTTCAGGACTCTAAAAGGTAGTGTCTTTCAATAGCTGATATTTAAAAGCATTGGTATTACAACACAAATGCAGCTTTCTGATGTTCAATGGAATAAGAATAAAGGTAAAAGAGACATAGCAGTTTAAATGTATCCCATTCACTCGAATGAGTGATGAAACATTGTGAATATCTGCCATATTCACATACTGGGGTTATACTGACTAACACCAATGACTGAAGGCATTTAGACAATCTTACTGTTCTTACCTCCTCAATCTCCGAATCATTCACAGTCACGCTAGTGCAAACAAGCCAGAGTTTTGGTTTAATAAGGTCAAGCTTAAAGGATATGTTTAAAAAAATTCAGTTTATTGATCTAAACAGTTGGTTTCCATTAACATCTTAAACATTTAAATGACGAGTCAATATTCAATGAACAATTTAGTGCTAGAGTTAAAATTATTTAACAAAGTCGTAATTGTATTAATGCTTATCTATTGTTACACAAAATGTCTTCACAACTTCTCTAAAGTTACTTTTTTGCTTCTTTTCTTTGTTAAGTATAAAATCAAAAAGAACATATTAGCAACTTCCTGAACTAAAACAGGCATTTATTACTTAAAAACAAGTATGTGCTTATCTAATTTTACCAAAAAAAGGAAAAAAAAAATGATGCTCTATTAACAAATTATGGCAAGAACAAATTGAACAATTATGGCCACCTATTTAGAGAAGCTTACACAAGATGATTTATGTCCTTTTTTTTTATTACATTTTTATGTACAAATACAGGCTAAACACACAGCAGATCACTTGTAGGTAGCTACATACATAGCTGATTGCTTTCAATCCCAGTACTGATATCAAAATCAAAATATACAAACTCAGTATTTACCGTCATCAAATCAAGACGTTATTAAGAAAGATGTTATGTACAATATGGGGAGGGGGGTAGGGGGTGTACGGGGGGGTCTAACACTTAACGGTTGCCTTGGTGAAATGGTAGCCAAGAACAAGGAAGCATCATTTTGTACGTAACTCCATGCTTTAGGTTCAGGGGAGCAAACAATAGACAACTAAAGGGAAGCAGCATTCAAATGGAAGTTTTTTGTTTAATGCAAGATCCTTTTGGGTTTCTTAGATGTATGAATAAATCATGTTATCAAATCCATCTGCTGTATGCAGTTTCTCGCTCCTTGGTTAGGGGAGGTTAGGTTTTGACCTAATACATGTTTTTGTGTGTTGGATTTTTTTTTATTTGATATTTTTTAGATTATTACATAAGGATGCCAGGCAGGGGAGATCACTGATGTGGAGCACCTTTAGTATCTACCATAGGGGTGATCTCTGTAGCCCCCTCGTGCAACTCTTGCAGCTGGAGCTTTGAGGCTCGGCCGCGGCTGAGTCCACTCCTCTTCTGCTACAGGTAAAGGGACCAGAAGACATCATAAGAATTTCAATAAGTGAATAAATGATTCATTCAACCTATCCATCCATCTGCCCAGTCATCCAAATTGACCTAACGTCCCTATTATGTCTGATAAAACTGTAAAACTCAGGTCTAATTCCTGCAGCAGCTGTGACTCTGCTTCAACAACTGCACACTGACACTTTAAGTGAATTTTCGCTGATTTCCCACAGCCACAATATAGCAATATGAGTTTAAGGATGTTATTCAAGATATGCATTGATGTAGAACATTAGAGTAACCAGCAGATAAACAGCAAGCACCAAAGGTATCTCAATGAGTTCTGTCTAGATTTGCTGCTGTTCAGTTTCACCTGATTTGAGCGCTACGCAATGTCACACTGCCCTAATTATCAGCTAGCAGTAGCTCGGAAGAAGAAGCAAGAATTGCTGGCTGATCCAGCTGTCATATGACTACAGCACACGCTGGGAATCAATGCGCTATGAACGTGCTCAGTGGGCCATCCCCAAAACAATCAGGCCACCTTCAAGATGGGGAATCCTGACACTCGATACGTGGTGTTTCCATTACAGTTCTGATTGCAGAGGAAATGGGCATTATGAGAACACGTTCGAAAAACAGAAAGGTTTGTATAAAATACGGTGAGTAATAGTACACTACAGCCTTACTACAGCACATGAAATGTTTTAGGTTCTGTGATCAACTTAGGCTACTTTCATGTGTAAAGCTCTGACCACTACACATTGTGCTCATTTAAATCACATTACAAGTGCAGCGCTGAGATTTTGGTTTCATGTCACTGAATGATTATGAGGCATTGTTTTAGCATCAGCCATGCCAAGGCACTCCAGTGCACAATTTGGCACACTATATAATGAATAATTGGAATGGACAAGGCACAATGTGAAAATGGCTCCAGTGGAGAGCGATGGAGCCCCTGCCAAGAGCAGCACGATCCCTGATTTAGGACATAATCCGGTGAGGGCAGACGCTCAAAAGGCAAAGCAGCGTATAAAAGGCCATGGCTCGTCTCTCAGTGGGCTGCATTGAGGCCTCCAGCCTGGCTCTGGCTCTGCTCCTGTACTCGGTATGCATCTTAAAGCCTCCCCTGCAGCAAGCTGCCAAGGTAAGATGGCTACCGCCGAGCACAGCACTCTGGTTATTTGGAAAAACAGGAGGTGGCTTTTCTTTATCTCATTGCTGTGAGTGGGTTACCATTACTTTTGAGAGGGATATGAGAAGGGGGAGTACTGTATGTCCTCGGCAAGGGCAACGTATGAGTGTAAGCCTGAGTGTAAGCCTAATTTTAAGCCTACAATGTCAACAGAACTCTGTGGTGCACCACTACGGAGACAAGATCAGGAAGCTTCTACTTTTCTGGCAGGCTCAAATAAATTTCCTTCTGCTCAGATGATAACCCACTGAGCAGTATGTTCCACTGAGCTGGGTTTTAAACATATAATATCTATGAATGGCCTGTGGGTGTCATTATGATGACCATCTGGGTATTTATCCGTTCTGTTTTAATATCAGCGTTAAAAATAAACAAGAAGAGAGGGACTGCTGAGTGTCTGTCATAAAGACTTTGATAATAAATGTCAGTTTCTGACCCACCTAATGAGCGAATGGGCAGCTTATGATTCCTTAAAGCCCTGATACAGCACCACAGTTCTTTCTGAGTTTACAAATAGAGAACATTGTATGCCTTCTGCACTTTCAGGAGAAACAGGATGACCTTTTCCAGTAAATGTCACTGTATAAAGAGCTCAATCTGAGTGCGCATGAGTGGTGGTGTGAAACCTCTAAAATCTAAAACATCGCTCTTTACAATGAACATATACAAGCAAGAAAGTGCAGAGATATATTTTTAATAACCATTTAGCTTGGAGCCTAACAAAAGAGAGCGACCTTTACCGTAATTGTTGTATGTATCATCGTTGGTTCCATGGCCATATTCGTAATATTCTGAACCACTGCAATAAAGATGAGACGATGTATTTAAAAAAAAGTTTAAAACATAAACTCAATGTTTAGACACACACACACACACACACACACACACACACACACATATATATATATATATATATATATATATATATATATATATATATATATATATATATATATATATATATATATATATTACAGTCATGGACAAAATTATTGGCACCCCTGGAACTTTTCCAGCAAATGCACCATTTCTCCCAGAAAAGTGTTGCAATGACAAATGTTTTGGTATACATATGTTTATTACCTTTAAGTGCATTGGAACAGCACAAAAAAGCAGAAGAAAAAAGGCAAATTTGACATCATTTTACACAAAACTCCCAAAATGGACTGGACAAAATCATTGGCACCCCATTAAAACTGTGGGTAAATAATTTCATTTCAAGCATGTGATGTTCATTTAAACTCACCTGTGGCAAGTAACAGGTGCTGGCAATATAGAAATCAAAACTGAAGCCAGTTAGAGTGTATAAAAGTTGGCTCAACCTTTGTGTTGTGTGCCTGTGTGTGCCACACCAAGCATGGAGAAGAGAAAGAAGAGCCGAGAATTGTCTGAGGACTTAAGAAGCAAAATTGTGGAAAAATATCAACAATCTCAAGGTTACAAGTCAATCTCCAGAGATCTTAAAGTTCCTTTGTCCACTGTGCGCAATATAATCAAGAAGTTTTTAACCCATGGCACTGTGGCAAATCTCCCAGGACGTGGACGGAAGAGAAAAATTGATGAAAGAATGCAACGCAGGATAGTTCAAATGGTGGATAAACAACCTCAGTCAACTTCCACGCAAATTCAGGCTGTCCTGCAGACTCAGGGTGCATCAGTGTCAGCTCGAACCATACGTCGTCATCTGAATGAGAAGAAGTGCTATGGCAGGAGACCGAGGAGAACCCCACTTCTGACACAGAGGCATAAAAAAGTCAGACTGCAATTTGCAAAAATGTACCTGAGTAAGCCTCAATCCTTCTGGGAGAACGTATTGTTTTGCTGCCTCTGGCACTGGGTTCATTGACTGTGTGCAAGGAATCATGAAATCTGGAGACTATCAAAAGATTTTGGCCCATAATGTAGGGCCTAGTGTCAGAAAGCTGGGTCTGCGTCAGAGGTCATGGGTGTTTCAGCAGGACAATGACCCGAAACATACCTCAAAAAGCACCCAGATATGGTTGGAGACATAGCGCTGGAGAATTCTGAAGTGGCCATCAATGAGTCTGTATCTAAATCCCATAGAACACCTAGGGAGAGATCTCAAAATTGCTGTTGTGAGAAGGCACCCTTCAAATCTGAGAGACCTGGAGCAGTTTTCAAAAGAAGAGTGGTCAAAAATTCCAGTTGAGAGGTGTAGGAAGCTTGTTGATGGTTATAGGAAACGATTGGTTTCAGTTATTTTCTCCAAAGGGTGTGCAACTAAATATTAAGTTGAGGGTGCCAACAATTTTGCCCGACCTAATTTTTGAGTTTTGTGTAAAATGATGTCAAATGTGCCTTTTTTGTTCTGCTTTTTTGTGCTGTTAAAAATGCACTTAAAGGTAATAAACATGTGTATACCAAATGTATACCAAAACATTTGGCATTGAAACACTTTTCTGGGAGAAATGGTGCATTTTCTGGAAAAGTTCCAGGGGTGTATATATATAAAAGTTCCAGGACTGTATATACTGTGTGTATATATATATATATATATATATATATATATATATATATATATATATATATATATATATATATATTTTCCAACCATAACGCACCAGGAGTCATATACATACTCCTGGAAATAGGAAATAATACTGGAATTGCACACACCAGTACACAGACTTGAGCACTATTCAGAAGCTGCGCGGGAAACCTGCACAGGGGTGGAGTTTAAGTAAAACTGAGGCGTGTCTCAGTCATGTACGATTCTGACTTTGATTTTATATCGAATTTTCTTCACTTAGAGTGAGGAGCAGTATTAAGAGTGGGTATATCTGACAATTTGATATAATCATGTCATTCCCGAAATGACATGGTTATATCAAATGCTATATTTCTCAAAAACACTGCTATATCAAAAACATCAAAGTAGCGAATTAAATATTTAATAAAAAGTGCTATTTTATAAAATGTTGCTGTTATAATAACCTCCACTCTTCTGGGAAGGGTTTTTTGTACACTAGATGAAGAGAAATTGTAATGATACAGCATACAAAGACATTCTAAATAATTCTGGCACTTTGTGGCAACAGTTTAGGGAAGGAACACATATGGGAGTGATGGTCAGGTGTCCGCATACTTTTGGCCATATAATGTACACCAATCAGCCATAGCATAAAAAACACCTGCCTAATATTGTGTAGGTCCCCCTTGTGCCGCCTAAACAGCTCTGACCCTTTGAGGCATGGACTCCACAAGACCTCTGAAAGTGTGCTGTGATATCTGGCACCAAGATGTTAGCAGCAGATCCTTTAAGTTCTGTAAGTTGTGAGGTGGGACCTCCACGGATCGGACTTGTTTGTCTAGCACATCCCACAGGTGCTTGATTGGATGGAGATCTGGGGAATTTGGAGGTAAAATCAACTCCTGTAACAATCGGTCATGCTTCTCAAACCATTCCTGAACAATTTTTGCAGTGTGGCAGGGCGCATTATCCTGCTGAAAAATCCACTGCTATTATGGGATACCATTACCATGAAGAGGTGTACTTGGTATGCAACAATGTTTAGTTAGGTGATACAGTACATGTCAAAGTAACATCCATGTGACTGCAAAGACCCAAGGTTTCTCAGCAGAACATTGCCCAGAGCATCACACTGCCTCTGCCGGCTTGCCTTTTTCCCATAGTGCATCCTGTTGCCATCTCTTACTCGGGTGCCATCTCTAGTACTGTTTTATCAGTTATCCTTCCTTGCATAACCACTGCATACCAGGAACACCCCAAAAGACCTGTCATTTTTGAGATGCTCTGAACCAGACATCTAGCCATCACAATTTGGCCCATTGTCAGATCCTGATGTCAGATCCTTACACTTGTCCATTTGTTCTTGCTTCCAACACATCAACTTTCAGAACTGACTGTTCACTTGTTGCCTAATATATTCCACTATAATGTTTTAATGTATATAAGGTTTTAAAGTTATGGCTGATCGGTGTATATCATTGTAAAATTGGCATTTGCTTTTATGTTACATCACATTTCGTTTGAAAGCAAAGAAAATACACAATATGCTCCTTTTGTCTGCATTTTCTATTCCCTGATTTTTTTTAAGCTTAAAGGCAAGTACTTGTGTTTAAAGGTGGTGGTCTAAATGCAATTTTAAAAAAAACTTGTTTCCAATGAAGAAACATAATTCAGATGTACAGTATCTCACAAAAGTGAGTACACCCCTCACATTTTTGTAAATATTTGATTATATCTTTTCATGTGACAACACAGAAGAAATGACACTTTGCTACAATGTAAAGTAGTGAGTGTGCAGCTTGTGTAACAGTGGAAATTTGCTGTCCCTTCAAAATAACTGAACAAACAGCCATTAATGTCTAAACCACTGGCAACAAAAGTGAGCACACCCCTAAGTGAAAATGTTCAAATTGGGCCCAAAGTGTCAATATTTTGTGTGGCCACAATTATTTTCCAGCACTGCCTTTAATCCTTTTGGACATGGAGTTCACCAGAGCTTCACAGGTTTCCACTGGAATCCTCTTCCACTCCTCCATGATGACATCACGGAGCTGGTGGATGATAGAGACCTTGTGCTCCTTCACCTTCTGTTTGAGGATGCCCCACAGATGCTCAATAGGGTTCAGTCCATCACCTTCACCCTCAGCTTCTTTAGCAAGGCAGTGGTTGTCTTGGAGGTGTGTTTGGGGTTGTTATCATGCTGGAATACTGCTCTGAGGCCCAGTGTCCGAATGGAGGGGATCAGTCTCTGCTTCAGTATGTCACAGTACATGTTGGCATTCATGGTTCCCTCAATGAACTGTAGCTCCCCAGTGCTGGCAGCCTTCATGCAGCCCCAGACCATGACACTACCACCACCATGCTTGACTGTAGGCAAGACACACTTGTCTTTGTGCTCCTCACCTGGTTGCAGTCAAACACGCTTGACACCATAAGAACCAAAAAAGTTTATCTTGGTCTCATCAGATCACAGGACATGGTTCCAGTAATCCATGTCCTTAGTCTGCTTGTCTTCAACAAACTGTTTGCGGGCTTTCTTGTGCAACATCTTTAGAAGAGTCTTCTTTCTGGGACGACAGCCATGCAGACCAATTTGAAGCAGTGTGCGGTGTATGGTCTGAGCACTGACAGGCTGACCCCCCAACCCTTCAACCTCTGCAGCAATGCTGGCAGCACTCATACATCTATTGAGGGAACGAATACGTCTATATCCTAAACACAAACTCTGGATATGACGCTGAGCATGTGCTTTGGTCAACCATATCGAGACCTGTTCTGAGTGGAACCTGTCCTGTTAAACCGCTGTATAGTCTTGGCCACCGTGCTGCAGCTCAGTGTCGGGGTCTTGGCAATCTTCTTATAGCCTAGGCCACCTTTATGTAGAGCAACAATTATTTTTTTCAGATCCTCAGAGAGTTCTTTGTCATGAGGTGCCATTTTGAACTTCCAGTGACCAGTATGAGGGAGTGTGAGAAGGATGACACCAAATTTAATACACCTGCTCAACATGCACACCTGAGACTTTGTAACGCTAACAAGTCACATTACACCGGGGAGGGAAAATGGCTAATTAGGCCCAATTTGGACATTTTCACTTAGGGGTACTCAATTTTGTTGCCAGTGGTTTAGACATTAATGGCTGTGTGTTGAGTTATTTTGAGGGAAAAGCAAATTTACACTGTTACACAAGCTGTACACTCACTACTTTACTTTGTAGCAAAGTGTCATTTCTTCAGTGTTGTCACATGAAAAGATATAATCAAATATTTACAAAAATGTGAATGATTTATTCACTTTTGTGAGATACTGTATACGCAAGTACCTCTATACTGAATACAAGTAACTTTCCCAGTGTAAATGTTGCCATATTATTTTGATTTCGGCTTTACTTTTGCAGAATACAATGGTAAAACCCATGTGGATCATAACCTAACCAACACCTCAGATAGAAAAGAGAAAATGTACCTTTTGGACTGGTTGCTGTAGCCATCGTCATAGGCCTCATAACCCTGTTCGTCATATTCCCCATCATATCCATCATCATAACCCTGAAAGCACAGAAATACTCTGGGTGATTGTCAGTGGGAGAAGACTTACACTCATAAGGACTCAGAATACAGCACTCTAATTGTTTAGTAGTGAAAAATCAATTTTTAATTACACCAAGAAATGATCTTTCTTTTATATATATATATATATATATATATATATATATATATATATATATATATATATATATATATATATATATATATATACTCCCGCTGTGAGGAGAAAAACATGGCTGAATCATGTCCAACAAAAAATATTGATTGTGTGCAGGGATAATTGTTTCACTTGCCATGTTTGAGGGAATGAGTTCAGGGTTTGACCCGTAGCTCACATTAATACAGTATCACTGACAACCACTGCAATCAATCTCTTATCACTTAATAAGAATCTCACTTATTCACATGGAGATGTGAGACACAGAATGTTTTAGTGTGTATTACTGATAAAATGGAAGCATGATTTTCTTTTCCAATTATCTATTTATTCACCAACGACTAATCTACATAAATGATCCTATTTGACACTGAGGGAATTTAGGATGACCTTGGAAGACAAGATACAAACACAAAATGAAATATATTTGTTGGTTTCTATGAGAAAGGCGCTTGAAAATTACTCGGCTATCCATTGTAAATACAGCATATACAGTTGAGTGCAAAAGTGTGCAATCTCCAAGGCTTCTGGGTAAAATAAAGCAAATTGTACATGCACATTATTATTGTGTTTCAAATGAAATAGAATTGGAATATGTTAGAAATATGTTGCGGGTGAATCCTGCAACAAGACAACAAACATAGCAATGTGAGTTTGATCCACAGGAAAGAGATTTTGCCATGACCTTTCTCAGGGCTGGGACAGTTACAAAGGCAAAATGTGGGCCTACAAGTTATTATTTATAGCACAGTCAGAAAAGCTGTTCTTTATATCGAAGTTCGTGATCTTAGTACTATAACCCTTTATTTACACTTGCGAGCATCAAAGCGGCTAATGACTACAGTATTATTTATCTGTGTGTGTCCATGATACAAAGCTACTATTTCAGTGATAGCAGCAAGCAACAAATTGACAGCACAAATTGATCTACTGATTTATAAAGCGCATTTAAAAACGACAGATGTTGAATGCAACGAGCTGTACAAGAAATATTAAACAGAATTAAAACAAATTAAAAGAGTAAACAAAAACCAAAAAAGGACAAATGAAAAATGTACACCCTCAATTAAAACATAAAGAATACAAACAGGTCTTCAAAGAGGATTTAAACACATAAATGGAAGATTTAATGTGAAGAGGGTGCTATTAAAAAAACCTAGGAGCAGCCCCCGAGAAAGCTCGGTCACCTTTAGCCTTAAAACGTGAGCGAGGAACTGAGAGCAGTAAGTGACTGGATGATCGAAGGGGTCATGAAGCAGTGAACAGGGTGAGAAGATCACAAATACTGGGGAGCAAATTCATGCAAAGCTTTAAGAACAAAAAGCAACATTTTTAAATCAACACGGAACTTGACTGGTACCAGTGAAGAGAAGTGAGCACAGTGTAATGTGCTCACGTTTTTTGGTGCCAGTCAGTACTCTGGTTGCCGCATTTTGTACCAATTGCAAACAATCAATAGTTGTGCTAGGCAAACCCAGATAGAGCAAATTACAGCAGTACAACCTAGATGTTATAAAGGAATTAATAACAGTTTTGAGGTCCTTCTTGGAGAGCATCATCTTGACTCTAGCAATAGATCTTAACTAAAAGAAACTGCTTTTTACAACAGCACTAATCTGCTTATCAAAGCAAAGTGTGGAGTAAAAAATTACCCAAAGGTTCTTGACACAGTCGCACACATTAGAAGAGAGGGGACCAAGCTGACTGATGATGCAAGAGGACAGAGATGATAGACTAAAAACTATTATTATGGTTTTATCATTGATTAGCTGTAAAAAGTTTGTGTCCATCCAGCATTTTATGTCATGCAGACAGTCAAACAAACTAGACACAGCTGGTCTTATATTTCACAGGAAGATAAAGCGGAATGTCATCAGCATAGAAATGAGTGGTGTCTCTCAATAATATGACCTAGAGGAAGCGTAAATTCAGAGAAGAGAAGATGACCCAAAATGAAACCCTGAGGAACACCATTGGAAATTTGAGCACAGGATGGGAAACACTTCCCTACGTTAACAGAAAAGGTACTCTCCTTGAGATAAGAAGCAAGCCACTCGAGCACAGGCCCCTGAAACCCAGATATATGATCTACTGTGTGAAATGCTGCACTCAAATCAAGCAAAATTAAAATAAAGCAAGAGCCTTAGTCAAGAGTGAGTAAGATATCATTGGTAACCTTCAACAAAACAGATTCAGTACAGTGAAGTTCTCTGAAATCAGAGTTAAATTAATCAAAAATACTAAAAGCACTCGGGGACAAAGAAATCTGAGAATAAACAACTTTTTCCAAGACTTTTGAAATGATAGATAGTTTGGAAATGGTCTGCAATTATTCATGACATGCTGATCAAGATGAGGCTTTTTTTTAACAATACTATAGCATGTTTAAAAGTGGCAGGCACCATCCCATTGGCTAGAGAGCTGTTAATAATAGTGGTCATGACTGGACTCAAAGCAGGAAAAACCTCTTTAAAAATACGCGAAGGCAGAACATCAGAAGAGCAGAAACAGGATTTCATATTAGAAACAATATCAGAAAGCTGTGATGGAGACACTGGTTGAAAAAGTGAAAGAGAGCTCTCAAACGGAGTTGTTTCTAGAGGAGAAGAACTATGAGATGGTATGTTTGAACGAATACCCTCAATTTTATGAGTAAAATGTATCAAAAACTGATCACTGGTCAGTAGAAATCTCGAATGTAGCACTAGGAAAAAGATTTATAAAGGCATTAATTTTACTAAAAATTAAACTTCGGCCTTTGTACCAAATGATATTTTAATTGAGATTTTTTTAGTTCCCATGTGGAGTTAGTCAACCTTTTAGTTTGATTTGCAAAAATGGAGGAAAAAACTTTTAACCATGGTTTCATCGTGTCATTTCTCATTAAATGTGTATAGACACATTACAAAGAGAAATAAAACTTGGAAGGCAGTAGCAGAGCTCATCTGGTAAGTGGACGTAGCTAGTACAGTTAGCTTGCTTTGCTAATTTGCCAAAGCTAGTATGAAACCTAGCACATAACACATAAAACAAACCATTTCTACTCTAATTAGTGCAATATTTAATTTGTGTTTCATTAGTCAGCTTTATTACCTATATATAGCTACTACTACTTTCATCAACGCTGGCGAGTACGCAAAAGTGGTTGCTGCATGTCCACAAAAGAGACAAACTATAAGTGACACAAGCGATTAGTCACTTGCTTTTGCGAACATAGGGTAAGGCTGTGTCTCCTGTATTATTTGATTTCTTTTGTTACATGAGATAAGGAAGGAACATCTGCGAAACCTAATCAACTCAAAATCTTGCTGCTCTAAATGAAATGTCCTCTTGTCCTAAGGGTGTGCAAACTTTTGCATTCAGCTGTATCTTGGATATACTGTACGTATATACCCTATGGTTTGCATGTGCATGCCTCCTCACTTATACGCAGTTCTGGATAAAGGTGTCTGCCAGAGGAATAAATAATCTTTCCCTATTATGTCTAATCAAGCCTTTCTAAATGCCCTTCACACATTGTTAGCAGTGTTGTCTCAAGGAAATTCAGGGAGGAATTCTTTTGAGCAGGGAAATGGGAAAAGAAAATGCTAGAAGCAACACCTTTTATATCAGCAGCACCTTCTCAGGGTTTCTGTGGTTTTACAAAGTGTAAATGAAATGTAACCTGATAAAATCAGAGCTCTGGGATTTCACAATATATCTCCTATCCACGTCTACTCAGTCACATCTACTCAGAATATTTGTTACTTGTATGTCTACTTTTAGCCTACTGACTCTTTCCCACTATTTATCCATTAAACTCTTCATTTATTATCATTATTCAGGTATTTCCTATCAATCATATTATTCAGTACCGTCTACGAGTGGTTCAGTAACTACAGTACAATTACTATCATAGGAATGGTTTGTAGTTATGGGAGTGGGGAATGTAAGTCTGGACATGACCATGAGTACTAGCACTTTAAAGATTTTAAATGCATACAATTAAAAACAAAAGATAAGTGTATAAAAGGGAACTTGCTGCAACTCCTGAACATACATTAAGTGCACAGCACATGTTACTCTGTATCAATCAGTGCGCTCCAATAACACAATAGTTAGTTATTTATGGTTATGATCCACACTTACAGTATCTCACAAAAGTGAGTACACCCCTCACATTTTTGTAAATATTTGATTATATCTTTTCATGTGACAACACTGAAGAAATGACACTTTGCTACAATGTAAAGTAGTGAGTGTACAGCTTGTGTAACAGTGGAAATTTGCTGTCCCTTAAAAATAACTCAACACACAGCCATTAATGTCTAAACCACTGGCAACAAAAGTGAGCACACCACTAAGTGAAAATGTTCAAATTGGGCCCAAAGTGTCAATATTTTGTGTGGCCACAATTATTTTCCAGCACTGCCTTAACCCTCTTGGGCATGGAGTTCACCAGCGCTTCACAGGTTGCCACTGGAGTCCTCTTCCAGTCCTCCATGATGAAATCACGGAGCTGGTGGATGTTAGAGACCTTGTGCTCCTTCACCTTCTGTTTGAGGATGCCCCACAGATGCTCAATAGGGTCCAGTCCATCACCTTCACCCTCAGCTTCTTTAGCAAGGCAGTGGTTGTCTTGGAGGTGTGTTTGGGGTCGTTATCATGTTGGAATACTGCCCTGTGGCCCAGTCGCTGAAGGAAGGGGTTCAGTCTCTGCTTCAGTATGTCACAGTACATGTTTGCATTCATGGTTCCCTCGATCAACTGTAACGCTCCAGTGCGGGCAGCACTCATGCGGGCTCAGACCATGACACTACCACCACCATGCTTAACAGTAGGCAAGACACACTTGTCTTTGTACTCCTCACCTGGTTGCAGCCACACACGCTTGACACGATCTGAACCAAATAAGTTTATCTTGGTTCCAGTAATCCATGTCCTTAATCTGTCTGTCTTCAGCAAACTGTTTGCGCGCTTTCTTGTGCATCATCTTTAGACGAGGCTTCCTTCTCGGACGACAGCCGTGTAGACCAATTTGATGCAGTGTGCGGCGTATGGTCTGAGCACTGACAGGCTGACCCCCCACCCCTTCAACCTCTGCAGTAATGCTGGCAGCACTCATACATCTATTCATTGAGGGAATCATGAATGCCAAAATGTAATGTGACATATTGAAGCAGAGCTTGATCAGTATGCAGAATTCCAACATGATAATGACCCCAAACACACCTCCAAGACGACCACTGCCTTGCTCAAGAAGCTGAGGGTGAAGGTGATGGACTGGCCAAGCATGTCTCCAGACCTAAACCCTATTGAGCATCTGTGGGGCATCCTCAAATGGAAGGTGGAGGAGCACAAGGTCTCAAACATCCACCAGCTCTGTGATGTCATCATGGAGGAGTGGAAGAGGACTCCAGTGGCGACCTGTGAAGCTCTGGTGAACTCCATGCCCAAGAAGGTTAAGGCAGTGCTGGAAAATAATGGTGGCCACACAAAATATTGATACTTTGGGCACAATTTGAACATTTTCACTTAGGGGTGTACTCACTTTTGATGCCAGCGGTTTAGACATTAATGGCTGTATGTTGAGTTATTTTGAAGGGACAGCAAATTTACACTGTTACACAAGCTGTACACTCACTACTTTACATTGTAGCAAAGTGTAATTTATTCTGTGTTGTCACATGAAAAGATATAATCAAATATTTACAAAAATGTGAGGGGTGTACTCACTTTTGTGAGATACTGTACATAGCGCTTTTTTTTTTTAACCTTAGTGGTTCCAAAGCACTTTACACTGTGTCTCATTTACCCATTCACACTCACACACCAGTGGTAGCAGAGCTGCCATGCAAGGCACTAACTTGCCATCGGAAGCAACTTGGGGTTCAGTGTCTTGCCCAAGGACACTGCAGCATGTGGAGTCATGTAGGCCGAGACCGCCAACCCTACGATTATTGGAAAACCCGTTATACCACCACTGTTAGGTAGGTAGTCATTTGTAAGTCGCTTTGGATAAAAGTGTCTGCTAAATGAATTGTAAATGTACTGTAGGTAGGAAGGTAGGTAGGTAGATAGGAAGGTAGGCAGGCAGGTAGGTAGGAAGGTAGGTAGGTACTAAGGTAGGTAGGTAGGAAGAAAGGTAGGTTGGAAATGAAGGTAGGGAGGAAGGTAGGTATGTAGGAAAGTAGGTAGATAGAAAGGTAGGAAAGTAGGTAGATTGAAAGGAAGGAAAGTAGGTAGATAGGAAGGAAAGAAAGTAGGTAGGTAGGTAGATAGACAGGAAGGTAGGTAGGTAGGAGGGAAGGTAGGGATGTAGGAAGGTAGGTAGGTAGGAAGAAAGGTAGGTAGGAAGGAAGGGAGGTAGGTAGCTAGGTAGTTAGGAAGGAAGGTAGGGAGGTAGGTAGGTAGGAAGGAAGGTAGGGAGGTAAGTAGGTAGGAGGGTAGGTAGTAACACTGTGTTAGCTGAGTTCAGGGAAGCAGCAGAAGGAAACATCTCTAAAACATACTTTACATACAGTATATTTGCAAAACCCCAGTAAATTGAACGATCATAAAGTGAACTTATATTGATGTGATCGTTTGTTTCAGACATGTGGAACGAGCCACTGCATGTTTTCAAACTACTGCTCATGCTGCGTCAGTGCAACTGAACACTCAGAGGAAAGCACTACCTGCCCTCTTCCAAATACCTGAGCTTGCAGGTGCCCACGATTGACTAGTGTTGCTGTGATTAACAGGGGAGAGATTAGTGCTATCCCTCCCACCAGAGAGCATGACCAATGTTGATCACTTAGACTCCCGACCATGGATGGTTGTGGAATTGTCAGGGGTTTGGTGATACAGTATCTGATTATAGGTGAATGTTTTTCTGTTGTGTCACTGACAAATCTTTAGCATTATATTTATCTTTAAGTTTTGGCAGTACAAACTACGGAAGGGCAACAGCGGGTTTGCATACACTCATACTCAAACCACTCTCCTTAACCCTCTATAAATTCTGTACATTAGACCGGCTCTAACCCTTCTGATTCTTCTCAAAAAAATCCCAAAATAACACAGAAATTGATGTAATTCTGAACAATGTCTTAAACATTTTCTCAACTTCTCCATGGCTATTTAGGCCTGTCTCCTACACTAACATTTATAATTGCATAAGTATTAATGCAAAGTTAATACAAAGACTCGCGGCTCCCAGTCGAGCTGCTGAAACGGTTCTTAAAGCTGAAACTTTTGCTACCATTTCTGCATTTATTTTGGGTGCTCTTACTCTTGTCACATTTTCCTTTGCATTTTTTAAGAGTAAAGATGTGTTCTTATCACTTTATTAGGGGTTCAAACATTGGGTGGCTCTGGTCTTTATCCGTATTTATTATCTTACTTTATACTAATGCTAATGCTGCCTTTAAATCTTGCCTGCACATGCTGTCAAACCTTTTTTTTAAATGAAATATAAAAAAAAATCAACATATCTCTTTTAATTAATCCAGTAGAAAACCTTAGCTGGCAACTAGAACAACTCGGGTCTTGTCTTCTAGCCTTAACAACATTGAAATTCTACTTCTGGCTCAGCCGTGGTTTTATGAGTGTGAACATGGATTAGGCCAAATTAAAGCTAAGGATTATGTCGAGGATTAAGTTGTTTAAGGGCTCTGAAGCTGAAACCTTGCTCTATTCGTTTTCCTCTCATAATGAACGGGTCAGAGACCTGCCCTTTCTTCTTAATGGACCATTTTGTTAACACGGTTTTTTGCTCAGAAAATCTTAACATCTAAGCAGTGAAACAGAGCTGGGTCTAAATCACATTCATGAAAATGTCAGTCACGCTAATAGGATTTGCCCTTAAAAATAATCTCTGGCAAAACTGAGAACACTAGCCTTTTGACATTGTCATTTGATGAGAAATTAACAGACAAAAGATGGATCTACGTCTATATTTATGGTACAGTATGTCCAATATGAAAGGCTGCTTTTAGCTAAATCTATACCATAAACCTCTGAGACAGCATTCCTCCGACCCTCTTAAGGCACTGCAGATATAATGCTCTTTCATTATCCTGTGCAAAACAAACAAGAAAGAAAATCCGTGGGTAAACTCGACTGTCAGAGTACACTGACTTGGAATTCAGGAAGGATGGCAGCATAAACATTTCAGCTATCAGCTGGGACAGAGCTCAAACTTCTCAAGACCATAATAGCTAATACTGACTAATACTGCAATTTAGCTGAGTTTCTAAAGTCCTTAAAATAAAAACAGTCAAGTAATATTCATCGATTTGCAGACAGTGACAAATTATTCAGAGTAAAAGGACATCTTCTTTGACATTTCATCAAAATCAAAACAAACCAAAAAAAACCTTTCCCATTTTTATCCTAACCAAACAGTTATGTATAAGATATTGGTATGCTATGGTATCATCACCAACTAAACAAACAGTTGTTTCCAAAAGCCCCTGCCTTTCACTTCTTTGACCTTAACACCGACTTACAAGGCACCCTGCATTACAAAAATGGTCTGCAGTTAATGACGCCTGATCCTTCCATTTCAACGTTCATTTGAAAAACCAATTAACTCGGTTCCTATTGAGCTAGCGAACAGGAAATAAATCAAGTGTTGTTAACACATGGGTGGAGAGCCGTGCTAGTGTAATTAGGGCAGCAGACAGACGAAGGCCTTCAATACTCTGCTCCATTATCAACTGACAACCAGCACCTCCTATGACAGTGACAGATTTTTATATGGAGCTCCTGTTCAATGTCTCGTTGAGAATGGAAAAAAATAGGAGACTCTTTTGTTATTTTTAACTGTTATATTAGATGAAGGATCTTTATTGGCTTCACTTAGATATTATATTCTCACTACTTTTTATTTTTTTTTAGGTGGAAACCCCCCCCAAGAACAGCAAGGAATATCCGGCAAGGAAGATCCAATTTGAAAGACACATACTGTTTGCAACTCCTGGTATATTTACACTCCCTTTAGCAATCCTGCTTAAACATAGCAAAGATATTTTTCTCACCTACTAGGCGCGTACCGATAGTAAAGCTAGATCTCATGTGCTGGGAAAAAAAAAGACAAAATAGCACTTTTTAGTGATAGTTCCCAAATAAATAGCTGAAAATTACTGTTGTCAGTTCAGTCAAGTGTTCCTCTATTAATTAAACGGCTAATCATCAATCTGCGGTGCAAAGGCGAGCAAAAGGGTCAGTATTAATTGCATGTTATTTAAACCTTCATGTGGCAAAAAAACCCACAAGAGGCTGTTTTGTATCACATATCCATGGTGTTTGTACCTAAGGGTATAATTTCTAGCTGAAACTGCTAATGAATTTTTTTATTTTATTCAAATGCATGTGAAAAGTCAGATAATTGAATTATTGAATATATCCATTTTGAAATAAACCTCAAAGGTTTGAGATTTGCGATTTGCACACCAAGTATATGGTTTGTATACAGTATACTGTCCACGATTCCCGCTTCATTCCTTGTAGTCCTACAATTAACTCTCTGGTTCAACATGATCCTGACCAGTATAAAGCACTTACTGAATGAAGGAATGCTTTAAATATATAAGATATGTTTGCTTAGATTTCTATCTCGGTGGTATTGAGTTCACAGATGGTGGTTCAGAAGAATCACAACAAATCAGAAGAAGATTTAAGAACGTTACCAGATTAGGCTGTGATGTTATGAAAATAATGTCCATGCAATGTTATGAAAACCTTTACAGTAATAACAGTTGGCTTCAGAAACAGAGATATATGAATTATGTTTTACATAAATAATTCTGAACTGAATAACAAAAAGTTTATTTACAAAAAATGCAGCATTCAGAAAACATGAATTTGAATTGTTATTTGTTAGCTGGCTATTCTCTCTGGAAGTGTGTCTACTGTTGTCTATACAAACACCAGCAACAGTCCTACAGGCATAAGAGATATACAGTAAAGAGGCATAGAGGAAATGGAACAGTCTGTGCCTCAGGCAAACAATAATTTAAATAATTGAATCAAGATGGAGTTGGTGACCAGCAGCCAGGTTTTAATTTGATTTTTTTCTCATAATTGAAAAAGATTGGCCAGTTTAATTAAAAAGTTAAATAATGTTAGCTCATTGGAAATCCTTAAGGATGCCTCTCGCTTCAAGAATAAACACATGAATATTCATGAACCTAAAAAATATGAGCTCTGAGATTGTTTCAGAAACACACAGATTTACCGAGCTTTCAGTCATAGTAGTGTGCTTATAAGGAGTTTTATAAGACTAATAAGCAGTAATGGATAATTGTGATATTAGAGAGGAGGAATCGAATGTAATATGTATCAATACCTTGACAAAGAATCTGTTAGTGTTGAGCAGTGCATTATATCACAAGGTATATCTACGGTCTGTGCTAAAAAGAAATCAGCCCCAACCTCAGTACATCATACCACTCTGTGTATTTACATATTTGCTGTTGTGCTTGTATCCACAGCAATCCAAAATAGTCTGATGTGGATACCAAAAATTAAACTTATATTGATGTCTTTTTTTTTTTTATCTTTGAAAGACTGGGGTACTTAGCCTTGCTAGCCCACTGACACCAGCTACCCTTGCTAATATAGAGCAATCGGTCCCTGCACGATTTTGTGATGGCAGAAATGAATGTAAAATCAAGAAATTCACAGGAGCATGCAATTTTTAAAAATTACTGCAGATTTGGGCCAAGATGCGTCATGTGACGTCATCACAATGCGCATTCAATCAAAGACCTCTTTGACATGAACGAACATGTGTATAGCTAAAAGGTCTCATGTACCAACAGACATCAGTGCAAATGACAAAACAATTTTTTGAATTGACGACATTTTTTGTTCCACACATAAATGTGCAAAAAATTTCGTGCAATCGCAATTTCACCAATTCTAGTAGTTTTCTGGGGAAAAAAAGCACAAAACTCTGCAAATTGCATCACAAATTTTGAAGAAAAAAAAAACTGCAGAAAAAATAATTTTTTGGCCACAACAATCATACACACAAAAAAACCTACAAAAAAAATCCTGTACAAGCTGAGCAATACATAGATATGTACTATAAACCAAATCTATAATGATACACTGTAGTACACAGCATTATGGAAGTTTCTTTTTTGATTTCTCCATGTTTTTTTTCTCTTTGAGTCAGTAGAGTGTTATTATGACAGTCTGCAGGGAATTCTGTAAAGCAATCTGTAACACTTAATTAAAGAAATTTGAGCAATTAAGTTAACAAACCACAACATAATTTATAAATGCAATGTGCAGTAAGCAAAAGGAAATCCTGTTTATTGGTGCTTCAGAGTCTAGAGCGCAGTCTGCCATTCACTTTAACAATTGCAAAATATGGTCACAGCCAATTACCAAAGCACACTTTTTTCTGTATTGCACCTGCTTTGACATTAACGGCCTGAATTAAGAAACGATGCTTTGGGCTTTTTTGGTATTCAGACTTACTCTGAGAGTATGAAATTATTAAACAAGCTTCTTGAGGTGTATGTCGTACATCTATTTTATTAAAGGAGGGAGTTCTGCATGGAGAATTCCATTTCCATAATTAGTTCACCTCGGAAATGTCAACTCAGCGCTGTCGGTGAGCTTTTAAAAAGAATAATAAAACATTTCTGATGTGGGAAAATCTTGCCTTTGAAATAGTGCAAGAAAAGCCATTTTCTAATATTTCCTTCCAAACCTGTAATCAAGTCTTCTCTCCGTTTTAAGCTGTCTGTGTTCTCTTCCAGACTGGTTAACTGGGTCTATTGACTCTTTCCTGCTGATATCAATGCAAGATAGGGAGAAACAGATCTCTATTCAATAGCCTCTTGTTTCATTGTGAATCTACTCCCCTGACCATCGAATAACCTTGTTTGTGGCATCACTTGCCACAATGTTTTTTGTTTTTTTTTAGTAGTTGGTCAAAAACTTGGTTGCTTAATATCACAAGAATGAAGAATGTGTGAAGGCTGTGAAAAATTGTCTTTATTGTTTAACCTTTTGATATTTTGTTTAAAAAAAATAATTCTCTGCTCTCATGGATGTCAAACAACTGCAAACAAAACACAGGTTTATCCAAAAAAAAAAAAAAAAGATTTGTTAAATATAGGTGTGCAACAATTTTTGGCACTCCTATGGATTCATATGAGAAAAATATATTTGAAGTCTATTCCCACTGATATTTAAAAATAAATAAATAAATGTAGTACAACTGGGTGACTAGGAACAGGAAGTTGTTCAACCATGACTTCCTGTTTCAAAGGGGTATGAGGTACCACATGGGCCAAATTCCCTTAGTCATTCATAAAAATGGGTAAGACCTATGATATAGCTGTGATGTGCAGCAAAAGGCTGTTAAGCTTCACAAAATGGGAAGTGGCTATAAGAAAACAGCACAGTCATTGAAAATGCTCATTTCGACCATCAGGGCAATAATTAAGAAGTTCCAGTCAACTGGAAATGTTATGAATCAACCTGGAAGAGGACGTGTGTCTATATTGTCTCAATGCACTGTGAAGAGGATGGTTCGAGTGGCCAAAAAATCTCCAAGGATCACAGCTGGAGAATTGTAGAAGTTAGTTGCGTCTTGGGGTCAGAAAGTCTCCAAAACTTCAATTAAAAAATATATACGTACAATGCACTCCATTAATATTGGCACCCTTGGTAAATATGAGCAACATTGTGGTAGCCTAGTGGTTATAGAGCCTTCAGGGGTATATGGCAGTGAGGCTGTAACCAAAGGCACAGATCCTTTACCAATATGCTACCATGACCAAAGAGAATACAAGACTGTGATTCAAACCCTCGAGCTGTGTCTCTGGTTACAGTCTTACTGCCATAAACCCCTGCCAGAATTAAGATCTGAACGTAAAACATTCTGAAATTAAGATATAGAGCTACCACTGCCACTGGGAATGCAAAGCTGTGCCTTGGTTTCAGAGGATTTTGAGTTAATTATTTCTAAGGTCTGTAAGGAGTTCAAATCTCTACTCTGGCAGGGCTTATAGCAGGGAGGCTGTAACCAAAAGCACAACTCCTTTTGGGATTCAATCACAATCCTGCTATTCGTTTTTGTTGTGGTAGTTCAGTAGTTAAAGATCTGTGCCTTTGATTACAGGCTCATGCCATAAACCCCTGCCAGACCTGAGGTTTCACTCCAAACCTTCTAAACCAAGGCACACATCTTTAGCCAATGGGCTACCACAAAAACAAAAAAAAGAAAAAGGAAAAAAAAACATAATGCAAGACTATGCCTTGGTTTCAGAAGGTTTCAAATAAAAAAAAAACATCTCAGATCTGGCAAGGGTTATAGATCTGTGCTTTGGTTTCAGAGGTTTCTGAGTAATATTTCAGGTCAGGCAGGGGTTTATGGCAGTGTCTTTAAGCCTCAGTTTCTTCAAGAGGATGAGCTTGCACACTGAATCCAAGCTTTCTTTTATGTGGAAAGTTACTAAATTATTAAACCGAACATTAAATTATTAGGAATGATGGTCATTAAGAATCATGACAAAAAAAAAAGACAAAAAAAAAAAATCATGATAATGGAGGATTTATTCAGAGAGCCAGATAGAATCTAAACTATTGCACTTCCATCTTTAAAATCTAAACTCTCATGCTGACAGACAGGATGAAAGAATTCAGTACTGAGTCTTGCTGATCTGCATAGTATTGTCAAAATTAAATCCTTTTCACGTCACTAATAAAGACAATGCCTTTTCATTTGGATTCAATCTACAGAGTGAGTACTGGAAGCTCAAACTTAGATATTTGCCACCCTAAAGACGCAGTCCTAAACTGTCAGGCTGCTTTATCAGGATAAGAGTATGTGTGAGTAATTTAAATTACCATGCTCCCTCAGCATTCATGACCCAATGGCTTTGCTGAAATGCTCGAAAGCTTGCAAATCATTTGAGCCTACAAGCAGCAAAGATGGCCTTTGTCACAGTGTGTATTTCATCAGAGACTGACAACTCGACAGAACACATCAATACTTCAAAGCCCTTGAGACATAATGTAGTCTGTTTGAAAATGAGCTGTTTCTGCCCTACTGTACTCATAAACTCTAAACTCTTCTATACAGCAGGCCTTTAGCTATAAACCTGTACTCAATAAAATGCATGGAGATGTCACAGTAAATGACTTTAAGTCACACTGTGTGAGTCTGATGCCACCACCAGGAATGAAACAAATCTAATATGTTTCTCAAAAATAGAAACATAATCCTTTTATAAATCTTCATTAACATAAAATCAAAACTGATTAATGAAGCTAGCCTGCCATACCGTATGTGTATTAAGCAGATGATATTATATCCCTTTTGTCACTGTTCACTGTAAAAAAAAAAAAAAAAAAAAAAAAAGGATTTGAAATGTGCCTTTGACCAGAAGGATGTGAATACAACTTTCAGGATTGTCAGGTGTACATGAGAGTGAGTCTGCAGTCAGAGGTGTACTGTATCACTGTCCTGCCCTACTCTAATGGTTATATACTCTTGTGCCAAACGGACTGACCCTGCTCTTGTGTAAGAATGGGCGAAGGGATATTTATATTTATCCAGAGCAATGTGCATTAATCTCAGTTATATATCTGAGGGTTAAAGGCCTTGCTCAAAGGCCCAACAGTGGGAGCTTGGTGGTGTTCGGGTTTGAACTCATGACCTGCCAATCAGTAGCCCAACGTCTTAACCACTGAGCTACCACTGCACACTCTCTCTGTATATATGTGTATTATGTGTGTCTCCAGGTACTGGTTTAATAAATGTAATATGCAAATACTGTCCAGAAGATTACTATAAATCTGGTAGATTACTATAAATACTATAAACATGTATTGTCACTGTGGTCATATACAGTTGGCAAACAAAGTTTGAACTTTAACCCTTGCCATAGGACATTCTTTCTACAGTAGGGCTACAGGCTGAAATATTGAGCTGACATTCATCAAATATTTTTTGCAATATGTTTTCCCCATCAAGATTTTCTTTTGGTTTTTGACAATGTCTATATGCTAACTAAACAGTTAGATGGGCAAACTTTTGAATCATTTATATAAGACTTACAAACAAACTTGACATTTGCCTTTAAAAATTTTGCAGGTAAGTTATACAAGCCAAATGGCATCACAGAGTATTGGTGAATAAATATTTCAGGGATGATGAAAAGCTGAGATCTTAACAGAGGTTAAAGGAATAAGCTAATACCTTTTTAGTTGCTGAACTGGACTGGTGCAGAAATGGTTCATCAGGCTCAGTTCCAGCAACTGTTGTCCTCATAGTCAGTTAAAAATCTCACAGTGCCTTTACTTTTACATATGAGAATGCATGCTGTATGCCATGGTTAAGCAGGTGGTTACACATGGTAAGCATGGTTACTTTCTTATTCATTAAAGCTCTCTTAATGTGCTTCCCGTGATATGAATATTATTGAGCAAGCATGGCATCATGTTTTAAGGCAGTTGTTTGGTTTGATCATTAAACAGTGAGGAGTCTTCTTTTACTAACATAGTTCAGAGACAGTGACTGCAGAGGAAGCAGTCACTTTAACCTTTTGACAAAAGACTATTGACCCTTGGACACGAGCATAATAAAGCTTCAACATATTAATGTGACCCACATGTCTAATGAGTTCGGTCTGCTGTATTAATCTCAGAATATTTTATAATGTTTGTAGTCAAATATAAATGGGCCAGAGTAATGTGCAGCAACTAACAATTATTTTGATAAGCGATTAATCTGTTTATTATTTCTTCAATTAATCGATTAATTGGACCAATTTTCATTTTCCGTATTTTTTCGTAGTTACTATTCTGCCCAGCATTATCCTTCAAACATTGTGCAAACTGAAGTCTGCGAAAAAAGGTATTAATTGTATCTATGTGGGCTATGCTATACATTGTGTAAAGGATTTTTTAAAAATATTAACATTATATGTTACATTTTGAAAACAGAAAAACAACCGATGGTCCACCAGCTTTAAAGCGGAAGTTAAATCGCTATAGTAAAATGCTAAAAAAAAGAGCGCTAAAGAAAAACAGCGCACAGGATGAGTGTGAACTGGTAGGATGTTGAATGTTCTGCAGTACCACACACATTCACTCGTCTGAACACAGTAACATGTTACTTTATTCTGCAAATGTACTACACTTCTTACCTTTTTATACAATTACATGTTCTAACCCCATTACAGTTACTGCTCTCATAAACACAATTACTTTTGCTTCTAAATATCGCTAAATACAGCATCAAACAACATATTTGATCAAAATGAATATTTTCATCAGTTACTGCGCTTCCTTTCTACTGCGCTCTGTTTTATTGATGCGCACATGTGGACTCATTCAGTGAAGTTTAATGGAGACTAACTTTCTGACAGGACGAGGCTTTATGTAAAATGGAAATACTGGTGTTTATTTCTAACATTTACAGATAAGGGTATAAAGGTAAAAGTGTCATTTCTGTGTTGAAGAAAATATGTCTGGAACACATTAAACATCACGTGCACCGGTCACAGCATCTGACACGACAAGCCACGTTAAGCCACAAGTTAGTTTGAAGCGCTTTATATAAACCATTCTCATGTTTTGGACGACCTTGATCGTGCACTTTCCCCCTGCAGCTCACTCTGTGACCGCCGCTGTTTTTCACGTGTTTTATTAATAGAAATGCGTTTTTCTCCATCGTGAAGTGACGATTTTATCGAGCATTTGTTGCAGCCCTAGTAGCAACACTAGTGTCTCATATCCAGGTTTAAAATAGTGTGTCTCACTTTTGTTAGCACTTTTGAACTTGTGACTCACATTCTGTTACTGTGGATGGTCTCACACAGATACCCTAAGGATTTCACTTCCCTAAATCAGTTTATGCCTAAAATAACACTTACTTCAGTGAATAATTTCATGTGGATAGTGTAGATTTGTACCTAGGAAACAACTCTGTAATTACAAACACTGTGATGCTCATAATGAACATCCTTTCAACACACTTAGTACTGGTTGAATTTATAGTCTACAATTGTGGGAGAGTAATGGTTTATAAACCCACTATCTATGATGACAAATAAGTGAATGGGTTTCCTTTCTGGTTTCTTTCAAGGTTTCTACCCCACCACTGTTGAACCTGGCTTGTTTATTGGCTTGTTTATTAGGTTTTCATCCATCTGAAAATCTACTTTTTTTTGACAATGTCTATTGTTAAATGTGCTATATAAATAAAATTGAACGTAAGTATAATATTGTGAATTCCTGAATCCAATATGAGAAGCTTAAGTTGTCTTTGTACTATGTTCAACTGGGCTGAAATGAAAAGGATCCAGCAAAACACAAAATAAGTGCCATATACTAAATTGTTGTTCTCTTCCATGAAAATAAAACATAAGCATAGAGAATGGATTTGAATGATTAGGGGAAAGCGTTTTGCCACCATGTGACAGAGAGTGTGCTAGAACCTTTGACATGAAGTTTGTGCTTTGGTGCATCTGCTGTAAACCCAAAGCTGAGAAAAAGAACATTAGTGCTCTCACCACAACATCAGCTGCAGCCGTTGCATAAAACAAATTCTTCAGAATATAGAAATGAAGCACATATTATGGTTGCCAAACACTGGTTATTCAGTGTTGCGTTAGTTCATCCCATACATTCAGGTTTTTAAAAGGTTCTTTTATCTCTGGTATGAGATGCAGAAAGTTGTACTGGCAAAAAAAAAAAATCAGCACAGGGAAAAAAAAATTATCCCAGGGCAAAAGAAATGACATATCTAAATGTCAACTATATGTTATATTAAGACCTAGAACTCCTGAAAGGTGGTGATTGTGTACCAGTTGTAGAATGTATGAAATATAGAATATTCTGTACTCTCCATGTCCCTCAGATGGCACTCATTTACACATATGAAAACATTTCTCTACTAAATCTGTTTTTCATAATCTGTTCTCCCAAAAATGTCTCACTTTTGGGAAGCAAGAGAGCTTTGTGGTGCTGCTCTGAGCTTCTCACTTTAGTACTTCCTCCTTAATCAGGGACTCCATGATTACTTCTGGGGCATTTTATGACAAAGTCTTGCACTTGAGAAGCCCTTAGAACTAAGACCCACAGATTTACCAAACTATTATTTTAATGAAATTGAACAATTTTAGAATCTTGAATCTATACTGAGGGCTTCGCTGTCATTTCTGGCAAAGGCAGTGCTTTCCCACCAACCAAATGATTTCCCTGTATTAAACTTACATCTTTCAGTGGCAATGTGTTACTCCTATTTGACAAAAGCTTTGAGTAGTTTTGATTGCAGGGTTGCATGTAATGGGACCTTCACACAGCCCATATCACTACCTTGAACGAGGACGGTCTCAGAAGGAAACGATTGTGCAGCACCAGTATCAGGCAGTATAGTTATAGCTATTGTATGTGCCCTTCAGGTCTGCCAGATATAGAAACTTTGGTGAGATCAAGTGGACCATTCTAATCAAACCCGGGTTAAATGCTCTGTTTACTTTTCAGCCTTTAATAGTAGGAGACTTAATGCCAACACAGGAGAGTGTGATGATAAATGTACCTTTTGCTAATTCAAATATAGAGTAACATTAGCATATAATTGTAAGAAATTCTTTTTTTTGGAGGGGGCTGTCTTAGTCAGATGTTTTCGTGGAATTCTTACAACAAAAAACATTTTTGATTCTTGGTAAATATAAAAATAATATAAAATTCAAGGAAAATTACTGCAAAAAGCAACAAAATCAGCTTCAGATTCCAATTTCAGAGGCAGTAGTATGTCTTTCACATTTACCACGTGTTCACCGGTTGGCCTGTGTGTCCAACCTCCTCCTTATCACATCCCAATTATTCTTTATTCCCTAATTTAAACATGTTCAGTTACTTAATTTAAATAATACACCCGTATCCATATTATACTGTGCATAATAAACTGTCTAATAAACTGCGGACTATATATAGGGTATCTGCAGGTATCAGCACTTTTTAATACCATCTTCAAGACATTTCCAAAAAGTTTTAAGACCTGCAGGTCACTTCAATCATGCTACACGATACATCAGCTATAATGGATTGTGTTCGTGTGTATACATCCATTTCTGGGTTTAAGTAAACTATAGCAGGGTAAACTTCTATATGGGAGACCGTAGCAAATATCATTTTTGCATTTCCATTTGCTCGAACAGTGAAAGAAAAAAAAAATCCAGTATTTTCTTATAGTGATTTTCCAAGAGAAAAAAAATATAGAGATATGGATTACGGCAGTGAGAAGAGAAAAAGATGTTGAATTTACCATCACTCCCTCAGCAGCTGTATTAGAAACCCCTTGCAGCAGTGTTTACTAGTTTTGTTTTGTCAGGGTAATGTAACAAGTAGTGCAATAAATGTACAGACATTGTTCTAAAGAAGAACATACATATTTAAAAAACCTTTTTCTATTTTGTAATATTACTATTGCACTTAATGATAATAATAACAATAATAGTCAATTTTATTTGGGGTACAAATAGTAATATAACAATGGTAATATATTTCTGACTTAATTCACTTTAATGCGTTGGACGTTGGACCTTGTGGCTTTTATTTTGGTGGAAAACTGCAGGAAGACCTCCTTTTAGTTGGCAACAGTTTTTAAAATACACTTCTCATTACCAATCAGGTGAAATGCTGTAAACCACTGCCCACAAAAATATTTGAGATTACGACAACATAAAATCAAAGTGAATCTGGCCCGTGTCCTGTCTAAATGCAGGTTCTAAGCGACTCAAACTCTCAGCACAGACAGAGATGAAGTTGGTGTGGAGCGGCATTTACTGTGAACCGAGCCGCTCTAAAACACACACACTCCGAGTGTAACACAGTCACACGGGTTTATCATCTCAAACAGCAACCAGCCAAAATATAATCTAAATGTTCTTTACAGTGTCGGTTCGGTTGCATTTTTAAGACCTTTGAAATGTGGATTTAAGACATTTTAATGCCAATTAAGGCCTTATTTTCACATTAAGGATTTTAAGACTTTTTAAGGACCTGCAGACACCCTGTATATAGATCTGAGCGTCAATACAGAAGAACAAATGATCTTTACATCTTTATTATGCACATTATTACATGAATAGAAAATATCAAGCAATTCTCTGCCAAAATAGGAACACAAAAATACGCAACATTAAAAAAAGAAAATTATGATAGCTTACACAAACATTAGGCAGCTAATTTGTTTAGTTTTTTTTTCCAAAACAACTTTCATGTCCTATGTCCTATGTACTTTCCCTGACAAATATCAGACACCCGTGTGTATTCATGTAGTATTCATATGCAGTATCTCACAGTTAAGACTAACAGCGAGCAGTTGCAGAATAGCTCTCTTTTGCTTTCCCTACAAAAAAAACAAAACAAACATTTACACTCACTACAGCAATAACAAACAGAAGCTGCAATGCACTGACATGCAGTGAAACAGTTGTCCAAATTCTCATAAAAATAGCATTAGTCTAAACATTAACACCCGGGTGTGGAGTCACTGGGGATTTTCAGAAAGTAAGACAGCAGAAGTGGACTGAACAACAAGAGCCACAACCATTTTTAGTGCCTCAAGCACAAGCTTTTGCAGTTTAATCTTTTTGTTCTGCTTCAGGCTAAAACGCCACACCACCAAACAATTAAATTTTCCATGCTGCATGTGATTCTTTTCCTCAGATGCAAGATGCAACAAGAGAAAACCAAGCATCACCTGTAATAACACGTGGGTTTAGGCAATACCCGACCCTGGTACATTTGATGGCCTTTGCAAGCTCGTGTTTTTCCCCATGGTAATATAAAACAATGTGATTTTGCAGGTGTGCAACCTCATATTTATACCCCATGGAAACAAGGCATGCTTAATTGAAACTATAAATGAAATAAAATATAATACGTTTGCATGCATTTAAAACATTCCTTTGGAGTATAAATGAATTTGGCATATATTTGAAAGAAAACTCAGATTAGAACTACTATTTTAAAAAGTAGTTCTAATGACAATTATTTATATTTTTTTTTGTTAGAACTAAGATAAATAGTTTCTCTTAAAGATTGATTGAAAAATATTCATTATTGTGTGTAATGTGTTTATGCATGAAGGGTCCCAATAATTCTAGAGGGCACTGTATATAGATAACTGTATGCTGCCAGTGTTGCTGGGCTTGGCTCCAGATCTACTGAAACTCTGAGCAGGACAAAGCAGTTAATAAAGATGAATGAACGAACGAACGAACAAACTAACAAATATACGCAATGTTTATGGCTATTGTTACTCCTGTATAACCAAATAATCAGGTGTAACACAAAACCAATGTTTGAACAGAGAAGTCAAGTTTGTTACAGACAACATCACACAAAAAGTGTTCATAGTTACTAATTCGTGGGGAATTAGTAACTACGTGGGCAAATACATTTTCACACAGACCCAGTTGGTATTGGATAACCTTTTCGCTTCAATAAATATCATTTGAAACATATATTGTGTTTAATCAGGTTGCCTTTATTTTATCTTAGATTTACAAACATGCATACTAATAAATATATATGTAATGTTTAAAGTGTGAACAAACTTTGGGAAAAACCTTTCTTCCCTGTTCCAAGAGCTTTTACAATGATCTATCATAGCTTCTAACAAACACCAAACTGGCACTTATACACAGCACATAACACAGCTAAAATAATCAATATCACGTGTATATATTTTACGCATGATTGATTATGAACTAGCAGGTGAGTAAAAGGTGTTTGTTTTTGAAACATTATGAAATGATGTCAGTGTTTGTTGGTGGACAAATTGTATTTTCCTCTACTGTAATTGGAGTACTAAGATGCTAAACACACCAGTCAGTTAATCTCAATTATCTCATTAAATCTCATTTAATTCCGTTAAATATTAACCCAGTATACTTTGGGGTCTGTATGTTGCAGCCACTGAATCTTGATTCTACAGCATGAAGAAATCTCGTTGAAATATTAACATATCTCACAATTTTGTGAAGAAACATATTAGTACACTGCAGAAGTGAAGAAGTGCTTTTCCTGGAGAAAATGGAGCACGGTGAATAGGGATGAGCAAAAAGAACTGATGAAGCAGGGTGGTGGTTTGGGGATCAGTAGCGTTGTAAAAATATGTTCTGGGCAAACCGCTCATTCCTTAATGCTCTGATATCTGCAGGGACTAGTACCTGCCTTCCCCAGCACCAATTACTAGCAGAAAAATGTCCACACTTTTGGCCTATCCAGCAGTACAGAGGAGCTCCAGCAGAACTCAATTCATTGTGGTAATGAGCCTTTGCTCGTGCAATTTCTCACAGACAGCCCAATCTGCGCTGCACAGCACACACAACGCTTTGCATGAGGCTACAGCTTTGCGGAGATCAATGCCATGATTTATTGCTTTTTCTCATTAAGCTGAAGTATGCGCTTTTCTTGGCTGAAATTTTTCAAATTAACGCCATGCACCCATGACAGCAAAGAGCTGCAAAGTGTACATTTCATCTCTGGATACAAAAGTAAGAAGAAAAGTGTAATTATTAGGGTTCTTCTTTCCTTTCTTTAGGATGCATGCATTCTGCACTAGCACTATTTACTCAATATACGCCTTTATTCACTCCGCAAGACATGACTTATTCGTCTGTAGATAACAGTAATAGCTGCAATCTTCAAAAATCGTCTTTTATAGTTTTGTGCAGTTATGAGTTTTTAGTATATGAATGAACTATGGCACCCATGTGAGGTGAGAGGTGAAATGGCTTGCTTCTCGCTGTTTTCAGTCCATCTGAATGTGTTCTGGCACCACAGATTCACTCAACCTTTGGTAAATAGAAAGGCCACTTCTCTAACTTTTTCCATTTACTTATGTGGATTTGAGATATCACAACTTTAGCTTGTGTGAAAAAACTATCATGTTTTTGTTTGGTATCAAAAAGACCGCTAATGTAGCTGGAACGTTCAATATGGCTGTGAACATTAGAATTCCAAACACCATGCTACTGTATGTCAGTTCAATTAACCAGTTTTCATAGGAAATAATTAGAAATCCAGGTCATTTGGGGATGTCAGTGAAGACAAATTGCATTCCATTACTTTGTGTAAAGATGGGGACTCACAATGTGACAATCACGCACCCCAATCTCATGGATTTTGGTAGATTACGACATACGGTAACACACTGAGCACCACATCTAAAAATAACAGTTATGTGTCATTGTAGCAGTGTCATGTGTAGTAGGCATGTAATGCAATCTTATCTGTCAATCCTATCATTCTTATCTATATAGAGCTCCAAATATTGTATATGTATTTGGATTTAGGCAGTTTGTTGTTGTTGTTGTTGTTGTTTTTTAATAAATAAACTGCACAGTTGCACAGTTATTATTTTTGTTTATACATGTTCACACCTTTTTAATAAAGGTGTTTGTTTTTCAGTTGGTTTTATTTCTCAAAATATCAATAAACTAGTAATCTAATTTACACCACCACGACCCTGATCAGGCATTTACTAAGGATGAATGAATGAATGCTGCAAATACATTGCTGTAAATACCTCCTATTCATATTTGGATTTGCATCTGTGTAGAACGCATTATCTGTTCATATCAAATAATGTATTAGCATTTGATTACTTCCATAATGTGTGGCATAATGTTAACAGTAGACACAATGAGCATAACTAGTGAAAACTCATTTGTATATAATCAGAAAGAATAGGCACAGGGAGAGGAATGAAAGATCAAGATGGGTGCGTCTCAATCAGCTCCCTAGTTTAGTAGTCATGGCACTGATCAGGGAGGCGGCCATTTTAAAGGCTGTCTCAATCATAAAATCTTTCCAGTGCACTGGAGCATACGTTCCCTAAACAAAATTCCACAATGCACCCCATATACCAAGGAGCATCGCATCGATGCTCACTATGGTCTTTTACGGGAAATGACATCATATATTCAGAAGCCAACTTCATCTACAAATGTAAGCAGCTTCTTATCGTTGTTGTAGCTCTCAAATGATTACTTATATAAGTGATTTTAACTTTAGTGTCCCAATTTGTAGTGGGTCAAGGTGTCAACTCATGTACACGATATATTGATTCCTGGCCTAGGGACCCAGGGAGCTGATTGAGACATACCGAAAGTGATAAAAAGCAAGAGAAGGGTGAGTGTTAATTAAGAAGGTTAGCACTCTCTCTCTCCAGTGCTCCCTCTGGCTTGGATGTATGGTGTCTATTAGGTTTTATACCACAGTGCTGTTTTGGGCTTAAATCTGATTGGTCAAAAGTTGTTGATTAATTTTCCTAGAACAGCTAAGGAGATACACTCATTTTACTACATTTGCATTTCTATATGAACTTATAGCGGGCTGTGTATGGGGACGCTGCACATCAATTATTTGAAAAATCCACAGTAAAATCCACAGTGTTGTATTAACACCTAAAGTGTTTATTAACGTCTACTCTGACACATATGAACACTGAAAGAGTTAAATGTAAGTCACTCGGGATAAAGGCATCTGCCAAATGCCATAAATGTAAAAAAGAATAAGTTCAGGGAGAGATTGGTGTTACTCACATAGTCGTCATAGGTTTTATGTGTGGCCTGCAGCAGAGGTGCTCTGTATCCAGGAGTTCCTGCTGTTCCTCTGGCCCGTGGTGCTGAGACGCCTCTAGTTAGCATGGTGGTGGGCAGGGACGCACGTGTACCCACAGTTCCCCTGGGCACCACGGCTCCTCGGCCAGGTGGAGGAGGTGGCACTGCTCCCCCTCGACCCCTGGTGAGCAAAACATAGGAATGGTAATGTTTGCGTTCTGCAGTAAGGCACATAACTCTAACAATGTGTCTCTGAAAAAAAAAAAAAAAAAGATTGATTGACAGTAGTGCATTAATATCAAGGCTGCTGAAAACATTATCTGACTGCTTTATAGGGTTCCCTGCTGAAATATGAATTGATTGCTGCACTACAGCCTCACTTACAGCTAAAAACACTATAGAAATAATGCTGGTCCTGAGAAAGTGTGCTCAAGGATATAAAATAAATATTTTTGGGTACGATGCGATGAAGCATTTTCATCAGGAACATTTATAGAGGTCACAGATAGTGGAACAGTCAAACATTCAATGTGAAAGAACTCGTGTGACGCTCACTAAGTAGTTTGTCAAATAGATGCGTCAGTGCTGCAGTTAAGGAGGCCACTAAATCAGACATCTCTGGCCTTTTCTGATGCATCAGCTACTTTTCAAGGATGAAAATGTTCATGAGCTTCTCACAGACAACTTGTATTCAGTCAGCGTTGTCACGGCCTGTCACAGAATCTGAAGCAAACTTGCCTACCTCAGTGTTATAATCACTCTACTTACTGAATAACACATAGGAGTTTGGTAGACTTTATGAGATTCACATACAGCATATAACAATTTTGGAAGTTGCCCTAGCTGGGTTTCCATTAAAATGTTTCTCGATTTTAAATTAAAAACAAGCAACTAAAATCCTAAAGATTATGTAAAAGTGACTAGGTGGAAAAAGTGCATCTTTCTTTTTCCCTTGTTAAAAGAAGGAAAGGAAATGTAATGTTTGATATTCTTTCATTTATCTTCAGAAACTACCGGTCAGGGTCACGATGCATTTGCTGTTGCTTGATTAAATCAAGAATAACGTATGTTTCTTCTTCTATCCAAACAGTCCAGTGTCCTCTGCAGGCATGTCTGTCTTTAGATATGTATACATACAGTGCTGAAGCATGCCCCCTACATCATCATTTATTCGAAAAACCCATTTCCATATCTGTTTTAAATAGCTCGTCTTTATAAAAGAAACCTTTATCCAGCTTAGCCAAGGGTAGAAAATATATTTTGCGATGTTTAGTCTGGATAGAAAACCCCATTCTGATTATCTGTAACAGTCCAAGGTCATTCTTCTTTCACACTGCACACCTTCTGGAACATAATCGGCTTGTACGATGATGCAGAAATCTGGTCTTTTTCACAACCTTTTATGAAAACAAGCACCAAAATCACAAAGATGAAATAAAAGGTAACATCTGTTAACATCCTGTTTTGATGTTGGATTTGAACCTGCTTTGACATAGGAAACACTGAAATGGGTGAAAATCATGGTGAGAGCAACCATAGAATCAACAGTGACTATTGGAAAGAAAAATACAAATTCTTACTCTAATTAGATGAAAGAAAATACTTTATTTTACAATATAGATCAGTATAGACCCACAAACTACTGAAACTACTGCCATTTAACCTCCATTTTTATTTTAGACCAACACATCTTATGATCGTAAATTTATATGCATTCAAGTGACTAGTAAGTTATGGACGATTATGCTTATGGTGAGGATAGGGTTAGCTACATAGGTTTTCTTATGAATAGGAATAAAAATACAATAAAATGGCTTCTTCATACACAATCTCCATGAATATCACAAACATTCCTCTTGGTAGAATTGCTCAAGCTCTGTTAGGATGGTGAACAGCAATTTTCAAATCTTGCCACATTTTCATAATTGGATTCGTAATTTAGGCTTTGACTGGTCCATTCTAACAGATTCAGGTTCTTAGTTTTGAGCCACTCCAGTGTAGCTTTGGCAATGTCTTAGGCTTGTTGCCCTGCTGGAAGCAAAGATTTCAATTAATGCTTTTCCAGAACTTTGTCCAAGACATGTTTTGATACTTCCTTGCACTTCATGATGTTGTTTGTTTAGGTATGTTCTCTGACATAACTCCATGGTCCTCCAGTAACAAGTGTATTTCTACTGAGATCATATGATATTCAACTGGTCATCTTCATTCTACAATGTGTCTTTTGATAGCAACTGGTTGCACTAAAATTAATTTAGGGGTTTCACAGCAATGGGGTGAATACTTACACAATGACAGCTTTTATGATTTTTTTTACTGGCAAAAAAATTGTGTGAACTTTATTCATCTCCGCCCATCAATATACTAAGTTACATTATACTGTATAGAGTCCTAATAATTCATATACTGTATGGTGCCTTAGTGGTTAGCATGTTTGCCTTACACTTCTGGGTATGGGGGTTCGAATTCCACCTCCACCCTGTGTGTGTGGAGAAAGCATGTTCTCCCTGCACTTCACAGGGTTTCCTCTGGGTACTGTAGTTTTCTACCCCATTCTAAAGACATGCATTGTAGGCTGATTTGCATTTTGTGAATGTGTGTTTCCGACTGTGCCCTGTGATAGCTTGGCACCCCATCCACAGTGCTCCCCGCCTTGAGCCCCAAGTTCCTCGGGATAAGCTCCAGGGTCTCCCACAACCCTGTGTAGGATAAGCAGTACAGAAAATGGATGGATGAATGGAAAATTTATGTAATCGCTATTAAATCTATTTCCAGCTTGTAACACTATAAAAAAAGGGGGGTGAATACTTATGGAAGGCATGGTACATTACAAAATACAGATTGTGGAAAATACTAGTTGTAACTTTAATCACAGATACAAATTTTGTCAGTGACCCAAAAAGAATCCAGGTCATTTCATTTTTTACCAGAATACTGTGCTCTGGGATTGAACTGTTCAGTTTTTTACTCATCTTATAATAGGTGAAGGAAGGTTGTTCCCTGAAATTACTGCCCGGTATATTACTATCCGCTTGGAAAAGTTTTTCAAAGTTGTATCTCTTCGAATAATGGACTGACCTTCATACATGGTTGAGTCTAGTTGAGTAGGTGTGCCATTCTGAACTTCTTTTGATCATAGATGTATATAAGAGTTTTTAAATTGAATCCGTCTGCTTCCGTTCCACCTTATTTGCTCTGGTTACATGCTCTAACACAAGCTTGTAGCACACACACACATATTTGAGGACTCTATTCAGCAGAAAACATGGCCTCAAGCCATGAACTGGACTCTTCCTAGATTTCTGTTTTATTTACTCTGAGTTGCCAGTTTATCAGGTTTTTAGATAGATGCATCTAATAAAAAGGCAATTCAGTATATTATTATGTATTCTGTAGCAATGAGTGGGATGGTTTCTTTCAGGAAACAAAACCAACACAGAATAAATATTCACTGTTGGTAATAATATACTTTTTGATTGACCTGCTATGTGACTGCTATTACGGATAGCAATATATAAGTAAAACATGTAGTTTTTTCTCTATAATGTGATTAGACTGATCAACGCCATCAATTAATTGATGGGGAAAAATAGAAAATGAAAATACTTTGTCCTCTGTAGGATTCAGTGTTGACTCGGTGGTTCTTTGCTTCTGTTCATGAGGGTGAAAGATCAAATCAGGGCATAAATGTAGCTGCCCAATGAATAAATGTGAATGTACTGTACATGTATACTTATTTCTAATTGAAGATCTACTACTCGTTGAGTTGCACTTCATATTTAAAACCGTGACAATTTGTAAGTCCTTACACTCATCCAAAACTCCCTAAATTACTTGCATACTAATATTTATAATGAACATGATTTTGAACAGCACCCTTGTCTTATTTTGTCACAGAAGTTGACTTTTTTTTATATTAACTGACATGTTGGTCTGTTGTCACTTAGGTTACTGGTTTCCTACATTACCCACAATGCTGTTCAAATACCTGGTGATAGTGCTGCAGTGGGATTTACCCTTGCTTCATCTCTACCTACACAGAGTTCTTAGTTCTTTAGCGCTCTCACCTCCTTATTTCTACATTCTACTCAGACAGATCTGGTAATACCGACCATCAGCATCATTACGCTTGTCATTTCTAACCAGCTGAGCCGAATCTCTCCTGTAATTCAGCGCAACTGCTTCATATAGCTGCGTTCTTGAACGTCGAGTTCAGTGCTTTCTATCTTCATGAATTCTACACTGGATTTCTCATTATTATGAGAGTTCTCATTCATATGCGAAAGGAAACTCTTGCTCTTTTGATTTTAGGAGCTAACAGTGAAACTTAGTCGATATTCCTTATGTTTGAGAAAATTTTCATTGTAAATGTGCTAGCAATGATCACTTGCGACATCAGCGTGGCGTACAACCACTAATTTCACCAGCCAACAAATAAATCAGCACCTATATTTTTACAAATTTTACAATGTAAACAAATCTCATTATGATGTAGCATGTAAGCAGTATGAACGGAAGAACAGAAGGCTATACAGCAGACTAATGACTTGTGTGTACTACAGGGACGGTAAATCTGTCTACCAACAACAGAGCTACATTTTGGACCCATTACCACCTGAGGTAGTGCAAGCTGTCACTCTGTCAAGATGATACTGCTTCTTCTGTAACTATTGCAAGTCAGGGCAAGTGTAGAACATATAAAATATAAATTAAAGTAGAGAACATATTTGAGATATTATCCGCGTCAGTAATGTATTATAATAAGCCTAAGATGTGTTTGATGAGGAGCAATTAAAGTTTCATCTGATAACCTCATCGAGTCACTTTGAGCCAGAGGTGCTTAGGGCACATTACAACCAAGCACAACAGATATCTGAGTCTGAAAACTGGCTTTCACATTTCACTGCTTTTACATTTCAGTATTTTCAGAAGCTTCTCCTAGGGGATGAATAAGATATGAGTGACAGTCTACGGTATGTACAGTATCTCTTTTCTATTTAGCTACTCCATCAAAATGACATTCATTCAGCTTTGACCTATGATGACTTCAATCTCCAGAAAGTTAAAGGTGTTGCGTCTGAGGCGTAGCAGACATGATACAAAGGATGGACTGGTCCATACCGTGTGGCAGCTGTGGAGGTGAGCCGTATGCCACGTCCTCGGACACTCCTTCCTCTGCTTGGGTCGTCAGAGCCATTTAGGTAGGACAGCTCACGCAGCTGCTCTTGCCTGATTTCATCATTGTAATCCTGCGGGAAGAGAAAGGGGCATGCCGAGCGTTGAACACTAAAAAAGACACCACGTGGGCCTAGAGAGCCTACAGATGTTGGTCTTTATAGATTTTCCATTACTCCATTAGCCTTGCAAATCTATTTCAAATCTAAAGAAGCAAAAGGACACAAAGAATCTCTTGATTACAATAAGTAATAAATTGCACCACTTAGTATTTTTGCTAACACTTTATTTATAGTGATGGGTGATGACTATAACTATCACACGAGCATACATTATATAAATAAATACTTATTCTGCCAAGATGACATAATAATAAGCCATGACATTTATTTTTGTTGTCACTTACATAGAGGCTGAATTACATAAATGTCACAGTAATGATCTTTGTAGCTCAGTGAACTGTAGCTTTACTACTAGAGTCGGCACTGATCTGACACCCAGTATCGGTACCGAGCCGATACCTGCACAAAAAAAAATTCTTTAAAAAATGCAGTGGATCAGATAGCGGAGACAACAGCGGATATTGGATAGTGTAAAAAAAATGGAACTGGAATTGGATTCGGAAAAGTAATAATTTTTTTAAAGCTGTAAATGTTTACATATGAAGAGACTTTGTTATTTGTTAGAATTTATTTTATTTTAATTATACTTTATTATATTTCTAATATTTACATTTTGGAGGAGTTTTGGGGGTGGGTGGGGCCTGTATGTTCTCCTCGTGCTTTGGGGGTTTCCTCTGGGTACTCCGGTTTCCTTCCCCAGTCCAAAGACATGTTGTAGGCTGATCGCAATTTCCAAAGTGTCCGTAGCGTGTGAATGTGTGTGCGATTGTGCCCTGCTGTGGGTTGCGCCCAAGTTCTGAGAGATAGATAGGATCGAGGTTCACCAGCAACCCTGTGTCGGATAAGCGGTATGAAAAATGGATGGATGAATTTAGATTTTCCAGAAATAAGTAAGTAATAATTGATGACGGGACGTTGAATTATTAGAAACATAATACGCACGCAAGATGGTAATGCGGCAGGAGGCAAAGCGGAGGCTTGAGCAATTGATATGCAGAGATTGGAGGGAGGGAGAGAGAGAGAGAAAAAGAAAGAAAGAAAGAAAGGAAAAAAGAGAGAGAGAGATAAGCCTGTATCAATATTTATTTATTTATTCATTGTATTCATTCTACAGCAATAAAAACAAAAACCCTGTGAACACGTAGGCTTAACGATGTTTATTTATTTATTTATTCTATTTTTATATTGGCATTTTTATATTATCGCCATTACTAGCTATAAAATAATTTTAAATTAACAACAGAGGCTTGAGATGGGATGTGTAATAAATTTGTTCCATACACAAAAGCGCTTTAAGGACTAAAAACCTGACAAATGTCTTGAAATATAACATCTGAACAATGTCGTGAGGTGTGGTAACTGTGGTCTAAGCAGAATAATTGATTCTGGACCATTGAATTTTTTGAAAATAATGCACACCCGAGGTGTAACATGTAACTCCGCTTCGCATCATGACAGTATTATCACTTCTGAGTGTGCATTGTTTACTAATAATTCAACCATTCATATCAAAAAGTAGAATGTTCTTCTGGAGTTTTTTTTTTTTGTTCTGGAACATTTTTGCAGATGTTCCACAACATCAGATGTATTGTTTTTCTATAACAGCATGCCAAGTTGTGTTTTATTCCTGACATACTGTACTAAATAGCAGATACTTTTGCTCAGGCTTTAGGCTGTTGCAGTACAAATGTGCAGTAGATCAGTGATTCAAAATGCACACAATCCATCATTCACATACGTCCATTCACATACGTCAAGAATACGACAAGAATTTCACAACATGCATTGTTGGTCAAAGAATCATGAGTGAGAAAGTAAGAATAAGGATCTCAATTCTAAGGACGGAAATTTCATTAATTATCATGCAGCACTATGTGATATTTTTAGTATTTTTGCTCTAACAAGTAAAACGCCAGTATAAACCATGCAATGCTTTGGATCTGTGTATTGGAGTACAGTAATAGTGTTATGTGGTTTTTCCTGCGGCTATGAGAAAAACAATGATAATTTTCTGAAGCAGCACACAATTCTTAGAAAGAAAAAATGAAAATCAGATCAGATGTCAAAACACATACAGTTAATATATGTTATGACAGAAAAACGAATGAACATGAATCTTTCATATACATTGCAAGGACAGTAACGTAGGAAGAAGAGAAACAGAGAGCTGGTGTATTAACAGTCCTTCAGACCAGCTATCAGCATATTGTGTTGTGAAAGAATACCACCACTTCCTGCATTTATAAAGTCTCCCCTCACCCATCTGATTGAACATGACAGGGCCTTGAATCACAAGGCCGATTACAGCATGGATAGCTCTTATTTTATTACCTTGTCAGTGCCACAGGCAGATAAATGGATCCTCATTTCTACCAGCCACTTATTCCCCTTCCTGTTTGCCGTAACAGCTGGGCACAAGAAAATATTAGAAATGGCACAGAGACAAGAGTGGCCTTTTAATCGTGATCCAGTCAACAATCAGTAAAGAGCCTGCTGCTCAAGACTGAGACACTGTCCTCAAAACCCCATTTTCTTTTTAATCGCTTGTTTTGTTTGTATTTTTTGTAAATGTACCGTGTAATCATTTCTTTATTTGATTCGCCTGACTCTCGTATGAACTCTCGTATGAACTCTCGTATGAACAACAGAATTTTATAAATAATAATAATAATAATAAATAAAAAGTTTCTGAGATGCTTCGAATTTGTCATGAAAAGCTGTTATGATGTTTAACTACAGCCTTGGAGGAGGATTTGTTCATTCAGACCTGAATGATGTATAGTAGCGTATAATAAAATGTATTTGGACTACATGGATGGGAATGTTTTTAATGCTTCATGATTGGTATCTGATGGCAGAGATAATGATGTTCTGATGGAAAGTGGACATGAAAGACATCAGCTTAGGCTTTGAGAGACAGCATAGAACGGAGAAGCCATAGAAACCCAGGGTCACAGCACCGCAGGTACTTGCAGATTATAGCCATGTACACTCATTAGAGACAAGTTGTTTATCATGCACCAAGCACCTATAATGAATCATTTCCTTCCAAAAACAAACTATGAGGCTTGCGCTTGCATGTTAATACAAATATACTGTATATCTGTACAGCTAAGACATATTTGATCTGTTGATGTACAGTGCTGTGCAAATGTTTTAGGGAACACTATAGAGCAAAGATGCTTTAAAAATAATTAAATTAAATGTTTTTACATTAAAAAAATACAGTAAAGAGCAGTAAACAGTAGTAAATGAAACTAAGTCAATATTTGGTGTGAGAAAAAAAATTAACTCTAAATAGTTTCCGGTACAATTTGTGCAGTTTTATAAGGAAATGAGCTGTAAGTTTTATTGAGCATCTTGCAGAACCAGACACGGTTCTTCTGGAGACTTTGACTGTCGCACTCGCTTCTTATTTTTGCAGCAAAACCCAGAAGACTTCATTATGTTTTCTGTCTGAAAAGTGTCTCTTACATTATATGCTGCTTTCTTTACTGACATAAAAACATTTATCTGGAACATTTAATTTAGTGCTAGAAAACTAATGTTTGGGAATCTAAGAAGTCATAAAATGAAAAAAAATCTATAACAAAGTTTGTACAAAAAAAACAAAACGGGTGCATAAAACTTTTGCACAGTACTGTATATTGCATTTGCGTGCTGCTTTTAGAAGAATATGCTGATTATATGTATATACATATGAAGGCATTAAAGGCATGTTTTTGCCATGCATGGTGCTACTGAGGGAGGGCTGGTGCAAAAATAGACCAACATTGCTTGAGGAACTGACTAATGAAAAGTCAGTGGCTTAATCCGATTGATTAGCTCTTACCAGAGTTAAGGAACAGACATGCTAGAGATCAGAGAGGGGCACAGTATGATGGTAGGATTACTGTATAGCTCATTATAGTACAGCACTGTTGAATTCTCAGATCTGAAGGGGTTGAGTAATTTTCCAAAACAGCACGGCTCTGACAGTAGATATGGCTGCAATTCAAATGATAGGTTGATATAATGTTCTCTTTCATAACGCATTATTGTTTCTATAGTAACAACACTTTCACGGACACTTGTATGCCAGATGCCCCACATACAGTAACCTAAGGCTAAGAATTAACTGATGAAAAGTGTGTTGTTATTTAACAAAGAAGATTTGTATTAGGAAGGATTTGTATTAGGAAGGTAAAGATTTGTATTAGGAAGGAGAGCCAGGGTGTTAGTCTTCAGGACAAAAGACACTATAGGTTTTTGTCTTATTAACTTCAAGATAAACAAAAAAAAATTAAAGGAAAGGCTGATGTCTATAGCTGCCATAACATAACCCTACTACCAGGACGGTCCACAACATTAAATGTAAACTATATGTCCAAAAGTTTATAGACACCTGACAATCACACCCATATGTGCTCTCTGAACACCCCAGTCCAGATATAATGCCCCTTTGCTGGGAAAGATTTCCACTAGATTTTTGAGAGCGGCTGTGGGGATTTGCTCATTCTGCCACAAGAACATTTATGAGATCAGGCATTGATGTCAGAAGGGGGGGCCTGGGGTGCAGTCGCAAAAGTGTTCAGTGGGGTTGAGGTTAGGGCTTGGTGCAGGCCACTCGAGCTCTGTGCATAGGGGAATTATTGGAACAGGTCTAGGCCCCATAGTTTGAGTGAAGGGAAATGTTAATGCTGAATGGGATCTTCCAAAAGCACATGTGGTTGTGAAGGTCAGGTAATAATATAATTCTTATTTCCTCGTTCAGTTTACTCTCATACCAGTACATTTTTGCTCTGTTCCTGTTATGTAAGTGTGTATAGAGCAAAACTGTATGCCTTCTGGGGGACCAGGAGGACGGATTGAGACCTAGTGACTCATGTCTAGAACCAGCTGCCATGAAGCAACAGCCTGAATAATAGAAAGAATAGCTTTGAGCAAAAAGACACTGCCTGCTGTATCATGCTGGCTTCTTAAACAAGCGACTCAAAAACCATTGACATTCTCAGAACATCCATTCTTATAAAGAGACTTGCACGTCTGCTTGAAATTTGCCAACTAGTGGCATGAATCCCAGCTCTCAGCCCTGCTCTCCATCCAACCAGGCAAACGAAGAAGCACCACTCACATCAATATTCTGAAGCCAAGAAAAGCCATTCCCAAAATCATTCCAGCCCACACCTCACAGCAGAAATGAATATATGTAAGAACTTCACAGTCTTATCTTTGTTTGGCAAAAGACTACATTGAATCTATTGTTTATCAGTAGAAAAATATCACATGGAAGAGCCTAAAGCGTATTTCCTCAAATTCAATGACTGAGAATTAAATGTGAAAATGAAATTTCATAGATTAATTAAATGCATACTTCTATACTTTAATCTGTGTACCTCATATAGGAATTCAAATGTGTTTTAGACAGCTCTTATACTGTATATAACCTTTAATCTACTTCAGCCATAAAGCATTTGTGAGTGAGCTGATATAGGAAAATAATCAAAGATGCAGTGGTGTGATGAAGCACAAAATGAAGCTGGCTTGATTGTTTTGTTGAATATTAAGTTGGTTACAGGTGCATCTCAAAAAAAAAATTAATTGTTGAAAAGGTTTTTTTTCCCCATAATTTAGTTTAGAAAGTGGACATTTCATATATTCTGGATTGATTACAAGTGAAATATTCCAAGTCTTCTTTTGTTTTGTTTTAATCTTGATGATTACGGCTTACAGCTCATACGGCTTACAGTTTAAAAATCCAGTATCTCAAAATATTACAATAAAGAATTTTTATTTGATACATTTTTATGTATGTCTCCTTGTGGCCAGAGTTTCATTTGTGTTTTGAACCTTACCTATTTGCATATGGATGAGTTTAACCCAGTTTGACTGCATATTGCTCCTCTCTATAGACTTCACTCTAATAAACCTCACACTGAACACACACACACACACACACACACACACACACACACACTTATGTCCTGCCTCAGAGCACACAAATTAAACCTCATTTACCTTTAAAACTTCAGCCCAAAATCTAGAGCATTTCAGGTATTGATGCTTAGCAGTTGCTTGCATTTGCTAATTTAGCACAAGACTAAGTTCAGTCGGTTAATAAATCACATTATTGTGTGCACTCTATTGCAGAATTATTGGCACCCTTGGTGAAGATAGGTAAAATGGTTATGAAAAATTATCTGTGTTTAATTAGCTTAATCTCACACTTAAAAATATGAGATATCTAACCTACAACAGAATTAAATGATTTTTTTTAACTTAATCAAAAAATATGACAATTATAGTGCAACCTATTAGCACAGAATCTTTTTCTACATTTAATGCATGATGAGTTGGTAACCCACTTCTTAATACACAAACTCTCCAAATCCTCCAGGATACTACAGTACGGCCTCTCTTGTGGACGTTCATCTTCAGTTCACCCCATGGGTTTTTAAATGGGGTTTAGCTCAGGAGGACTGGTACAGCCATGGCAAAATGACCCAGTCTCATCTTCTTTGCAGAGACAGAGAGTTTCAATTAAAATCTTCCATATACTTCGTTGGAATGGAGGTGGCATCCAATTGAAATGTGGAGACTTGCTGACCCCATTATGATTTTTGTAGAAAATTTCCTATTTAATCATCCTCCTCATTGTGCATGGGGGAAAATACACATGTGTTCACTTCTAGACTATTCATTACAGCTCTGGTTGTTTTAAACTTAATATGGGCATTTCTTGTGTGTAGCAAGAAATAGGCATTGTCTTATTTATGATGGTCGACACACTTCTGTCTTATTTCATTTGTGTGTTATCTAATCATCCCCATGTGGATGAATGACAAAGGGAAGTTGGCCTCTGTGTCACTTCATATTTATACCCCAGTTGAACAGGATGTCACAAATGACTGCTTTAATAGTTCCTAAACAATCAAGTGAACTAAATATAAATATAACTATACATATAAAATTTGTTAATATGATTATATATATATATATATATATATATATATATATATATATATATATATATATATATATATATATATATATGAGAACATATTTTTCCATATGAAACTCTAGGGGTGGCAATAATTTTTTTGGGGGGGGAAATCATCCTCAGGATAAATGTATTTCAATTACAGGTTAGATTTCTCATATTTTCAGTGTGAGATTAAGATAATTAACACTGACCTTTTTTTCATATCCATGTTTATTATGGGTGCCAGTAATTCTGGAGCTGATTGTAGATTCCTTTAATACTGTGACAATGATAATCATCTTGAAAAAGGATTTCAGTGTCTTTGCCCTGTCACGTTTTTTTACCTCAGAGAATCTTCCATCTCTTTGAAATGTATGCCCAGTCCACAGTGGGGCCTAAATGAGATTAAAAGACAAAGCCTTGTGGCTAGCACAGTACTTCTGTTGAGGGAAAGCCATGCTCCAATGTCTGAGAGTGTGGCTTCGGGCATGATGGGTAAAGTAGCATGAGAGTCTCTTCACATGCCTCTCACTTGAGGCCATCACAGGTGAGGCTCACACAGCCACAGTCCTACAGTGTAGACTCCACATACAGTACATTACAGCAGGAACATTAATTATTATTTGGCAAATGTTTAAGGCTTGAGGAAAAACTCAGCAGGGTTTTCCCCCTCCTATATAGCTGAACTTATTAATGTTGGGATTCATACTGCTCCTAGCTGGAGCTGTAGAGTGAAAAATGCTGAGAGAAGCTTTTGAATCCATGCCTAACTCCTGTGGTCTATGGAAACATATTACAAAGCGAATATGCAGCCTCAGTGTAATAGGAACACTTATTATTTGTCATCTGTGTTAGCAAAAAATTGCATACTTTACATAACGTGACAGTACTGAAACACCAGAATGCGCACAGCAATATTGCAGAAAATTCTATCATAATCTATCATCATCAGAGTTTTGTGTAGTTCCCGTTAGCCACATGCTTAAATTTCCAAACCCCTTTTTGTTTTAATTAGCATGGAGGAAGAAATGTCTCAACCTGTAGCTGGATAGTTAATCAGAGGGGGGAGATGGTGCTCATGTACAGTGCAGTTACTCTTCAGGGGTTAAAAGGAAATGAAGCAGCCTGAATGAACTTACAGGAACCAGGAATTTTTTTATTTCCTCCAAGGCATGGCTCATACGGGAATACGCCTCTCCAGGTGGTGCGAAGACTTCAATTAACACATGGAGATCGTTGTTCAAATGGGCATATTTTGCTTCCCCACTTTTCCTCAGCTCTTCTTCCTGCAAGTGAGAAATTCAGTGGGTTTAGTTTTTTATATATCAAATGACACATAAAATGTACATTTTGTAGTCATTTTCACAATTGAAATGAAGAAAAAAAGCAGATAAATAGGTACACTCCTACATTTATCACCTTCACCTTCAAATTCATAAAATTAGAATCAGGTGTTTGACTGTATGCCATTGATTAGAACCTGCTTAGGGTATGCAGGTGGAATCGGTCTTATTTATACCACTCTCATATCCAGTGTCCGGTGTTCCCTGTGTTATTAATGTGTGTGGTGTCATCATTTCAAGATCTAAAGACTTCTATAAAGTCTTCAGAAACAAGGTTGTGGATGCCAACGAGTCTGGTAAGGGATTTAAAAGCATCTACAGATTATATGAAATACATCATTCCAGTGTAGGGAAAATAACCTATAAATGGCACAGATTTCAAACAACTGCCAATATGTCCAGGGCTGGATGTCCCAGTAAATTCAGCCCATGAGCAGACCATCTGATGCAAAAAGAAATCTGCAAGAACCCCAACATTTCATCACAGGATCTGCTAGAAAGTCTTGCTACTGTTGGTGTCAAAGTGCACGCTTCTACAATCAGAAAGAGATTGCACAAATTTGACCTGTATGGGAGGAAAACACCTTTGCGAGACTACAGTTTGTCAATGAGCATATAGACAAAGACCAGGCCTTTTGGAATAATGTGTTCTGGACAGACGAATCAAAGATAGAGTTGTTTGACCACAGTAACAGCAGACATGTTTGGTGCTCACTAAAGACAGCTTTTCAGGAGAAGCACCTCATACCAACTGTGAAGCACAATGGTGGAAATGTTATGGTTTGGAGTTGCTTCGCTGTCTCAAGTACTGCACAGCTTGCATTCATTGATTCAACTATGAATTCTGCATCATATCAAAGAATGCTTGAAGATAATGTTAGGAAATCTGTACGGAAGTTGAAGTTGAAATGAAAGTGGACGTTTCAACAGGCCAATGATTCAGACAATGAAAGCAGACTAGCAAATCCACCAAGGAATGACTCAAAAATTAAGAAATGTAGGGTTATGGAATGGCCTACTCAAAGTCTGGCTTTGGATCACATTGAAATGTTGTGGGGGATTTGAAACAGACAGTACATGCAAGAAAACCCTCAAAACAAATGAAAGAATATGGTAGAGTGGAAGAGTGGTCAAAAATCCCAGCAAGCCTAGACGACAATTATGCAAAACTTAGTTAAAAGAAGTTATTTCTGCTAAAGGAGGAAATACTAGCTTCTGAGGCCAAGGGTGTACTTCCTTTTTCCACAGAAGAATATCGCATCTATTGATATTTCTGTTGAATAAATAATTGAAAAATAAAATTTCCTTGTGGTTTTGTTTCCGTATATCAACTTCATTAATAGGCACTATTTCAAAGATGATCAAATATTTGCTTGTCCAAATAGATCAAAAAAAGCCAACAATTTCCATGGGGTGCACTTATTTTTTCATATGAAAATATATATTGAGAGCTATTGAACAGAAACTTATGAAGCCACCCCTTCAATTATTTTTCCTCTATGAGATGAGGGGCAAATGTGGATGAATCTGAGAGGCATTCCATTTCCTGAGTCCATTTGATTGTTGAAGGTCATCTGTGACTATTCTTCAGAAAACTTGTAATTACTGCAGCCTACATTACCACCTCTTGTTGATTACTTTTGCCTGTAGCTTGTACTTCAAGTCTAAAGAGCTCTGTTAGAGGAGGAATTCATAGACACTCGATCAGTCATGCAGACTCTTCATTTCTGATTATCACTAACTAATAGTTGCTGCAACATTGGTGTAATGTCACTGACCCAATCACTTCAAATGCAGCTTTGAAGGAAGGTCAGAAGATGCTCCTGATATTTTGCTTCCTTTAAGTTGCACTCATTTTCTGATGTTTAAGATTTACCTTTTCCTTCATGTGCGTGTGTGTGTGTGTGTGTGTGTGTGTGTGTACGCATATGCGTGTGCCTCATACGCTATAGGAGTACTGTGAACAATAGGAAGAAAAGAAACCCAAATTGAGTATTTGTTTTATTTCCTGTCTTGTCCAAGATAGAAGAACTTTCAGTGAGATTACATTTCACTGTCTCGTGTCTGAAAGCTTTAAATTTCCTTTTATGTCAAGCCGAGAGCAAATGCAGCATGGCTCATTGTTTTAAAAGCTAAGTCTGTCTTTCAGGGTATGTTTCAAAAGGTACTGAAGTGAGTCTAAGTGCATCAGAACCCTGTAGAAATATGACATAATGACAAGTCTTTCCTTTTTTATGTTTATTCTTAGTGAAAAAGGGGTACATAGTGTACTGACAGCTACATTCTTGTAACCTAGTTTCTGTCTGGTGATATGAGAAGATCTGTCAAATACTTCTTTCAGTGATGCTACCTGAACAATGAAACGAATGATCAGCTGTTGTTCACGTAATAATGTTTAGAGTCTAAATTTGAGCCGCAGAAGATCAGGTGTGCCTGATTGAAATAAAAAATCTGTCCTTGTAGCTAGTTCTCAAAAAGAGAAACACAGGAGGTAAAACTGCACGGTTCTGACTCTGTACATAAATTATGCAGTATATTTTGGCTAAAATGCTGTTTCCGTTGCAAAAACTGCATCTCAGAGGTTAATGAGCTAGACCTGGCTCCTGTGTGTCTGCATCACTCTCACTGACATACAGAAGATAGCAGTGATGCTGCAAAGAGCAATATTTAAGCTTATTAAAGCCCCAATCTGGATGTATATGAACTATATTAAAAGTAAATGGATATATCCTAACCTAAATAAATGCTGGATAAATAATAATCATGCTGATAATAAAGATGGTGTTTTTAATTCTGCAAAGAAATGCGAAACTGTCATTTCTCTGGCAGCTTTAAATAATAATAATAATAATAATAATAATAATAATAATAATACATACTGGGGGTTTTAACTAACACCTAGCAGACTATGTAATAAAATGTTTTGTCTCTCCAACACAAAGCCATCGAGCCTGAGAGACAAGAGAAAAACAATGAATGAAGCAGCACCAAACAAGCAGCCCACTTAATTACAGCCCATCACTGAGAAGTCCTTTGCCTAGAGGTAGGCAAAAATGACAAAAACATCATGTAGGCATACATGATAATGTATCACAGTATTCAGTGATGCTGAAGTTGAAGTACTTCAGAGGTCAATGTTTTCATTCCGAATAAACAAACACTTCCAATGAATTTGAAAATGTAAACATCAAATCATATAATTGGCCTTGCTGCAATTTTATACACAAATTACCTTGTCAGGTTTAAGACACTCATTTATTTCAATTACACACAAATTTGGTGCAAGGGATTTCTTGTGTTTTTGTGTGTATCTCATACTAAATTGTTTCAGAAAGTAAACTAAATCTAAGAAGATGAAAAAAACAAAGGCAACATGAGTTTTTAAATGATGATGCTATTTATTGAAGCAAAAAAGTTACCCAATACCAACTGGGCCTGTGTGAAAATGTATTTGCCCCCCTAGTTATTAATTCCCCAAATCTATGAAGCTGCATTCATAATGGAGTTCAGCTGGACTAGACACAACTAGACCTGATTACTGCAAACACTGTTCAATCAAATCAACACTTAAATAGAACGCATATATTATTGCAATATTGATATCATACCTTTCACTCCTGTCTAAAATGCTGACCAGCTGAATGTGCTAACAATGTGGTTGAGGTGATGCTGTGCAGCTGATTGATAGCCATCATTCACTGTTTTCAGGTATTACAAACATTACAGTTTCCAAAACCACTATATTCTTCAGAAACCAAATGAAATGAAGCAGGACTAGAACAAAAGTCAATCAGGCTATTCTAAATCTCTGATCTAATTTCACATGTAAATGTATTCCTGCTTATATTCACTGGGAGCTGGTATGGACATGTATAAACATGATGTGCAATGACTCAATTGTGCATCAGAATTTCAGCATATTTTTGCTGAAATAAAGTGATGGCACATCAAAATATCTTATACTGGTACCCTTTAGAAATGTATATAAATTTCTTTCTATAAAACACTAGTTTCAAAATTATCACCACCCTTTAAGTTAATATTTTCTATAACAGCACTGCGTATCTTCTTGTACTGTCTAACAAGTTTGTAAATTCTTGTTGAGGAAGCTGGTCCATTCTTCCACACAGAACATTGTCTGGGTCTAGATCTCATCTTGATTTTTTATAATATTTTTTAAAAACAACGTCTAATTCTAAAAATAGAAATGTTTCTATGCATCATATATTTTACATTTCCTCCTCTCTTTAAGTGCCAGTAGCTGCTGATGCAGTGCATAGACTTACACAGACGAGCCTTCAGGGGACTTTGAGTCTAAAGGATAAATAGCTCTGGTAAAGTAGAATTGCTGTGTACAGACGTTTCCTTTCAATGCACCATTATGAGTGATGACACAAACTATTTTCGGAAATTGGATGAAATAAATGCATTCTAATATGTTTAATTCTATTCGTGTTTTTTTCTACTGAGTAGTTCGACGTATCCGAATACTGCTTTACATATTAATGTGTTTAGGTATAATTCAAAGTGAATATTGTATGTCATATGCATTCCAGAGATGGAAATCAAAAGCAAAAGCAGGATGCTGTTATCCTACCTTGTCTTTATCTCTCATTGAGCCCTTTCCGAGGATGGACATCTTCGCTCCGGTTTCCTCTTGTAATCTTTTCATGGAATTGCCCCGGGGCCCCAGCAGTTTCCCAACAAAATTAAACTGTAATGGAGAAAAGAAAAAGCAATACCGTGGGTCTCTTACGCTTCTTGACAGTTCTCCTACTTCAAAGTCAATAAAAAACATCTATAGGTGGGGGGATTTTTCCATCACAGACCAAAAAATAAATAAATAAATAAATAAATAATCAATTTCTAACATGCCTATCAATTTTTTTTTTATCACTAATAACTGGAAGGTTTGCACTTCTTTGAAAGCTGTATGTTGGAGTATGAACATCTAGCTTTAGGGAGTGCAGTCTTTCACTTGGCTAATCAATGTTCAGGGGCAATAAAGACCGTTAGTTGCTCACACTTGATATTGGAACATCTGCAGATGTCAATAAAGATCTGTAGAGTGCCTCTGAGGTCTGTGCATAACATCCATTAATCCATATATTTTCTGTACCACTTATCCTACACAGGGACGTGAAGAGCCTGCAGCCTATCCAAAGGAACTCGGGCACAAGGCGGGGTGCCAACCCCCGAAGCATGGGGAGAACATGAAAGATCCACACATACAGAGCGGAGGAAGGACTCGAAACCCCAACCCTGGAAGTGTTAACCACTAAGCCACCATGCCCTCGGATGCATAACATAATTAATCGTAAACCTTGTTCAAATCTGCTCAATAAAGCATATGGAAATTCGAACACTCACTTCCAGTAACTTCTTTATCTCATGTCTGGTTGGGTAACAAAAAATGCTTGATTTTCAAAATCATCCAAAACAATATCACTGTCCTCAAAATATAGTAAGTTGTTCAGTATAACAATAAAATAACAAATACAACTGATCATCATAATTGTGCAAGTGGATTTTATTCATTATGGTCATCTGTTTTAGGTGTTTGCTTCATTTCTTTCAATTATTTCAGCAAGAGTTTCAAGTATTTCAATTGGTTTATTTCAGTGATGCAAATACCACATATAATGTTTTATCAAAGCAAATATAACATCTTTATTTTCAGAAAGATTATATACAAGCATTTCTAATTCACGGCATTTCAGCTTGACAGAAAATACCCCCTAACCCCCAACCCCATCCCGCGGATTTATTTTTTCCTTGGGTCTTGGTTGATTGTGTTTTGCTGAATGCTTTATTTTTTACTCTCAACGCTATGTAAATTAAATGTATATGAGGGCAAATAATCAAAAATCAAAAATCAAAGCGTACGACAAAAGAAGGAAGCGATTCTGAATAGCTGAAACGAGTCATCAGTAATTCCAGACTTACTTCCTGTACTAACCTACATATGTTTGTAACAAAGAGCCCCGCCTCTGGTCTTCATCGGCTGCTCGTGAACAGAGGGAGATGAAAGTCGTTATAGTAGTGGGTGTTTACTTTTTGAAACACACTGACAGCGGTAGACCAATCACAACAGATTAGGGCATCTGACCAATCAGAGCAGAGTATGCTCTCTGAATGGAGGAGTTTGAACTTTAGAACGTTTCATTTAACAAGTCGTTTTTGACACTGGGGGAAAAAGGTAATGCTGCAATTTAAATTATGAGCACATTAAAGTAGTCTTTGACCTTGGATGCATGTCTATTGTATGGGACCTTTAAAATAAAATTAGGCACGTTTAAAAAAAACATAATAGGTGCACTTTAATAGGGACAATACAAGGAAATCTCAGCTCACTACTTGTTGTTATGTCATATGACAGTTTCTCGAATCAGATGCAGGGTAGTTTGTATGTCATTCTTGGAACTCACATTTGTGCTCATTTCTATGCAGTGTTGATGAATAGGGGCCAATGAATTTATCTCCAGTTGGGATTCTAGTCACACAGTGTAGATGATGAGCTATCAAGGAACTGGCTTGGGGCAACAACTAACATTTCACACTCACAGTTGGATAAAAGTCAGCGAGACCATTTACTCATATTTTTTCCCACTCATTTTCCTTCTACATCATCTAATCACTAACACAATATTACTATCATTCAAAAATATATATATACACATGCAGTATGACATAGTACATGTTTTATGCAAAATTATGTGAAATGTGATTACACAGAATGTAAAAAAAAGCCAATTCACTAATACATGAAGTCGTAAGCCTTGAAAATGTGAGCCAATAAAAAATCTAAACAAAGGCAAGGCTGTAAAAACAAAATGGAGGAACTGGTCATTATTAAGTAGCCAGATTTTTGTCCTGCTATTTTCTTAAGTATGCTTGTGTGGAAGAATACAAACTAGTTTGTTAATGTTACCATTTAATTCCCTTTAAAATCACCTAACGTAATCACATGATTTGCTTTCCACATCAGAGAGGAAACTAACGAGGTGGAAATTCTGTGTTTGTTCAACACTTCTCTTTATTTTGCCAAGGAATCCATTGTCTCATTTTACACATTGCTGTTCCTTTATTCCATGTTTAGCAGTTACTGAATTATCTAAGATGCATTTGAAGCATGCGCTCAAGGAGAAATCAGTAGCCCAGGTGCCCAGGTGGTGAAATTTATTTACAAATGCTATCCCTCCAGAATGTTAATTTTAGCGGCAAGAAAACTGGTTTGCTGTCAATGGTCCACCCACAGATAAATGTTACTATGGCAACCCATGGCAGGAATGCCTACTGGCAACTTCATAATATAAAAAAAATCACTGTGCATGTGAACATAGTTCAAATCCCACCTCCTGCTGCACTACACACATTGGCTGAGGCGCAACCTGGAAGGTGGTAGAATGTTCTTTACTAGGCAGATTAATTAGTGATGAATAGGTTAATAGATGGATTAATAAATCTTTTCTATATTATGTTTACACTGACAAAAGGTTTGTGCTAGACTTTGTGTTTATTTACCTCATGCTCTGCTGATCAGAGATTTTGCTATGGGAAGGGAACTTGACCATATTTTCAAAGGTCAGCTGACACATATTGGTCAGAGTGAAACAGTCAGCCTTTACACATGTAGGCATTATCTCCTCAGCACATATCTGGAAATCACCTACATCAAGTGGACAAATTCTCACCAAATCTGCTTGGAGACTCATAAAACCAGTTCCAGCTGAAATTAGTGCAGTGTTATTTTTTCGTTAGATCCATATCACTTAGTGAGGGAGTTAAAGGCGACGCAGATTGACAGCACGTGTTATATTTAGAATAAACCTGAAGAGCTTTAAGGAAGATGATTAGTACAGAAAGTGGATTATGAATTTTCTACATGCCTGAATTATAGCCAAAAAAAAATGAACGTTGATTCATCTCATTAGTGCAGCTTGGTTGGAAATGCTTTCATGTCTTATAAATAATCTGAAATACATCAAAATCACTGTAGCTTGGTCAGAAAATATGACAATCAATCTGAAAATAAAACCGCTTTTAGGCTAGCTCGACCCAAAGAATATCTAACAAGCAAATAATGTTGTAGGTGTTATGTTCCTGGCAATTACCCTTCCATGAGTATGCATGCGGTATGCAGATTAAATGTAAGCAGAAGGATTTTTTCTGCATCCTATCATACAGCATCAACAGGCTCATTTGTTTCTGAGTGTTAGAAACGCCTGCATCTCCTCCTGTGAGGTGGATGTGACAGAAATACTCCACAGCTGGCAGGAAGCCCTCAAGCAGATGGCCGAAGATGCTCGCTGGGCGGTGGCAGCCGAGTGGCCTGTTTTCATTAAGCTAATGAATGCCTGGAGCCCCTCTCTGGCTCTGCGATGAGCAATTTGGGCTTTATTAGGGACCATGGTTCAGTGTTAAATGAGGTTTGAAAAGACGCAAGCCGCCCCAGCGGCGGTATGCTGGCAGGACGATGAATGATAGGCATGGACAGATTGACATAAGAGTGGCACAAGTGAAATGATATCTCCAGTGTGAGGATGATTACAACAAAGCAATCAAGCATCAGTATCTGCTGATGATATCAGAGCACAATTAAATAACCAGAATAGAGCCAACAGTGTTGATTTATTGTTATTGTTAAGAAAAGAGAACTTATCATTCCATGCTTGACTGAGCTCAGAACAAATGAGTTTTCCTATATGAGGCTCTGTGACAGAGACTTTCACCTGGGCTGGGCTAAGCTGGATCCATCCATCCATCCATTTTCTGTGCTGCTTATTGTATGCAGGGTCGCGAGTCGCCTGGAGACTATCCCAGGGAACTCGGGGCACAAGGTGGGGGACACCCTGGACAGGGGTGTGAGCCCATCTCAGGACACAATCGCATACACTTCAGAGATGTCAATCAGCCTATAGTGCATGTATTTGGACTGCGGGAGGATTCCCTGGATTTACAAGGCAAGCATGCTAACCACTAAGCCACCGTGCCCCCCTAAGGTGGATTTTTTTTTCTTGGTTAAATAGCTCTCTGAACCTTTTCATTGCACAATTTATGTCAGATTAGAGTCCTGGCCAACCACGTTTTACCCACCAGAACAAGTGGTGGTTTGTCTAATAGGGATATTTCCTTGTGGTTAATTAAGTATGACACTCAAGCCTACACAAAGAATCGCCTGGATTGGTATCAAGGATGAGACTTAAATAGGAAATGTATGTATAGTTCATTACCCTCAGCTTACTCTGACTGCTGAATGTATTGTGAACTTTATTACCAGTCTTGGCAGCCATAATAGCTTAATAAGTGACCCCTGGTTTGGGTTGATATGTTCACTATAAAATCTGAAAGTTATTTAACCATGAGCAATAGCATTGCACACTTCATCATCCTCTTCCTCCTGCTCTACTTGGATAGGATGGAGGCAGATATACACTCCAACGACAACTCCATTAGGAACACCCATACCCCTGCTCATTCATGCAATTATCCAATCAGCCATGTGGCAGCAGCGCAATCCAGAGAAAAATGTAGATACAGGTCAAGAGCTTCAGGGGAAAAATGTGATCAGTGTGACTTTAACCGTGGAATGCTTGTTGATGCCAGATGGATTTCTTTGAGTATTTCAGAAACTGCTGATCTATGATTTTCATGCATAACATGAAAATCTCTGAGTTTGCACAGAATGGTGCGAAAAACAAAAACATCCAGTGAGCAGCAGTTCTGTGGGTTTAAAAATCTAGACAGGCTAGACAGGTTCGAGCTGACAGGAAGTACAGAAATTCAAATAAACACCCTTTACAACTGTGGTTTACAACAGCATAAGTCCACACTAGTTTCCACTTGAGTTATCCAATAACAGTCATCTGAGGCTACAGTGAGCACAGTTCACTGAAACTGGATAGGTGAAGATCTTGCCTAGTGTACTAGAGTGGACGGTGAGAGTATAGTCTTTAGTAAGGAAAGCAAATTTATAGACCCTCAGATGAGATTGGCATATTGAGAGAGTCTTAAATATGAATAAACTCTTCTGAACTTACTTTTTTTGAATGCTGTATTGAATTGCACCTGACACTGAGTATTTGTATGCTGAACTGAATCAACATACTGGTTCGGATTGGAGTTGACATATTTTCCAGTCTGATCAATTGACGGCTGTAATGTCTGAACTGGTGTGATGTTGCCTGACACCTCGCATGCACATGAAACCATCCCATTATTACACTTCCAGGAAAAAGGTAACAGACATTAACACAATCAATATTCGGCATTATCCAATACCTTACATTACATTATATGTAATACTGTTACGTTCAGGGGAAAAAATGCTTAAAAAGACATCTTAACATAGTGTCATTCACAGCAACCTATAGCTGTGCATTGGACAGCAGTTTTGCCTTTTACTATATCTACACTTATATAATATAATAATTGAAATATTTCCAAATAGTGTTATTTTTTGCATTAATATGTGAATCATTTTAACATCTCATGCTTGAAACATCTTTTTCCATGAGCCATCCATTATAGGTTATGAAAAATTTACATGGATTCTAGTTAACTACATTTTGTGTGTTTAAAAGTTTATGCTAAAAAAACTCAACCATGTTACTATTATCCATGTTGCTAATTTAAGTGCAAAATGCAGCTATTGTCAGCAAAGAAATGTTATAAAAAATGACAGATTGTTGCCAGATATGGTTTTTTTTATGTTTAATGTTAAATGTGATAAATGGAAGAGCTGATAGAAATTGTGGCTTTCTACATGCAACAACAAAATTGCCTTTGCGTGTCCACTTTGCGTATGTGTGTGTGTATTCTATTATATATAATCTCAAATAATAGAAGGTAGCAGGGTCATCAAATTTCCTATCGTTATGCTCCAATCATACCAAATTTCCCATCATTCTGTTTGTATCCGACGATATGACTGGGAAGATAAAGTGCTGCCACACCAATGATTTAAGAGATGATGGAGAGAATTCTTATTTGCTCTGATTCAGGGGTGGCACCACTAATCTGAAAGTGGTGTGGCAAAATTTGTCTGAGAGAAGAGGTATACCTGTCATTTGTCTATAAAAAAAAACATAAGACTTACTATATATATATTTCTATGGAGCCAGGGTCTGATTATAATACGATAACAGGGCACAACACATCTTAATGAACGTCAGTGTGATTTGTTTTGACCCCACACCCATCATTTTGCATTTTACTCCTCAAACAGCTAATAACAGCAAGAAATTTTTTCACAAAATCAGAGAACAATAATTCTAAAATATTTTTTCAAACCTCAAAGACATGTTCATGTTCTGCGATAGGCTGTTTGTCACTGTCTGCTTTGCTCAACATTTTTCCAGCAAGCCTTACTTACTTTATTTGAAGGATGTCATTTGAGGAATGTCCCTGTAATCGATTCAGAATCCAGAATATGTGCATATGTCACTTAAAATTTTCAAACGTTAGCGAAACTGACTCAGCACATGTTTATTAAGCAGTAGTGAGCACCAAATTGTGGTTAACCTTTTATCGCTCATAGGAGATCTTTTTTAGGAGAAATGTCTTTCAATCCAGTCAGACTTGTCTGTTATTGCCTGAAGTGCTGGGTCATTGCCCCAGTAGTTTGAAAAGTGCCGGGTCAAATGCCAGCTCGTCCCCGTTTCTCCGGCAACCCTGCTCTTATTGTCTTTAGCAACCATGCCACGTAGTGTTGCACGCATGCAGTTACATATGTATACGGTTGTGGGAAGTGAAATGCCCAAGGAACATTACATGCGAATTTTCTGTCAAAATATAGCAGTTTGTATTACTGAGCATTTACTTAGGAAAGACTAAAATAAAACTATGAGCTGGATGATGTTTTTTGACCTGGTATGAAAACCCAGAAGTCAAACCATCAAAATAAGTGCATTTCTAGCTCAGTATCTACTTGGCAATAACACTTGGCATAAAATATACTGGAGTATTATCCAAAACAGTGGCTAGGCATTTTGCCTTTGTTTGAGCTGGAGGGCAAACTCCACTGCCGTGATATATGGCACCAGATAAGTTCCCCAGCCAGACTGAGACGAGCAGTGCCAGATGCAGCAGCTGTACTGCTGGGATGGACTCCTCATAGCAGGTTTTTAGTCAAGGACTGAGACTGTTACAGCACTGAGGAGGCACGGCTCAGCTGGGGTGAGTGTATAGACCCGGTATTAGCACAGTGAAAAGAACTTGAAAAGACAGTGACAAGGTTCAGCACATAAGGTAGTCTTTGCTAAACTGAGGAAAGGCTAACAACCTCAAAGAGACAGAGTCAGACAAAAAGAAAAAGACAGAGAAGCTAAGAGACGGGGGAGGAAAAAAGGGGATAAGTAAGAGAATGAGAATTTTTATTTTATTTAATTTTTTATACTGTGTATGTTGTTTATTTATGCCAATCATGATTTCTGATGTCTGTGTGAATATGCTGCAAACCCATTTTCCCTATGGGGACAAATAATCTAACTAACTACAGCGCAAAGTTAGACAGCGCAAAGCATGGAAAAGTAAAGAAAGCGAGAAAGATGACTATATGGACCAAAAAGAAACAGCAGGCAGAAAGACACAGACCTGGCAATTAAAACTTTCAGAATCAGCTTGGTTACTGAGAGGAAGTTAGTATAACTGTTTAAATGTATTATCATGGGAAAATAAGATTGAGAAAAATAAAGAAAAAGGTAGGAGATAAAAACTGCAAGTATTACATAAGGATTTATTTAGTGTGCTTTTAAAACAACCAACAATCCATCTATTGACTTATGACCAACACAAATCACTCTTAACATTGTAGGAATGCTGTAAAAAGTGGCTGACAGTTGGTAGTTAATATGTAGATTTTGCTTTATTTGAGCACTACAGTTTAGGGTGTTCATCTATAGACTATGAACTGGTAGTTTGTGTAATATCTAGTAAAATCGGATTGACAGTTCAAAGTGAATATACAGGCTCATTCAGTCTTCAGTAAGTAATTTTTCTTGGTCAGGGTATGAGGCAGGAATATACCCTGGATGTCGATTACATGGCACACACATTCACACCTAGGGTTCATTTAGAACAGTGGAGTATCAAGACCAGGTTAAGAATGGGGCCCATAAGTGGCAAAGGCTTAGGCATGAGGGCTATCCATGACCACTAAAATTTAAGAATTTACATCTTTTTTGTAAATCCCATTCCAGACCCTCAGCTAGACACGCCCCCCGGATTTAAAGTAGCCAATCCACATGTTATAGGGATAGGGATGTGGGAGAAAACCGGAGAACCAGACAGTAACCCAGACTGCAGATTCTGGTGCTATGAGTCTGCATTTCTACCTACTGCACATTGTTGTGCTTGCAGACATACAGTTGATACATATACAGACTCTACAGGTACTGTAGAGCTGAAGGTCATATCATTTGTTTCTTACTTAGTTAATAGAAAATATTGAGCATAAATATGACATGTTGAAAATCAACTGTACGAATAGTTCACAATAGCCTATAGAGGCTCAGTGCATTGCTAGTACTGTGTAATGCAGACTATCTAAATAATGTGTTAGCAAGTGGGGGAAAAAAAGGACAGAGAATAAAGTGATAGACCGCAAAGAAAAAAGAGACAGATTGAAAGGAATACAAAGAAACTAAGGATGGAGATAGTGTGAAGGAGGGACACAAAGATGAAGCACTCCAAAAACACTTTCCATATTTCAGAGTGAACTTCAAAGGGACCTTAAGAGCTTTGAGGAAGATGATTACTTGCAAAACTGGATTATGAATTGCTGTTTCTATGCGCCTGAATTATGGTCAAAAGTGAACACCGATGACAAATTCATCTCATTAGTGCAGCTCTGTTGAAAATGCCCTCATGCATTATGAATAAACTGAAATGTTTCAAAAATCACTGTAGCTTGGCCAGACAACATGACACTCAAGTTAAAGAAAATGAAATGTAAGCTTTAAAAAAAAAAAAAAAAAAAAAAAAGAATATTAATCTTTTTTTTAAATTTACGATAAAGAATAAATGTACACACAGACATGTTCAGTCTTTATGATAATTACCTTTAGTTTCCTCAAGGCCAGAGCCAAGTCAGTAAAGCAAATGGAAAGTATTTTGGTTTCAAAAAGCTATTAGATAATAACAGTAACATTAGAGAATTGCATAAGGTTTTTAGGGAGATATATAGTGAGATGTATTCTGGGAGATGTAGCTTTGTGTTGAAAAATCCTCCACATTTCATGACCCACGCTGAGCTCTGGAACACTGAGGCCGGCAGCACAGATGTTGGGTAAACAAACAGCACATTAAGACTATCTCCCCATCAGGAGGCCGTCACCTTAAAAGACCCTTATTCACACAGGGCAGAAAAAGATATCCCAGACTGCCTGTATTTTTCACGTTTATATTTATTTTATTTTGTTTTGCAGTACACAAAACCATCCAGAACTAATATCACCATCCTGGGTGCATTATAGCCACTGCAGTCTGGTCAGCTGAATCAAATTGGTGTATTTTGCTCTTTACTCCTCTCCAAACTTGACGTAGCATGAGAGGTATATTAACTGAGCTTATATGTGTGGGTTTTTTGTCGTCCAGGCCATTTTTGTGTTGTAAGCTATTCCTATTAAGCTCCTGTCCTAGGGTTTGAGAGAAGACCAGAAATTTTCAGAAATAAAAAATCTTTAAAACATATTTTAGCAGTATGCTTGTTGGATTTAATATCCGAAATATCTGAAAACATTTTATATTTTAAAATAGCAAAATATACATAGATACAGCTAAGCTAGTCAACCCACAAGATAGGACTCAAAAGAAGGTATCATGTCTCCAATTAGCCACCAACATAAAAATAGTTTTTATTTTATAAATTATCATGGAGCGGAGGTATTTCTGAAACTCAGCAACTCACAACTGGCATTCCACAGGGGTCAGTTCTGGGTCCACTCCTGTTCTCGATCTACACATCTCTCGGGCAGGTGATTGAGTCTCATGGCTTCTCCTATCACTGCTATGCTGATGACACCCAGCTCTATTTGTCCTTCCAGCCTGATGATCCATCCGTCTCTGCGCGCATCTCTTCTTGCCTGTCGGACATCTCAGTCTGGATGAAGGAGCACCATCTTATGCTTAACCTGGGAAAATCTGAGCTTCTTGTCATCCCAGCATATCCCTCAATCAACCACAACTTCACTGTACAGCTCAGCTCACTTACACTCATGCCAACCAGGATGGCCAGGAACCTTGGGGTGATTCTTGATGATGGCTTGACCTTTACAGACCACATCTCCGCAACTGCAAGGTCCTGTAGGTTCATCCTGTACAACATCAAGACAATCCGACCATACCTCACCAAACAGGCTACACAGATACTAGTCCAGGCTCTTGTTATCTCTAAACTGGACTACTGTAACTTACTGCTTTCATGCCTCCCAGCCAGCTTCATCAAACCCCTTCAGATGATTCAGAATGCTGCAGCGCGCCTTGTCTTCAACCAGCCCAAAACAACCCATGTCACACCCCTCTTCATCTCCCTCCACTGGCTTCCTGTAGCTGCCCGCATCAAGTTCAAGGCCTTGATGCTCACCTACAAGACCTTGTCAGGAACAGCACCCTCCTACCTCAACTCTCTCCTGAAGGCCTACGTTCCCTCTCGCAATCTGCGATCGATTAGCGACTGACGTTTAGTAGTTCCCACTCAGCGTGGCATAAGGTCCCTTTCCAGAACCTTCACGCTTACCGGTCCCCAGTGGTGGAATGCACTTCCAATCTCAATCCGGATTGCAGAATCTCTCACTATCTTCAAAAAACAGCTAAAGACCCACACTCAATTAATGGATCTTGTATAGTAGCACTACTTGTATTGTTCTCTGCTTGATATATCGCTTCGCTTATTTGTAAGTCGCTTTGGATAAAAGCGTCTGCCAAGTGAATAAATGTAAATGTAAATAGGAAGTGATGGTGAAATCAGCCAATCATGTTCTGATTTCCCATAAATGGGAACATTTTGGAGGAAAACACGTCAGTCCAGGGTTTCTTTTTTTACTATAAGATACGTCACTGGCTGTGTATATGAATGTAGCCTTATAAAACATATTCTTTGTACAGCCTGTGTTGAGTGCATGAGCCAGAACTTCAGAAAATTGGCCCTAATTTGTTTGCAGCAGTGACAGTAGGAGGAGCTGTATGAGGTTATGAATTTTTCCGTCAATGGGGATAATTAGGGTTGTGGGTAATTGGAGCTAATTAGGAAGGGACAGTCAACCCCACTGCAGCATTGTGCTGTTTTACAGTTTTAGCCAATGTTGTGGGTTTTCTTAGTCGATAGTCACTAATTACAGATTTTAGAATATCTGGCTGCCTGTAGTCTAGCAGCTTGATCAGATTTCCTAACGGTCATCTTGAATAATTTACAATACTGATTATTTATGCATAGTGGTTGAAATCCAAAGTCCTCGTTAGATTTTAAGGCAGTTGTGTGTTAAAGCCATGGAATGTATAATGTTTTTTTTTCTTTTACTAGCAGGCCGCATGGTGGCAAAGCAGGTGGAATTGCCATTTACAGCTTCGATCCTGAGCTCAAATTACTGTCTGTTTGGGATTTATGTCCACGTTGCCTCATGGGTTTCCTCCATGATTTGAATGTTTTCTCCCACCTCCCAAAAATGCAAGTAGGTGTACTGACTAATGTACATTGACTCTAGATGTGAATGTGTGTGTGTGTGTGTGTCTGTGCATGGGGTCCTGCAATGGACTGGTGTCCCATCCGAGGTGTTTTCCAGCCTTCAGGAATAGGCTCTGGATCCACCCCAATTCTTAACAGAGAAAGCAGTTGCTGAAGATGAATGGCTGCATATTGTATTAGTGGCCTATGCCTATACCTCCACCAGCCTAAATGCCTATACCTAAATTACATTGTTCACCACAATCACTGTAGGCCTAACCTACTATAGGCATTTAGTACAAGTGATGCTTTTATTTTTACCATGTTTTCCAGATATTCCTGTCAGTCTCATACAGTAAACTGACTTTACATTCAATACATTCAATGCTGAATTCAGATGTCACCACAATAATGAAGCTTAAAAGACAGCTGGACTCATACTGCCTATCTAATAAAACACAAATGATAGTGAGTTATACTGTATATTACAGCTACATATAATTGGCACTTGTTACTAGTAGACATTATCTGAGCTTGTGTTTCTGTTTTTATAAACAGTGGTTGAGAACAGTGTAGCAGGCTCTTCCCTCAGCTGCACTCTAATTCATAAAAGGGTTACAACTGCTTAAATGCTGTGTCTTGTTTTTGGCGTGTTGCTGAGCTCCGCTCGCAGCCTTATCTATGTTAAACACCTTTACCAGCTTGGCCCTCTGTTGGGATGCTGGGATTTCTACAGACAGACCACAAGAGGATTATTCGGGTACACAGGGCTTACTGAAACCTCTGCGTTAAGGTCAGAATAACAGAAAACTGATAAGACCAGGCTCTGTAGAGACAACAAGCACAGACACTATTGTGTTTTGTGATTAATTGTGTTTCTACAGAATAAAAGTGCTACAGAAGAAAAATTCCCATGATACTGTAGCTAAAAATGCATTTGTGTTGAAATCATTGAAACATGTTAAAAAAAGGTTAGAGGAGGCTCAGTAAGTACATTTACAGAATTTGGCAGACACCATTATACAGAGCAACTTACATTATCTCATTTATACAACTGAGCAGTTGAGGGTTAAGGGCCTTGGTTAAGAGCCCAACAGTGGCAGTTTGGCAGTGCTGGGATTCGAACTCACAACCTTCTGAGCAGAAGTCCAGTATCACTACCACTAAGCTACCACTAGTACAAAAAGAGTTGTGATGTTTTTGGGTAATCTGTGAAATTCAGCTCATCATCTGTGGGGAACTGATTAAAATGGACAAAACCCAGTTTTTCATTCTTCTCTAAGCATGTAAACAAAACTACACTGTCCAGCACAGTGTGATGTACCCTAAGATAAGGTAGATAGACTGACAAACAGGAAGAAAGACAAACAAACAGATAGATAGATAGATAGATAGATAGATAGATAGATAGATAGATAGATAGATAGATAGATAGATAGATAGATAGATAGATAGATAGATAGGTAGATAGATAGTATTGTTTCAGAATACACTGCATGTGAAACTATTTAATAAATATTATAATTTCCGCTGGAAGAAACAATGTGCAGGACAGAATTGCCATCATATACTGTATGTCCAACAATGTGTTACAGCTGAGGATCTGACTTTTTATTATGTCCTTTAATGAATACCTCCCACTTGTGTCTTCTCCTAAGCTACGAGTCATGTTCAAATCCATATTATGATTGAGATTCATGTGGACTTGGGCAGTTTGTTCAAACTTAAATCCCTCCCATGAGGCTCCAAATCTCTCCCTTGAGGTGCTAGATCCCTTCATAAGGAGGAGGATCTCTGTGAATAGAGATTTGATACGTGTTGAGCTAGCAGCCTCTGACAAGCAAGAAAGAACCTTTAAATTTCTGCAGTGAAGCAAGCGCCTTGATCCAGGTGCTGATGATGCATGTTTCTCTCTCCTCCGGACACCTGTTGTCAGTTTTACACTCCATCCCTGTAGGTCAATGTGAGTGATTACATGCTTTTTCTCCCCTCCCTGCCCAACCCCTGCACTGCTGTGGATCATCAACATGCCATGTGCTGTGCATTGGCACTGTGTGAGGAGTGTATTCCAGAGTCAGATGAACATTTGAAATTATTCATATTCAAACCATCTAGTCAGTTGGTTTCAAATCCCCAGTTGAGTTTGTCGATCTCAATTTTCCCACACACACCCCAAGTATCCTCTTTCCAAAATCTGTGATCAGCACATCATCCATTGTCTATCGGGGGAAAGACCACGGGTGGGTCATAAAACAATTTTGCAGAACCACTCAGATGTGCAAAAAACACTGCTTTGATGGATCGCCCAAATCCCTTGTCTAAATCTTAATACAGTGGTTGCCATGGCAACTGTTTCTTCATATTACTATATAGGAAAGCATGCACCATCCGACCCTTGCTTTCCTTCGTTGTGTGAAACACTCTCATGGCTTGGATCTGTGCTTGCAGGTGCCCCACAAACACACACACACACACACACACACACACACACACACACACACCATTCCTCCAAATCTCCTTCCTCCCATTGTGTCAGCAGGAACCATATTTCTCCTGGAGCACTGGCTGTGCCTCAACAACCCAGTTACGGCATATCATAAACTCATACATTGGACTGTTCATTAGCATGCAGATAACACAAAGCAAGAACAGCGATGTGCTTTTACAATAGCATGTGATTACTGTTTTGCTGAGCACATCAGGAGTTATTTTGTACGTAAAATAATACCTTACCAAATTATTCCTTATAGATAAGCAGTTACAAATAATACTAGATTGTTTGAAAAATGATGCTGGATAATACAGTCAGGAAAACTAAAGAGGCAGAGAACATGCTGATATCAATTCAGGAAAAGCATGTTAAACATGTCTACACAAAGAGAGCAATTTTCAACGCCTCCATCCTCCTCACATCCAGAAGCCCGAGGGTTTGACTGCCTTGGCTTATGTTCATTAGCACAAAACCTGACGCCACAGCCACTGTAATTACGCTCACTCATATGTCATGTTGCCATGAACCTAATGAAACTATTCTTGGCAAATATTGATTAATTCTTCTCAGATATTTAACAGTGAACTCATTTCCAGCCAACTGGCTGCTTAAAAACATAAAAACATATGGCAAATGAGCAAAGTTGTTCTTTAATATAAAATAAACAGGTCAAAATGTGTCGTTTGCAGTTTAGCCGTTCGACTATGTTCTGATCACAAATAGAACCTCTGCACGGCAAACTGAGTGAACATGAATAATATAAGCTGGAATGTAGCAGGCTCAACTCTTTCATGCAAAAGTGAGAATTTAAGTCAACCTACTTTAATAAAAACATCAAAGAAACTCAGATCAACTGCAGCCCAGACACAGCACAGATGCTCTTCCTGAGAGACTGTCTCATTTAGCACCATCACAGACAGACAGGAGACAAGCCTCCAAAAAGGATTAATTACATTCTCGCAGATAAAAACCATCTATAAGACAGTAAGCTGCTCCAAATGGGCACTTCTACCACTACACCCTCAATGTTCTCTTCTGCACATGGTCACAAACTGACCAGTGTTTCCAAGTCCCAAGAAGTCACCAGATGATGACACCGACTAATTTCCATATTATTCAAATAATCATGGTGGTATATAAACATGTTTACATGGAGAAGATTTTCTGAAGACACTTTTAGAATTTTATCACAGGTTTATCAAAATGGAAAATAATATATAATACATTTCTGTGAAATGTATTATATATTATGAGAATTATGAACAGGATCGATAAAGTACAGCCCTGGCCAACAGACACCAGGAACAAGTCTGACCTGATTTGTTAATACAAACCAGACTCTCACTCTCGTTATACAGGGACCTATATAGCCAAGAGTATCCCTGTGGAGGAGCTGGACGAGGTGGCTAGAGAGAGGGAGGTCTGGCATCTCTGCTTAGAATGATGACCCTGCGACCTGGACCCGGATAAGTGGAAGAAAATGGATAGATGGTTGGATGGATGGACGGATGAATGGATTGATGGATGGATAGATAGATGGATGGATGGATGGACGGACGGACGGACGCATGTCTGGATGGACAGGTGGATGGATGGATAGACAGATGGATGTCTGGAAGGACGGATGGATGGACGGACAGATGGATAAATTATTTATTATAGAAAGAACATGTCTTTGGCCATGGCACCAGAAACTGACTAGTTACATATTTAAATACATACAATAATTTCTATAGCAAATGCATATAAATTGAAACAGTGGTAATGTGTAAGCAGGAAATGGGTCCAAAAATACAGATGGAATAGCCCATTTTTATTACTTGCAAATATAGCCAAGAAGAGAGTTTCAAAGAAAGCAGTGCCTGAGAGAAACACTAGTGAGCAGTAATTGGTCATGCTTGAAGTGCAGGACAGTTGCTTACTTTTAATCAAAAAAGTTGCTAGATTTGTCGCTAGGCTCTAAAAAGTTAACAAATCTAGCAAACAAAGTTGGTAAGTTAGCAACCCTGAACTGACTTTTAACCAACAACGAAATGACCTACTTTAGACCTCTATTTATTAAAAAAAAAAAAAAGGGAAAAAAAACAACATGGCCCATTTTTCGGTGCAGTGACAGACATTTGATTGTCACTGTTATGTGTCCTGTCTGATCCCTCACTCTTCACTTTGACATCTGCTGCTGTGTGCTGGAGCCATCTACTGAAATGAAACTCTCAACCCTCTTCAATCGCTCAAAACCGAAAAATTTTATTCTTTTTATGTCCATTCAACTCTATCTGGAATATTCAACAAGTCACATGTTGAACAGGACTTTGCGTCATCCAAATTTCCGGAAGATCATGTGAAGAATAACATTTTCTCTTTACTTTCGATTTACATTGAAGGCATTTGGCAGATGTCCTTATCCAGAGCAACTTACAAATGAGCAGTTGAGGATTAAGGGCCTTGCTAAAGACTAGCTTGGCTGGTGCTGGGATTTGAACTCAGACCTTCTGATCAGAAATCCAACTTAACCACTGAGCAACCATTTCCCACAAATTAAACTGTGATATTGACTGACAAGGTCAGACTGAAAGTACAACTCTGTTACCTAAATGATCAAATCTCTGTACTTTTGCGACTCCTGGAAAACTTGCAGATGTAATACCTATTAGGATATTAAAGGAAAACAACTGTCCAATTACCATTATTTATATAAGTGATTATACTTACTGCTATTTACAGGAACCTGCTGAAAAGTAACTAATTTTATTGTTATAGATAGTACAACACATACATACATAGCTATCATGTTTACATTTTATTCATTTAGCAGACGCTTTTATCCAAAGCCACTTACAAATGAGGAAATACAAACAAAGCGATAAAGCAGAGAACAATAAGAGTACCATACAAGGTTTGTAATTGAGTTCTGGAGAACTAAAGTGTGCAGAGTAATGAGGTGTAAGAGCCAGTATAAGTACAGAAAGGTTTTTTAATATATAAGGGAGGAGGGGCAAGTTAGGGGTTAGTTAAGTGTTCACAAAAGAGGTGGGTTTTTAGCTGTTTTTTGAAGATAGTGACAGATTCTGCTGTCTGGATTGAGGTTGGAAATGCATTCCACCTTTGTGGGACAGTTAGTTTGAAAGTTCTGGAAAGGGACTTGCTGATCAGGCACTACCAGGCGTCGATCGTAAACTGGTCGCAGGTTGCGTGAGGGAACATAAACCTCGAGGAGAGTGTTGAGGTAGGGGGAGCTGTGCTAGACAAGGTATTGTATGTTTTGGGGATAATCCTGATTTCTCTTCAGCTACAGTTATGATTTTACACTTTTATAGGTGTGTGTGTTAGTTACAGTGAACAAGTAGGCCAGAATGTGAGCACATGTTTAACAGGCGGAGGATTCTCATGGATCTCTTCATGTTGCCTATCTGGGAAGAGCACTATAAATATTAAGGGTTTTAAACAGACCCAGGCTGATAGCCGACTATGAACGTAGTTACTGGAATAGATGGAGAGCAGGTGGAGACAAATGAGATCTAATAACTGTAAGCTATTATGTCATTTATTTAGCCATAATCACTCCCTATTAGAGTGGGCAAAGGCTGCACACACCTCTTTTGCTTATAACAGAGAAATTACTTGCTATGCCTTTAGGACAGTTCCTAATAATGTACTGTATGTATTCATACACTATATCAGTGAAAGCAATATCAGAAAGGCCAGAACACATTTTGGCCTAATTAAGTTTTGAAGTTTTAGTTATTAAAAAACTGTCTGGGCATTTTTTTTCTTTTGCTATATCACTCTCTACAGTAAGGATTGTAAACTGGAGGACCACAGACCCAGGAAAGTATTTCAGTAGATCGAACGAAATAGTAAAAAAAAAACCATAGATAAGCTACTCCAATCTGTTTCTGTAGTAGATCTTCCGGCTTATCTAATCACATGAGTTATGTAAAATGTTTAGCTGAAGGCAGCTCATCAGCCCAGAGTCTATATACAGGACCAGAAAAATTGTCAGAAAGTGGGGGTTTTTTTCACAGATTTTTCATTTTATTGACCCTCTGTGGTCTGATTTGCAAAAAGACATGGTTTAGAGGGGGGGGGGGGGGAATAATAGGCAAAGAAATATGTGTTTATTCTCCTTGCATCAAATTCTCATTTGTTCAGAATCTACATACAGTGCTAATCAAAAGTTGATAACATGAAGCCTGACTACTATTCAAAACATAAGTTTCAAACCGTCTTATTTATCATTTTTAATGTTTTAGCATGCAAAAAATGTAATTAGTCATGTTAGCTGCTTATCTAGACCTTTATGTAAATGTTTTAGTTGAAAAACCATGTCAGAATGTGATCGTTCAATTTGATAGAGGACACTGGATATCTGTTTAGGTGCAATTGTTTACCCAGACTGTAACATGTTCTTTGCTTATTTTTATTTTTTTTTTCTCACATTTTCCTCAGATAGCATCTTATTTCTAAAACACACATATATATATATATATATATATATATATATATATATATATATATATATATATATTGATCTTATCACAACAGTTCGGCTCATGTATAAATATTACTAGCTATAAATCTAACCTTCGTAAGGTCTCAGGATTTGCGCTTGCATGGTTATCTGTATCATTTTGCCGTGCATGTGGTATACACTAACACCAATCATCACAGCAATTCAAAAGCATGCTATTTCTCTGCTTTACACATTGTACATAAAACCTGCCTTGATGCCTTCTCCAAGCATAAAAACACAGAATTGGCCTTCTCAAGGATTCAGCTGGAGAGAAGACTGGAATACTGGCAAAGGAAAATATTTACACAAAGCTATATTTACTCTGAGTGTCAGTCATGTAATACTTAATGCTGTAATACAATTGTATACGATTCAAATAAGGTGGGATTTATTTCATACACCCTCCCCTAATATTTCAGCTATTGACGAGTTTATAAAACAGAATCCCTCCAGCACCCAAACTGTTATGTTTGATAACAGATTTCAAGAGCTAAGCTGCTGCCTGGGTATAAAAGAGCTCGAGATGTTATAGAGCGAGACACTGAGCCACAAGGGGAGGGGGGAGTAAACGGGGAGGTAGGGGTCTGTAGGGTTTCTCCGTTCACGCACAAACAGTAACAGGACACAAAATTGATAGTGTTGGTAGATAAAATGATTTCCTGCCTCTTTAGCTCTCGGCACAAATAATTTAACGTACAGCCGTAAGGGTGTAGAGAAGCTGCCATATCCGAGCAAGTGTAAAGGGAGCTAGCTGGCAAAAAAGGTTTAATGAAAAACATAATTTTCTAGAAATAACAGGATGCACACAGGGGAAACAGGAATGGAGCCGTCTTTCATCAGAGCACCGAGATGAAGCATCTTTTCCAGTGTGTTTCTTTAAATATGAAGTGATTATAAAGACAGCAGGTATGATATAGAGATTATACAGCAATTAAGAACCTGCAATTAGGAAAGACAGACCCAGAATATAAGGGAAATTCTACGTTCAAGCATAGTGTTGATTTAGGTGGCGCATCATTAGTCATTACTCATGTAATTATTCTCAAAACAGAGCACTGTGGGACATGAATGTTACCTTCGGGTACTGCTGTACAGGAATAAGCACTCTCTCTGACAGCTTGATGTTTTTGTTGCTGATGACATCCAGGTATTTCTTCACCTCGCCGTCTTTCCTCAGCTCGTCCCCTTCGTACTTTTCGATTTCTGCAACAGAATAAACAATGTGCCTTGAGATGTATTCAGAGTATGGGTCAAAGAGCTTTTCTCTTTACTTGCCTTCTAGCACAGTGAGACGTGCACAACAAAGCAATGCAGCTGAGACGCTTTTTCATGGATCTCTTTCTCTCTCTTTCTGTTTCTCTCGCTCTCTCTCATTCTTTTCTGTTTTGTTTTGTTTTTACTGCAACGTACATTTGGTGTGCAGAAAACTAAACTGGACACCAGAGAGACACAGTGTGCTTTATTAAGCGTGTGGATCACCCAATGTTAACGGTGTCCGAATGTTAACACTGTGCTGTATGTGTCACTCGGCTCATTAGGTCCACTAAACACTTGTTAGCAAGAGAGGCCCGAATTGAAAAAACTCGCCGCGCAACACTGTAATACGTCTTGGTTGAGGAATTTTATGGCGCTTTTGAGGATTGAGCCAGAGATAGAGCAGACGTGTGGCATTAAGGAGGCCACGAATGAAGCTGTCACAAGGCTTTCTCGAGGGATTCCCCCAGCCATCACAGGTAAATTAATGATAGATATAAGAATTTATGAACCTGCGCCAACGGGGAAAAAAAAAAAAAAAAAGGCCCCCAAAGCAAAAAAAAAAAAAAAAAAAAAAAAAAAAAAAAAAAAGAGAAAGAGGGGCGCCCGGGGGGGGGGGAAAAAGGGGGGCGCGCCGCCGCCGGGGGCGCCGCCCAAAAAAAAAAAAAAAAAAAAAAAAAAAAGGGGGGGGGGGGGGGGGGGGGGGGGGGGGGGGGCCGCGGGGCCCCCGGGGGGGGGGGGGGCGCCCCCGCGCCGGGGCCCGCCCGCCCCCCCCCCCCCCGGCCCCCCCCCCCCCCCCCCCCCCCCCCCCCCCCCCCCCCCCGCCCGCGGCTAAGGCACATTTTGTGTCCACATGTGTGTAGTTACTATAAACCACAGTCTCTATGGGTTTCCTTTATTGCTGCCATCTGTTTCTGTAGGCAGAGCACATTTATTCGTGGTTATTTGGGGAATGACCTTAACCAAGCTAAAGCAAATAACGGCAAGAAAACAAGCTCAACTATTTATATGTTTATAGCGCTTCGCACTTTGCATTTATTACAGATCTTATCATACAGGTATAAGCATAGGAACTCAAAACAGCCACATGCTGTATCATTTAATATAATCAAAAAGAGCTTTAGAGAATCAAATAGTACCAGGGTGAGTGGTATAACTCGGCTAGCAGGGCTAAGCCCTCCTGTCTTTCAAAGATAAAAATATATCAATATACAATTTCACTTTTGGCCTCCATATCAGATTATTTGTTGTTAACAAATGGATTCTTTTGGATTTTTGCGGAACCAAGCACAACAGCACCACCAATTCTCATAAGAGAATTATAAGGCTGGGGCTTATTTCTTTCTAGATCAGACGGTAGATTCATGGTGCATATCATCGATGGACAGCAGTAATCTAATTATTGACCTTCTTCTGAATAAGACAATATTGTGATTAAGGTGTTTACACGAGTTGCATTTAGAGTTTTCCTTTCATGTTCTCGTTTTAAATGTTATAGAACCTAGATCGATTAACGGTGCACGTCATTACGTCCCCACGCCATGCCGTCCGACGTTCCCTCCAGAATTTCACGTATCAGCATACAGCTCGTCTTTATTTTTTGTATACATTTTCAATTTTATGAAAGTTTCAAGTGCAGTTAATTATTTGTCATGCTTTACGTGCAAATAGATGACTACTTGAAGCCATGTGACATACTATATAGTAGGTAAAAACGCAGTTTGGGATGCAGCCGTGCTCTCTTGTTTGCCGTCAAATGGTTGAGCACTGCCGTGTGTGTACGTGTCCTGTCGCAAAATACGGTGAAAACACCCACAAGATGTTAATAGTCTGATTAAGGTATTACAGGTGTAAATGTCTGTAATGCATTTCGATAATGCGACTAAAATACGCCACATGTTTTAATTCGATTTGTGTTTACTTCGAGTAAGACTTTAGTCATATTAAGGTCATCAATAATCACTGTTTACATGGTAGTTTCTTAATCAGAGTATCGTCTTAATCGGGTTAATATCGGATTATAGTTGTCCATTTAAACGTAATGATCGACAGTCATGTCAGATAATTACACAGAGTGAGACACCTGCTAGATTTTGGGTCTAATCTATTTAAGCCAGCTTCACTGACACATCTGTAACACATCATCAGCAGTGATCGAGAAGGTGCATGTGAAATACAGTTACTGATGTGCAGTACTAAACACTAACAAAGTGAATTACTTTTCCCCCGAAATGCCTTTGGAGGAGACACTAGAAATTAAAGTACTAGAAAAAAACTAAGCATATGTAGTCTAATCAAAGTATAACACAAAAGGATAGAGAACAAAACCATACGTTTACTGATGTCTCATTTGAAAGCAAGGCTTGCAGCTTTGCTGTTTAATATGTCTGGTATTCTGAGAAAATATGGCATGAATCCAACTGAGCAGTATGTACTTGCAACATTAAAAAAAAAAGTGTGTGTGTTTGTGTATAAAGTATATAAAGTATACAATAAAGAATATAGTAGTTTGCCCCTTATCATACTTATTATACCATCTACATTGCACAATCCTAATAGTTACAATGCTGAGTTATTAATAGATTTAACCCTGGCATCTACTTTTTCAGTGACCGGTTGTCAATACAATTATATAATAGAAAATGTTACTGTTTTATTGTGTAATATTACTGTCCCTGTATGGTTTTTCTGATGCTATATGTAAAATCACAAAGCTTCAATCACGAGCCTTTCCAACAGTTGTAAATTCTAACAACAGTATGAAACGAAATTGGACTCGTTGACATGCTTCATTCGTACACATGGTGACAATTTATGTTCGGGTCGACTGGATGGTTCGGTTACCAGGGCTCTTTTATTCTGTCACGCGCTGTGAAGAGGTAGTCCGGATTAGAACACACTCCACTCACTCCTCCTTTCATTCTCCCTCTATGAAAGGCACAAAAGATGTTAAACTGAGCTGAAAATGAGAGACACTCGGTGACTCTGAGCTGACAATGCGGTAAGGTGAGCATTTGATTCACGAATGTCTGCAACTAGTTTTAGTTCCAGACCACAAAAAAAACAAAAACACCTGTTATATCACATTATTGTTAATCGTCACTTCTGATTGGTCAGAAGTTGTTGCTTAATTGTCTATAACAGCAGCTCTGACACTCGTGAGTTTTATATCAATACGCTCATTCTAATGTGTTATTGTTTCAAACATGCTTGTTAACAACTTACACAAGCATTTATTTAGTATTTCTGGATGAAGGTTCCAGTGTCAGCACTAATGTAACAATAGGAAAGTCTTCAGGACAGGAATTTGCACTTTCTTCAAATGTCATAGCTGCTATAACTTAAAATCCCTGTGAAGTACCTTGAAATGCACGGCATTATTCCATGTTTTGATGTAATTTCCACTAAAACAGGAAGTCAGGGTGGGACATATGGAGAAGCTCCAATAATAGCCAATAGCTTTTAGCTTACCTCACAGCCAGGAAACTTACAAATGTTGGGGGCGGGACATTTCAGATTCTAGAGAGCATTTGATTGGACAGAAAACATGATGAGAAGCTGAAGTGCAGAGTGATGTCACCAAAGTTGTTGATCCGTATTGGTGGTAAAGAGAGACTTTTTTTGTCATTGTTTTGGACCACATTAGCTTATAGGCTAACATATTTATAGTAAAAGTCACAAAACCTCTATTTTTATTTCATGGGGAAGTGTTAACAAGAACTAAATTGTTTAATGGACGTTTCACAACATTAAAAGTAATAAAAACTATTTAAAAAAAAAAAAAAGTATAACATTTCTGTTCTAAATGTTTCTGATTTAATGAAAACATTTGAATCATTGACAAATTTCTATGCTATAAGAGGAATAAATATACTTCAGTAGGTGCTGTAATTAAAAATGAATCAACTGTGGGGATTAACCCATTCTTGGTTATTTTCCAACAACAGTAATTCCCATTGCTCTTTATTCCTTACTTTCAAATTCAAACCAAACAATTGATCTGACATGAGAAATGACATAAACCAAATTTATGTCATTTGTTTGTATTGATGGGCACTGTACAGAACTAGCTTGATTTAAATTCACTGTGATGTCATGCTCAGTCATTGCCTTGATAACACTGATATATTATGTTAGAATATTTTAAAAAGAAAACAGCACAATATTTTCATGGGGCAAAATCAATAGAAACACATCAGTGAGAATGATTTTATTTCATTCTTATGGGTGAATATACATTCCAGCTCTATGCTGCTAATGAGCGAAAATTGCTATAATCATCAAAAGTTTGTCTAGCCCACGCCAACAAATTCACGTCTTTCTGCCTTTTACCTTCATGCTATAATTATCAAGAGGCCTTTGCTGATTCAGACCTGCCAGGTGTGCTCCTCTCTCATTACATGGAAAGGCTTTGTGATATTTCTCTTGGGTTAAACAGGAGAGAAATAGCGATACTCTAAACACAATTCCATTATCTACTCTCAGCTCAGGCACTTAGGCAGGTCATAAAGTATGTTGTCATGGGCAGTAAAGAATATTATCCTGTTCGAATAGTCGGCCAACAAAGCTACACTGCCCTTATCTCCCAGAGGCGATGTCTAATTTGTTACAACTACTAAATGTAATTGAATGTTGTCACAACGGACATGAAAATTTCAACCTTCTGAATACAACCAAAGTGTCTATAGACTTTCACAGACTATTACAGCGTACTTATTTGTTATGTTCAACCCTAATTTTTCCCCCCCGATTGCAGCTTTTTAAAAAGGGGATGATTCTGCAAGCATGACCAAATAGGACCCTGGAAGGACCTCTGACTAGAAATAATCTGTTTGAGCTACACCCCATCTTGTAATTCCCTCTCGAAAAGCCACTAGATTTTCTCACTTGCACCCAGTGAGACTACATTTCTCCCTGATGCAAGGACATCATTTCAAAGTGACCGTAGTGCAAAGTAAAAACAAGAAACAGTATCATTTTGAACATTTTAACAGACTTAAGGTTTATATTTGTGTGTGATATGCTTAGAACAATAGGATAGCTGGATAATTGAAAGGTTAATCTGTTTTACACGAAAAAACTGGAATCAAACTGCACGTGTTTGTGTTTTTTTTCAGCAATATTAATGGTGAATTACCACAAGCTGCATCCGCTAAACAGATAAATCATCTTAAGTGTTTTTTAAAAAGCTGTTTTAGAAGCCAAACAAGCACAAGCTTACAGCAAACATCTTTTTTATATGTTAAACAGTTGAGGCTATGTGAGGAAGTATTTTGATGCTTAGCAGTATAATCTACCAATTTTACCAATCACGTACATTTAGAACAAAAGCACATATCAGCAGTACCCTGACAGCATTTTCTAGGTTATGGCCACAGAATACAAATGCAGCACACTACTAAACTCCGACAGGAATGCTTATACTCTCCAAGATGTCCAAGAGTCCTTTTACTTTTAGAGCATGAACATGCATAGAGAAGCTAATATTAGGTCATTGATAGAGAAAGAGATAAAGCTCATTTACAGCATTTTGAAGGTGTTCCATCTTCCCAAGCAGCATTTTCCTAATTAACGCTTCCACAATTGAACATTTTTCAAAAATTTTATTAATTTTTTTCTCGCTGTGCAACGGCATAATGCACATTACTAAATCAGCCTAACTGGACCCCAAGGGATTAGTATTATTTTGGACTTACAAAATCGCACACAGCACAAAACTCGACTTCTGATGGTATCCAGAATGTCAGCTGATTACCTGCTTTCTTAAGCAGACTAAGACCTTCATAACATGCTTTTTGAAGGGCAAGTTAGTATTTAGTGTTCAAATATTCGTATTCATGCTTTGGTGCTAAATTTACGTAGACACTAATGGGTCCTGGCTGCACAGAACTGATTATTCCTAGGAGAAAGAAAACTCACCGAACGTTGCAGCTTGACCTCCAAATAAGAAAAGGAGGTCTCATCGTTCGCGCTGCAATTAGAATAAACATCTGATGCCACACAGCCAGTACAACTCATCCAGTCTGCTCTGGAGGCATAGAGGAAAAGCAGTGGAGTTTTCAGGGTGTTGGTGGACAGATGTCAGCTCAGTGGGTTTCTGTAGCTTACGGCAAGCCGTAACAAAGTTACAGCACAGAGTGATGCTAATTAAGTCGAGAGATCTGAATTTCTGCTTGTGGTTAGGAAAATATGCTAGTGCTCACATGTAACTAGAATTTAGAAGCTAGTGGTAATGTGTGGATTTTTCTATATAAATCAAATATGGCCAGGGATCACATTCTCCCACTTTTCATTAGAGCTATTTCTTCTCCTAAAGAGTAGTAGCTCTCAGTATCGTAATAAGATTCCTTAATTGAACCTTTGCCTGGAGCATTTTATTCCCAGTACAGGGCTGTACGTGCGCGTGTGTGTGTGCGTGCGTCTGTGCGCGTGCATATGTGTGTGTGGACATTTATGTAATTTACATTCGTAGGCACAGAATGTCGTCATGATGATTTTATTGTCAATTTATCCATTAAGGAGCCTTATTATGACAGTGAGTGTTTAGGAGGAGAAAGAAAGAGCTCTAATGAAAAGCAAGGTCTGGTCGCAATGAAGGATTTCAATGAAGGAGAACCTTTTTCTGAAAACTAAAACGTTAATGTTACAGTGTCGACAAAGCATTAAAAATGGATTAAATATACAAGTCCATTAAAATAAAATACAAATAACAAACATATCACTGAAAGTGTGTGTGTGTGTGTGTGAGAGAGAGAGAGAGAGAGAGAGAGAGAGAGAGAGAGATTTTTCACCTTGTGAGGACATCTGGCTGGTCCCCCATATTTTTTTTGTGTTTAAAGGGTTCCTTTTAGATACTGAGCTTAATATTAAAGTTAGAATTGGGTCTAGTTTAGTGTAGTCTTTATATTTTTAGTGGGAAGGAATGTTATAATGTTTTGGTATCTGGCTTTTTTACAATCTAAATAATCTAAATAATACAAATAATAATAATAATAATAATAATAATAATAATAATAATAATAATAATAATAATAATAATAAATGCACCATAACACATCCTTTTAGTCAATAAGTACAGGTAGGGTGTTAGCATGGTGTTAATGCATTAATTACGTATTTAAAATACAAATCAGTGTAAATACCCAAATGTGTGTGTGTGTGTGTGTGTGTGTGTGTGTGTGTGTGAGTGTGTGTTTGTGTGTGTGTGTGTGTGTTTGCTGGGTTAAAAAGCTAAATAGCTATCTACTCATATCTAACTTTAAAGTCCTCTACTGGTAAAAATGTGAATTGACAAAGCCAAAACAAAAACCCGTCAAAAACCCAGTCCAGTAAATGCACATGCAGCTCTCTTCGCACTGGGAAATGCACTGTGCAGTGAGGAGAATGTGTAACACATGTACCCTTTTCACCAAGGGTGCCAATAATTCTAAAGTTGACTGCAAATCCATAATAACAAGTCAATTTAACCTATAAGGATTTACTCAAGAAAATCAATAAGAAAAGAATTAGCCAGCTCAACAGTATAGACTTGATTTCTTCAAAAACATTATTAACGAAAAATACCACAAGTGCAAATATGACCAAAATTTCTGGTTCACAGATGGTGGCCTCAAAAAGACGGGATACAGAAAACAACAGAGGGAACAAGAGCGAGAGAGAAGTTCACTTGTGGTTTAGAGAAGCAAGCATCATGGAAACTAACAATTTGTTCAGCAGCACAACAATCCAGAAAATGTCATGATAACTGTCATTAACCTATCAGCCTGTGCATGATTGTTTTCGAATAGGGAAAAAATGCTTGATGAGTTTTGCAATAGAAAGCTTTCAGCAAGAGTCGATCCTATAATCACACTAAATTTCAGCTCTCCTTCTATAAGTGTTTTGTCACTAGTTGGAGAGACGGAGATGGAGGTGGTATGATTTCTGTTTTCATTATACAACGTACAATACAGAGCTTTGTGTAGCCAAAGAAGCAAATTAAAGTATCAGAATGCGTATTGGACAATAAATTATGGCAACAATAAAGCACATTATACTACAGCACTGTCAAATTCTCCGTTCAGATTACTCAGAATATGTTGATTCATTTTATACAGCAGCACAAATATATTGGTTGCAAGGCAAATCACAACTTTCTGTACGGAGATGTTTATTTATCATTTATGGAAGGAGGCCCCAGAGCACGTGCTTATAACAGTCAGAGCTAAAAACTGTTCCTGAAAGTTTTCTTCAGGACAAAGGACTTTGTGCTTTGTGGTTTATCAGTAAACAGGACAAGCTGTCTTAATTTTGTCGTGTTAATTTCAAGTTCCATGAAAAAAGAGAGGTTGGTGAGAAAGCAACTGTTTAGAGCTGTTGTAATGTCAGTGTCAGTCACATGAACTCATTTTATGGACATTCCACAACATTTGGTATATGGTAAATGGTGCGCTTATATAGCGCTTTTATTCAAAGCGCTTTACACTGGTTCTCATTCACCCATTCACACACACACTCACACACAAATGGTTGCAGAGCTGCCATGCAAGGCGCTACCTTGCCATCGGGTACAACTTGGGGTTCAGTGTCTTGCCAAAGGTCACTTCGGCATGTGGAGTCATGTGGGCTGGGAATCAAACCGCCAACCCTTCGTTTAGTGGACAATCAGCTCTACCACAGTCGCCCTCATTTAATGTAATGATGGACAGATCAAAGGAAGCCTGGAGACTATCCCAGGTAACTCGCGGGGAAAAAGTGAGGGACAATCTACAGACAATCGGGAAATTACAATCAACCTACAACACTTTGGACTGGGGAGGAAACCAGAGTACCGGGAGGAAACCCCCAAAGCATAAGGAGAACATGTGAACTCCATGCACGCAGGGCAGAGGCAGGATTCAAACCACCAATCATTGGCATATTACTGCGCAATAAAGCAGTACGGGATGTGCTGTTATAAACAACTTAATTAATCCTGTTGTGACCACACCACCCAGTCACTGATTAATTTCCTATAACAGTTTTATTCCTTGGAATAATATCGGCTTTGCCGTTGTGAGTGCAGTAGGACTCTGACGGCACATTTTCTCCCAATCATTCATTAGCTCTCATTTGAGACATGGCAAACCCGACCATATGGTTCGACGCGGAGCGTACTCACAAATGAAATCAGGTATTCTGGACCAGCTCCACAGAGCAACTACAGTACAAGAATGCTACAGAAGACACTTCAGAAAACCAGGGACTGAACCTCAGATTTAATCTTTTTTTTTTTTTTTTTTACCACAAGGGGATAGTATAGCAGCGCTGAAAGGCATGCTTCTGTACTGAAATCCATTCGGGGTAAAATTCACTCATTTAAAGCTGAGAAGTTCTGCATTTTCTTTAACTAATAGCGTTTCTTTGGCCATACATCAAGACTTTTTAGGACTCAGTGATAAAGAGGAATTACTTTAGTGATTTAAACAAAGTGGATGATGCCACCTGAGCTCCTGCTCACCTCATCGTAATGCGCTCTTGTGGAACTGATTAGTTTAACTGAATACATTGATATCTGTGCCAGCATTTCAACCCTACGGTGAGACTATACTAAGACACACTGCAATTCACTGATGGCAGGGAACTTTGGAATGAACTCAGTTTGGCTTCATGTCTCATCAGGGGTGAACACAAGTGAACTCAGTAAGTATGAAAAATTGTCATCTTATGATTGATTTCCAGAGACCATCTAAATATGATCCTGGCATAGAAACATAGAGCCTCTAATCAGCTAATCCAAATCTGCAGAAGTATCAAAACTTAATTCTTCTTTAAACCATTATCATTAGGCATGAGACAAAACCTCTCAAACATCCTATTTATAATTTCAGAGCCTATAGATTATTGGTGTTAGTCAATAGAATATCCATCCACCCATCTGTTTCTATACCGTTTATATTTCACAGGGTATATTTCACAAGGAGGGGGGTGCCCTGGACAGGATGGCAACCCATCGCAGGACACAATCACATGCACAATAACACACAACGGACAATTTAGAGATGCCCGTCAGCCTACAATGCATGTCTTTGGACTGGGGGAGGAAACCAAAGTACCCAGAGGAAAGCCCTCAGAGCACAGAGACAACATGCAAATACACAGGATTTGAGGAAGGATTTGAACCCTCAACCCCAAAGATGTGAGGCAACTGCACTATCCACCATGCCTCCAGTCAATAGAATATGATAAATAAAAAATAAATAAATAAATAAATGTTAAATAAATTACAAAAATTTCACAAAAATTCTGATATGGCCCAGGCAGAATTTGACTTTGACCCCCCTGGTGCAGTGTAGCTATTGCAGTGATTTGGTTTGTTGTCATTACAAAATAAATGTATTACAATTTAAAATGTAATGTTTTGTGTCACTTTAGTCTCGTCAATATCATCTGGTGACGCCTGAATTGGGATATGTCTCGCATGGTGGCTTCAGTGTATCGTCTCATGCCTAATTTTTTTACACTCACTTAAAGCTGACTTGACCCTTTTTGCTTCAGAGTCAGCTAGAAGCGTACTCTGATGTTCTTTCATAATTAGGCAACTCCCCAAGTTTTTTACATTCTCTAAAATATCTGCTTACAATATAGGATTTTCTTGCAACAGAAATGCAAATGTACATTTAAAAGTCTCCTGCTAGCACTGACCTAGCAGGAGCCTAGAGGCTATGCAAACTTTAAAGAGTACAGAATTATCAAAATATGTATTTATCATCTCAGTACTGTTTTGCAAGCAAACACAGCCCATTAGATTCTGATATGTGTTCTTATGCTGGATGTGGATTTGCCTTGAATTGTAAGTGTTCCAAAATCGTAACACAGAAATCATGGGCATGGATCACGTAGCATTCTGCGACGTCCGATCACCCTTCACAAGTAGTGTCCCCTAGTGGTCAGTCCTTGCCATGTTACAATGAACACTAAAGAGACTATAGCTAAACATACTGTTCAGGTTTTGTTACAGTAGCTTAATGCTAACCCTGTAAAATCCCTGCTGAAACCTGATTGGCTGATGGTAGCCATGTTTTTTATGTAACACAGCCTTCAACAGGCATCACCCACCCACTTGAATGATCAAACTTTGCCCACAGCCTCATAATCTTGTCTTGAATGAGTCTTTTTTAAGTTTTATGTGAGGGGGGCACTGTGGTTAGCGTGCTTGCCTTTGCACCTCCAGGATTGAGGGTTCAAATCCTGAATCTGCCCCATGTGTTCTCCCTGAGCTTCGCAGGTTTCCTCCCCCAGGAAGGAAGCAAGATTGGCCGTGCTCTCTGGGTGGGAGGGATGGAGGGATCTCGCGCTCCTGGCCATCACAGCAACACTATCTAATTGTGCGTTTCTATAAGCACATGTCTGTAGCAAAGGGGAAATAGTGCTTTCCTCCTTGTGTGCAATGCTGTGATGCACTATGAGCATAACTGTGGTTGAAATTGCTATGGTTCAAGTGTCTTGGATGAAGTCTTCACCCTTCCCAGTTGGAAGCTGTCATTAGATAGAGGTGAGCTGACTGGTGGCGGGGAATTGGCAGGTGACCAAATTGGAGAGAAAAATAAGGAAAATATATTTTTAAACAGCTGAACTCACATAGCATAAAACCGGCTTTACAGAGAGAACAGTGATAAAGTTAGTTTAAATTCTGGGTTTTTATTCATCAATGTGAATAAAGCGCCATGGCTGTAGTGATAAAAAAAAAAAAACGCCAGTGATGGTAATCAGCTTTTTTCTCCCAGTTAATATAGAGAGGCTTCTCCCTCATGGTAAATGTGTGCTATTTCAATCACACAGTTCTCCCTGACTCATTTTGTACCCCCAAGCATATTACTGTACCATAATAGTGCTTTTATAATATGACAGCTAGCTAACAAATAGAGGTGAGCAATTTATACAAATGCTCCAGTCTTCAACTAATCTAGCTGGAATAAAACTACTCCAACTTCCATCAGTCCCGAGTCACATAATCAAGAAATGATTACCTGGTGCAGGTGAGTCGAGAGTTACAACAGAACCCTAACCCAGATGTGGTTTTTTGAGAGTTGGATTTGAAAAGCCTGACAGAAAATGCTTAATTGAAGTAAGATGTGCTTGAGGTTTTGAGCAGCATAGATGCAAAAACAAACTTGAGGTAATTGCTAGTGAGACAAATTCTAATGCCAAAGTGTAATCTGCAGATAGTCTTACTTGAAGCTATTTAAAAACCAAAATGATTTTGCAGCCAGCAATAGAGTGAAAAAAAAAGAAACACCCTGTCTCAAGCAGGAAGAGTCTTGCTGGTCTGCATCTATAGTGGATATTAAAAGCCTACACACCCCTCTTGTAATACTGCAGGTTTTTGCAGGGATGGGGGGGTCAGGCTGCATAAGTGTGCACACCCTTTTATAATCAGTCATCATTTTTGTTTTTTTCCAGCCATTGAAGTCATGGTCCACAGAGAGCTTACAAAGCATATACAGGATCTCGTTGTCAAAATGTATTGATCAGAGAGTGGTACAAAAGAATCTGTGAAATGTGCATGGAGCATCGTTATTCCATCCATCCATCCATCCATCTTCAACCGCTTATTCCTGCTTCAGGGTCGCGGGGAACCTGGAGCCTATCCCAGGAAGCATCGGGCACAAGGCAGGGTACACCCTGGACAGGGTGCCAGTAGCATCGTTATTATAAGCCAATATATACATTCATATTGGTTTTTCACATGAATTTAGTTGGTTGCCTTATCACATGAATGGTAGAAAAAAAAAAGATCTGACATGATTTACCTTGGTTTCATATTTTAAATCTGTTAAAAAACAAACAAAACAAAATTGCTATTTTGCTATTATATATATAATGCTATTTTAAATCCATTGTACATCACAGTGGTACTGACTTCAAGTATTTGAAAAATGAACTTAATATAGAGCTGAGACTACACTTTTGCATAACAAAACCAAAATGAATGAGTCTTGGTGGTGCACAAACTCATCCACAGGAATCTTGTAAAAATAACTCACAATGAAGCTACAAGCAAAAGAAATACAGTGAATAAAGTCACGTCAATTAAGTGAGATATTATTGCTATTCCTCTATATAGCTTGAATACATACGAACGAAATGCGGTATTTCTCCAACACATATCATTGTGCAATGAGTGAAACTGTCAAAAAGAATTTCCCTTATGATGGTCAATGAATGATGGTAATTATTGTCCACTATTATTACAGTGTATCAGTCAAGAACAGATCAATGATCTTGTGTATCGTCAAATAATTGGACAGACAACCTGATCTCATAATGATGCCTTGAAGCATTATCTTCTGGCTACAGATGAGCTGCTTTTCAATAGAACAACAAAGCTGCACAATGTTTTTCCACACTAAATGTACCTTAGAGAATCAAATCTGATGTGAATGCAATCAGCATGCAAAACCCTGCCTCTGTTTCAGTTCCACTATGTGAGTCTAATAAAACAGACTTGTTTGTCTAGTATGGACAATATATTAATTTGGCTGTTCAGGCCCAGACCTAAAACGTATATATGGTTAAAACAGATTGCACTGTTTTATAAATGATGAAAGTGGTGCATTGTATTGCTTTGCTTCTTGGGGATTTAATGAAAGTGAAGGATTAACTTGCAGCATCCTGAATACACAGAGATTAGTTGTCCACTTCGAGAGAACAGCTCGTGAGGCTGCTCTTGCTCTAACAAACGTGCACTTAATTTCGTGTTTATTGTACTGTCACTGTTTGAAATGAATTACATTCGAGTCTCTAAGACATTCATTCATCTTCAGCAGAGGTCCAAATATCTATAGTGATGCAGGAGACACCTGAAAACTACACTTTTGTATTAATTAATTAATTTATTTATTTATTTTTCTTCAGTTAAAGTAACAGTCAGAACAAACAGAAAAGCCAATTTACTGAAGGGGAAAAAGATGTATATTTGTTTCTGGAAGCAGATGCTTTTGCTTTGTGCTGACTTTATCTAGGTGATCTTTGCCCTGTGAATTCACTAACCAAAACGAAATATAAAACAAGAAGGTGAGGCTGTGGGCAGTGGTTTGTAAACGCACAGGGGAAGAATGTGCTGTGTTTCATTTACTGTATGCTACTATCATGAAGTCATCCAGTCCACCAACATGCGCTCAGCTTTTTCTTTCTACCTGCTAGGATTTTCTTGTTAGCAATGCTGGCATCTTTATCATGGTCAGGCTCATGGTGGATCTGGAGCCTGTCCTGGTAACTGACACAGGAGACAAGGATATACATCCTGAACAGCATGTCAGTCCCTCGCAGGGGATCACATAATCAAGTATCACAGAATTAAGCTAAAAAACACAATACCATCAAAAAAAAAAATTAATCGTTAAAGATTTAGAAATGTTTTAAATGAACAAAGCCTGTGGCTATGGATTCTATAGAGATATAAATAGGTCCTGATTAATTGAACCTTAACCCCAGCCTTAATCATTTACCTGCTTTACATAGCGAATCAATCATGGGACACGTAAAGCTGCTTATCTGCTAGTCGCTTGTTTTACAACACTGTAACTGCAAGGGTGGGTTTATAAGTCATTACTGTTCTTCATTAGGTCATTAGCTATTGCTTTGTACTGTTCAGACATTCTAATCGTCAGGTAGGAACATCTCTCATTTCTGTTTCTTGGGATTTCTAAGGGAACTCCTGTGCTGACTCTCTGAGCACAGCGGTAACAGGAACAAAAGCATTCAGCTGCTGATCCTAAAACAAGAAGACAGATTTAGGTGAGCCAAAGTGCTGCGAGAATGGGCTGGAGTCATTTCAGTGTGGGTGAAGGTGCTGGTCATGGTACATGCCCTGCTAACAGAGCTGCCAATCACAGTGGGAATTTCTGAGGTATTAAATAAAACATTGCTGAGTAATATGGTTGGATAAATAAAAGTTGGCTGGCCGAGAGCCAGTGTCTCAAGATGGTATTCAAACAAACCAATAAGGCGCTGCCTAAATGTTAGCTGAACAGCTGTTTACTCTAGGGTCTTTGAACAACACAAGTAAAGGATGCTCCATTTTAGCACCATTTTCAACCATGTCTAAATGGTGTCTGTATTAAAAAATATACATCTGTCCAGATTGTCACTTTGGGGGTTTTAGACAGACTCTAGAAGCTTCACTTGACAAGATATTAAACATAAACTTGCACATTTAGAGACAAGACAATTAATCTCTTGTCTTCTTTCATGAAGGAATGGGTAAAAAAGCAATATATTTTCCAAAGGATTTTTAAATAATGAGACTTGCCAAATTTGACTACAGATGTTAATGTGGCATTATATTTGAAAAAGTCTAAACTAATTTGTTTTAAATGTGTACATGTGTACCCCACAGTAAGAAACAAATGAAGAAATAAAATGAAGGACTCAATTATGACTTTCATGACCAAGATGCTGTTTCCAGTAAAAAAATAAATAATAACAAAGATTTACAAGTTTTAATATCAGTGCAAAGCACACGACTATACAGTTGACTGCAAATGTTTGCACCCCCATGGTTTCTGAATGGAAAACATTCAAATGAATCTCTATTTGACAAAACAATACAAACACAGGAAGTACAAAATGAAATTAATGTGTGCCAGATAAATGTATATGTGCCCAGTACTGTGTGATCACTTATCATCCCACTAATAAAACAGTAACAGATATTATACTTTAAAACTTCACAGTCCTTCAGGACTACCCTAAGACAGCTTCCATTTTTAAGTAATTTCCTACAGACCATGCAAAAGCATCAAAGACCTGAATTAAAAGATCAGGCTAATAGAATCTGTGGGACATTTGTATGCAACACATCCAGTTGTTCCACATACAAACACCACTAAAATCAGAGGCCCAAAAAGATAATTTTTATTACCCATCACTCCTTGTGCATCACCGCAGGAGTTTCCTATAAGAAAAGCAATCGACTGTAGACTAGTGAAACCAATAGGAGACTGGCCGATCGTTTTTTTCAAGCAGGTTCTTAACATCAGATTTCTCCCTTCCAGTAGCAAGACATTTCAACAGCAAGAGACATAACATTAATGACCTCTCACTTTGTGCACCGCCAGTTGTTGTTACGGGAGCAATGAAGTGAGGAAACATAAAGAGAAAAAGCACATCAACACTCTTGGGTCTTTAGAGCCCCAAAGAATGAATGTTATGTTTTAACTACAGCTATTACAACATCAGACATTTCCAATATCTACTGGTTTTACTACAGCCCCAGAAGCACTTTGCTGACTCAGCTGATTAAGGACTTTTGTCCAAAATTATCTGTTTCACTGGAAACTTTATGTACTATACTGAACTTTTGCCATCTCTCTCTCTCTCTCTCTCTCTCTCTCGCATTCTCTCCCAAAGTATAATACACAGTATAATCAGCCAAAAATGTGACAGCAGCACAATGCATAAAATCTTGCAGGTGACAGAATAAATGTGATCTCTGTGACCGTGACATGGTTGTTGGTACCACATGATCTGGTTTGAGTATTTCAGAAACTGCTGAATTGTTTGATATTTTGTGCATTCTGAGATGCTTTTCCACTCACCACAGTTGTAAAGAGTGATTTATATGAGTTCCTATAATCTTCCTGGCAGCTCAAACCAATCTGGTCATTCTCCAATGATCTCTCTCAACAACAAGGTGTTTCAACCTGCAGACCCTCTGCTCAGAGGATGGGTTTTTTTGTTTGTTTGTTTTTGTTTGTTTTTGTTTTCCAGCAACATTCTGTGTAAACTCTACAGACTGTTGTGTTTGAAATTCCCAGTGGATCAGCAGTTTCTGAAATGCTCAAAACAGCCCATCTGGAACCAACAACCATGCCACGGTTAAAATCACAGAGATCACACTGTTTTCTTCATTCTGATGTTCAATGTGAACATTAAATGAAGCTCTTCACCTGTATCTGCATGATTGTATGCATTGTGCTGCGGCCACATGATTGGCTGATTGAATAACTGCATAAATGAGCAGGTGTATGGAGGTGTTCCTATTAAAGTGGACTGTGTGTGCATATAAAATGTAAAATATACACAGTGCCATTGATTTGGAGCAGTGGCAATTAACATTTTAACACAGTTTACATTTCTAATTCATTTTGTCCTAAGGGTATAAACATTTCCACTTAACTCTAAATGCAAGAAACAAATAGCCAGTATAAATATACAATACCGCATCCCCTGTACTGCTGACGTGTTCACGATAGTAATACAGTGCATGAATACTAGTCCAGGCTGGCCCTCGAGGTGATACCTCATCATCCTGTGCATTTCCTTTCATCTCTGTGCTGAAAATGAACAGTTGTGGAGATCCATCTTCAGACTTTTCTACAGATGGAAACTCAGTCTTAATGCAGTACTTCATAGACAAGCTGTTTTTCAGGGCGAATAACGTTGCTCACGGATTTTTTTTCTCCCTCACAGAAATGTTCCTTAGAGAATCATATCTGATGTGAATGCAAGCAGCATGCAAAGTCCTGCCTGTGTTTCAGTTCCATTATACAGGTCAAATAAAACCGACTTGGATGTCATGCATGGGCAATACGTTTATATGACTGTCCAAATACTTGGTTAAGAAATATTGTAGTTTTCTGAAATAAGGGCAGTGGTACATTGTACTGCTTTTTTTTTTCTTTTTCTTTTTATCAGGATTTTAAATGAGGATTAACCCACAGCACCCGGAATACACACAGCTGAGCTGTCCACTATAGCATGTTAATAAACTGCACACAGAGAATACACCCTCCTATACACTAATACACTAATGTTCTTAATGTTATGCTTGTAATAGTCTCACTGATTGAAATTAAGCAATAGTAATATGCATATAGTAGTGTTGAAGGACACTGTTTGCCAAATTTGCCACCAATTACAGTTAATAGCATGCAAATTAATTGCTAGCTATTTACTGAAAAAGATGCTCAATTAATCCTTAAATATAATGACTTGCAAATTAAGTAATAAGTTTTAAGGAATACAACAGTTCAGTGACAGCGTGGTATGCGGTGTATACCAGCATGTCCCAGAGTGTTTTATATCTCTTAAAACACAACACTTTGCCAACAATTTAGATTGTTGTACATGTATGTATTTTTATACATTATAAATGTAACCCTAGTTAAATTTAATCCTGAGGAATGTCCAGAAAACAAGTTGGTTTCTGATATCGACAGCAGCAATAAACTGTAGATCCATCAACCAGCCTCTCTGTTTTCTCTCTCTTTAACCTAACAAGATAAAAATGGCAGTTTGTCATGTTAAAAAGAAACTGGAACCTGTGCTGGGCAATTTTCAAGATTAATTAACACTTTTCAAAATGTTTTAATCGAGATTGTACATGATTACATCCATTCATCCATTTTCTGTACCGATTATCCTACACAGAGTCGCGGGGAGTCTGGAGCCTATTCCAGAGGACTCGGGGCACAAGGTGGTCAGACCCTGGACAGGGTGACAATCCATCGCAGGCCACAATCGCACACATATTCATACACTATGGACAATTTGGAAATGCCAATCAGCTTGCAACGCATTTCTTTGGACCCTCAAAGCACAGGGGGAACATGCAAGCGCTGTGCACACATGGTGGATGCAGGATTCGAACCCCCAACCTCTAGAGGTGCAGGGCAAACATGCTAAGAACTAAACTACTATGCACACCTAAATAGTATATGTTAATATCAATATTACATATAGATTATTTTAATTTTAAAAAAATCTATAAATGCCGTTACTATTTTTACACATCTACATTTTCCAAAGTCAATTCTAAGTTAAAAAACAAAAACAAAAAAAAACTTAGTTTGAAATAAATTGCCGTATCTTTCAATTGCATTTTGTAAGAACAAAAATGAAAAAAAATGAAAAAAAATCATATCGTTATCGAGAATTGTCAATAAATTCACAAATATTTAGATTTTTCTTCCCCCCGTTATATCACTCCAGTGCAAATTCCAAAGTCCGGATGACTTTCCCATGGCAGATTTACTGGCCACTGGAAAGTGTTGTTACCTAAGACTCCTTCCATAAATGTTAAATAAATGTCTCTTTACAGAAAACGTCACCATGTCAACAACATTTATAAGGTCTTTTTTATTCATTTCCTAATTAGTATTAATTAATTGATTATTGTTACTCGTCAAAGTAGTAGTAGTAGTGCAGTAGTAGCATCCACCATCCCTATGATTTAACTGTTACTATAGAAACCTAAATACCCTAGAAAGGATATATTAGAAAAATGCAGTAATATAAAACTGTGATTTGCCTTGAAGCCAGAAATCAAGGCAAAAAAAAAAGCGCAACACTTTCAGCCCTGTGATATAAAGGAGTTTGAACAAGGAGATATAAATGAGTTGTTTCATAAATCATCTCTTGCACTTGCCTATAGCATAGCAGTATTTACCAAATAAAATCAGGTCATAAAATTTCATCACTGATTATAAAAACTGAGAATTTAAAAAATGGATCAACGATCTTCCATATTCAGTGACACAGAGATCAAGTGACTGTGTGAAACAAGGCCAAGGCTGCACGTCTTTCAGCACATTAACATCTCTTAACTCCAGCTGCACCGCACTAGCAAACACATTTATCATCCCTGTCTGCTGGAGAGAAGCAAAAATCCCCAGCTGTCATGTGTGTCTTGACACGGAGGCTGTACTTCCCTCCGGGTGAAACAGGCTTTCTGAGATTCCCCTTTTAGCCTCGTGAAGCAAATGAAGCGCTCCCTAACACACACACACACACACACACACACACACATCCTGAACCTGGAGATCAAGACTATTCATAAGGAACAGGTTCAACAGCAGGATAAATCAAATCACATGTATAGGTTTTTCAACTATTACCCAATCAAAGATCAGAATAGCCGCCCTATTGATCAGTAAATAGCTCTAAATAGCCAAATACCTATTAAATACCTATAATAAAGCCGATATTCATTCAGTTCAAAGCTGATAATGCAATTTATACCACAGCTCTGTTGAATCCTCCATTCTGATCAGCCGCCCTGATGATAGCTTTATATTGTATTATCGCACTTGTTTGAATACGTTATGGAACTTGAATGGCGAATGCTCCACATAAACAGATTTTTTTTTTCAGTCTTGTTTTGTTTCGTTTTTTGTGAGGAGCTTCACCATATCAGCCATATCACCATATCATGCCAGCATTTTTGAATGGGCTCACTGCTGTTCTTTTTCAAACACAGGAAAGTCTTCAGGATGGAGGGCTTTGTGGTTTCTCAGTAACATGACAAGCTACATACAGTATATCTGTGTTATTAACTTTAAGAGACAGTGGGAAAATGAAGCTGCTGAGGGACCAACTGCTTATACCTTCTATAACATAAGTGATACCAGGAACTAACTTGTTTTGCAGATTGTTCCATTGTTTAATAAACAAATGATTTGGCGAAAATTGTTTTCAAATTTGCTATGAATGCATAAGAGGAATAAAACACTCAGAGGTGTGTTTTTAGGGGGAAATAATCAACTTCGTGACTGTATCAGTAATGTCGGGTTTTATTTATATATTTATTATCTGGCCAATATAGTATAGAACTGCAATGCAGCATGGTATTGAACACAATTTATGAATCTATACACAACTGATGCACAAAAGCTTTAGTTATGTGCAATTTAAGGGATGAAGGTGTTAGTTGTGTGGAACAGTGTGTTATCATTATAAAGAATAAAGAATAATGAACAGGGTAGTATGAATAATCTTTGCTAATATGTAAAAATAAAACACACACAAAAAAACCACACACCGTCTTGTTTGTAATGATTTTTAATTGCTCTAATTATATTGTGATGTTTTGTTTAAATCCAATCATATTCTCCTTTAAACCAACACAGAATTAACTTCAGTAGTCTGTAAGTACACAGTAATCATATTATGATCTGTTTCAAGGACCTGGCTTTATTTTCTTTGGAAATAACAATGCATTAGAAGCCTTTCAGAGCCAGAAGTAATCTGCAATCTGAATGAAGCTTTGTGTTAATGGAATACAAAAATATCATTCATCATCACTAATTACCAAAGCCAGAGATCTCATGTTAATTGAATAACATCGCTTAATTGAGAGTTCGAGGAAAATATCAATAATGTGAGAGAAGCATTTGAACAAAGCAGTAGTTTTATCAGTGTTTCTCGCACAAATAACAATAAAGCGATACACTGCTTGAGTCTGAGTTAGTCTAAACGAATGATTGAGTCTAAATGAGTAAATATACATAATAGAAAACAGAATCATGAAGCTTATCTATTCTCTCTTGTTATAAAATTCGCACTCGAATTCAAATAAGGATATGAATAGTGCTGGGTAATACTGTAGCGTATCTCCCCTTCAGAAGAAATCCCCAGACTCGGATTCACACCTACGCCTACACGACTTTATATAAGTCCAGGAGGAGCTATGCGTGAATACTACCTGGGGATGTCAGGTGTGTAGAATAAATAAAGCCATCAGCTGAGCTGTGAAAAGGAAAATGTGAAAATTCAATTTCCTCTAAATTTGTTTACTCTGTGATCTCGCCTTATCTGCTGAGGGATGAACTGGGCATCTGATGAGCACTTGAATTGGATCTGAAAGGCATCAGATGGGGCTCTGGGTCAGTCAGGGTGACACTCTGGGAGAACACTGGCCTCTATTTAATGACAGGCTGAACAGCCACACATGAAAGGTCAAGAAGGGACACAGCCTCTCGACAAATCTTACATCATCTGCATGTACTTGAGAGATCCAGTGCTTAGACACCTGAGGACAAGCTCCCTGACTTCTAATGGCGGGGAATGAAGGCACCTGCACGCGGGCACAAGTCACTCAGCTGCGGCTCAAAACGCATCTTTAAACCCGACCGGAGGATCGCTTATAAGATGATGATATAATCAATAACACAGTCGTGATCAAACGCATGATCGATTCCAAGTGGTGCATGCATGATAACGTCATGCACAGTGAGCGGAGGATGAGTAAATGTCGTTACCTTCGGCCAGAAGGCGCATCGCGTGCACGAACGACGGATCCAAGCTTTCTTTCTCGGCCAGCAGCTCGGGCAGGTACTTGTCCTGGTCCATTATTCACCTCAGTCCCGAACACGACAAAGTGCACGTAAGACGACACACAAGTATCTGAGCAATGACAATTTTGGGGGGGTTTATTTATTTTATTGTTATTATTATTATTATTATTATTATTATTTTTAAATAACTGTCTGATAAGTGACAGCAGCTGATATGCGCGCGAGCTCGGGAAACGCGATGTGGAATAATTCACTGCTGCGCACCCATGTCCTCGCGCTCGGTTTAAACGCGAGACGCCGCGGATGATCCTCCCTCCTCCGCCGGAGAATCTGCGCTGTAACCACGCCCCCGCCGTGCCTGATTGGCTGCCCCGGAGGACACTAGTGACTCCTGGCAACAGTCCCCGGCGCTGACGAAACGATCCAAACGGGTGCTTACTTCCTCTATACAAGTCTACTACGCATGGTCCGAAATAATGCCTCCATACCCTATGTAGTGCACTTAATCATAATCTGTTAGGGAGCTATCTGGAATGATCTGGAATATTTCATCTTCTGTACATGAGCATGTAGTTCAATAACCCACTTTTGTAGCTCTGAAAGGACACCTGGAAACAAAAATGGTGCTGAAAATGGTCTGGGGAATGAGAGTAGTGCCTCACCTGTCAGAGATGTTAACCCAACATTTGTAGCTTATTGTTTAGCACGTTTGCCTTGAACCTCCAGGGTTGCAGGTTTGAATCCTGCCAAACTCACACGTACGTAGAGTTTGCATGTTCTCCCCAAGTTTCTGGGGTTTCCTCTGGTATTCTGGTTTAGTCCCCGAGTCCAAAGACTGGTTGAGGTTTGTCCAAATAGTCCATGGTGTGAATGTGTGTGATTGTGTCCTGCAATGGATTGGCACCCCATTCAGGGTCCTCCGTGCCTTGTGCCCCAAGTTCCCTGGGATAGGCTCCTGGCTCCTCTGTGACCCTGTGTAGGATATGTTGTATGGAAAATGGATGGATTTCTATAACCTACGCTTACATTGCATTCATGTAGTACAGCTTTTGTAGCCTTAGTGTGTATCTTTAGTGTGTATCTAGGAAAGTCAATGTATTGTAGTGTACAGTATCTTTAAAGCTTTACTCTAAAAAGTAGAACTGTAGTCAAGTAGTGAAGCTATTGTCAAGTCCAAGACCAAGACTATCCAAGAAGAGTCTTAATGAGGTTGAGGCCAACACAAGTTCAAGTTAAAATGAAAGTGAGACAGAGGGTGCGTCTCAATTGGCTCCTTATTTCAGTAGTCAGGGTGTTGGTCAATTTAAGAGCTGTCTCAAGCACAAAATTGGCTCCCTAAAAAAATCCCACAGTGCACTACAAAAAACAATCAATGGTCACTATGTTCCCTTACTGGAAATGACTTCATATTTTCTGAATCTTCTCAGCTCAAAAAAGGCGAACAAACCCTCAGTCAACTTCATCTACAAATGTAAGTCACGTGTTATCGTTGTTGTAGCTCTCAAATGATTACTTATATTACACAGTATAGTATACCATTTATAACTTTTTTTGAGGTTCTATATACGGTTTGTTTGAGTCTAATTGACTTTTAAATGTTTCATGATTTTTTAAAAATCCACTAGCTTGCCTACGATCCTGCAGGAAGTACAATGACAGAAACACGTGTGATTATGCTAACAAATTTATATGACATAATATCTGAAAGATATTAGTCCTGCCTGCTGTTAATAAACTCCAATGGTGATGTTTTACAATGTGGGTATGTAGTCATGTCGCCTGAAATTGAGTCATCAGTGTCCTAATGTGTAGTGAGCCAGGGTCCATATCAGTACCCGAACTCGTTTACACGATGTACTGATTTATGACCTAGGTAGCTAGGGAGCAGATTGAGACATACCCAGGGTAATGATCAAAACCAAAAATTGTCCAATCCTATTCGAGGATGCGCCTATGATTAGGCTATAGCTTCTAGAAGAAGCTATAACTTCTTAATTTACTTCTTGTAAATCTTTGTGCAAGTAAGAAGATAAAGCTAAATTTTATTTATTTATTTATTTATTTATTTATTTTTTTTTTTTATTTTTTTTTACAAATTCTCAACCAAGCCCAGGACCATATCTACCAAGACCAAGCTCTACTGAAAGGAAATATGGCCCAAATTATGTCTGAAGGCTACCTGATTTCAGGAGTGTAGCATGTAGCGTTACTACTTCACAGCTCCAGGGTCCTCTGTTTAATCCTGAGTTCAGGATTCTGTCTGTGTGGAGTTTCGCATGTTCTCTCGTGGTCCATCTGGGTTTCATCCGGGTTCTCTGGGTGAACATATGCGTGAATGATTGTGTGAAGATGTGTATGCACGTCTCATCCATGTTGTCCCATCCACCTTGAAACCAGTGTTCCCAGGATATGCTCAGGATAATTCACTGTGTTTGAATGAAGTTGTTAATGGATGAATGTGAAGGATGAAAATTGTTCATAATGGGTGGATACCCTTTATCTGCACAAAGAGGAGAAAAAAATGACTACTGGTGCCCCTGATTATGGTTTCAGTGCATACTAGAGGAAAGCGTAACGTCTATTAAACGTTGTGTTTAAAATAATAGCTTAACGAGTTTTAGAGTGATTTCATGGTAAGAGCAATGCAATTGTGTGGAGGGAAAAGAAACAAAGGTAAGCAATTGAACAAGTGATCTGTCTTAAGGAAGACATGTGTTCCATATTCATAGCAGGGTACAAGGTCAGCTCGATTTGTTGCGTCCATGAATACTAATCAGTTGCTTTGTTCTGTTGCCTTAGTTTGCCAAGATTGATTAGGCATGTGTGACAGTCGGTCTATAGAGGGAAAACATGCACTAACACACATCCACACAAATATGAGGAGGGGATGGAGAGAGATACAAGGAAGATGTAAAAAACGAGCTTGGCTAATTAATGACTAAATTGATTACGATGTTGTTGGCAAACATCTGTACACCCTGTGTCACATTTTATAATGCACCCAGTAAACCCAGTAATTCTACACCACTCTAAACTATATGATGAAGTGGTACTTTTCTGGGGGTGGGGGGGTTTGAGCGGCAGTAGATCTGTAATTCCTCGCGTTGAACAATGTTTATGAAGTCCATCTCTGATGATCATATAGATCTCTAAAATTTAGTAGGTTCGTTCTGTATCAGATTGCTAGTGAACCCTTGTTTCCAGTTGTCTGTACATATAAGTAAAATAATTATGAATATACATGAATATACACTAAGCCTCTTCCAATCATATCTAGCAAAAAACAACAACAACAACAACAAAAAACCTCTGGGAGTTCATTTGTATTTACCCTCCTTATTCTAATGTTAGTCATACACTATTGATTCCACTCTGTCCGTCTTAGATTAATTTGCTTCATTATACATACTGGCCTGAAAAAGCTCTGAAAAAGCCATAGACATTTTGGGTTTAACCTCCCATGAATAATACTCATGCATTTTACCATGTTCTTTAATTCATAAGCTAAACCACAGAACCTTCAACAGGATCTTCAACATCTTAGTAAAATAGCTGCTAAGAAGTCCATGTAGCTTGATAAGGTTTTGTACGTTACAATTCCGGTTGAAAAGAGTGTCTGGTGTAGAAAAAAAATATTCACAAATGAGACAAGACGTCATGTTTTGATTTATAAATAAATGAGTAAATGGGAAATTTGAGGTAAGAGGTAAGATGTTGTGTAGAATAACACGCTTGCAGTGTACTTGATAGATGCTAAATGCTTCTCAGGTTGAGAGCAAATGATTATCAGTTTTGCACACTGGCAAACTGTGAGGAAAAAAAAAGTATTCAAATATTAAATAGAACAAAACTAAATGTGCTAATGGAAATTATCTGTCTAGACCATCATCAGTGCATGGCAAATTATAGAGAGCAGGCGTAGGTATTAATATCACATGAACATTACCAAATCTCTGTTTAATCATTACATAATTAGTCAACAGTGTAATTAGTGCAGTTTTATGTTGTAGACCATAACAAATACCTTCATAGCAATGTAGATGATGCAACATACATTTGTTTTGTAACATCAAAGCACACAGTCAGTTAATTTATTGTCCTTCTACCTGATGTAATTGGCTTTACAACTAATTAGTTTGAAAAAGAACGCTGTATCTCTTGTGTCTTTTCGGATTCTGGGGACTTTTGATTCAGTAGCGGCTTTTGTAAATACAACTGGTGTTCTGAATTCATGGTTATGAATGTACCGTTTAGTCCCTGATTAATAATGTCTAATAGGACAATATTACAATGCATACTATTAACTTCATGATAAATCCTTTCAAAAAAGTATACTATACTCCCCTGTTTTCCATTTAGGATGCAGATGCCTGAGTTAGTAGCATATCGAGGGAGTGTTTGTGGTCTAAAAAAATTATATCCCTTTCAGAAGGCAGCATAAAAGCTGCTTCCTTATTTTGTATCCTTTTCAGAGAAGACAATCCTATAATACTGTTTACCCGACAAGAGATTAATTAAGTTTTGAAAGATGTGGTAAACAGAAATATCACGTGGGCTGAGACATAATTTTTTACGAATGTAAAGGTTTTTTAATCTTGATTATATCAAAAAGTGTGATGAAAGGTTAGGAATTTATTAAAGCAGTTTAATATTAGGACCGGCCTACAGCTGAAATTGTATCTCAGGGTTAAGTAAAGGTTCTGTATGTAAGCAGTGGCCCTATCCAGTAAACCTGAGTCTAAAACCTAGCACATTTTAAGCAAGACCTATATTCCTTTTTTGAACAGGATTATATTTTACAGTGAATTGTGTGCATTTCATATTATTTCCTAAAGCAGCCTGCAGGTGAGTTTCAATCTTGTGACGTCTAATACGTAACAGGCTGTCAGACATATCAGTTCACTGTTAATAGATCCCGACAGTACTCAGTAATGCATTGTTAGCATGTAAATCTAGAAGGTGTTAAAACTATTATTTACAGATTGCTTAGATTAATTTGCTCTCCTTTGATAATCAGTTCAAGGGCACATGATGGCTAGCAAGTTTGTCTCACACATCCACAGTTGGGGGTTCGATTCCTGCCGTGGACCTGTGTGTGCGGAGTTTGCGTACAGAAACAGGGTTTCCTCATGTACTCCGGTGTCCAAAGACATGCATGGTAGGTATGTCCAAATTGTCTGTAGTGTATGAATGGGTGTGTGAATGTGTATTTGATTGTACCTTGTGATGAACTGGCACCCTGTCTAGGGTGTACTCTGCCTTGTGCCCCATGCTCCCCAATGTAGAATAAGCTCTGTAGAAAATGGATGGATGGATATTTAGTTCAATTGCTTTTTACAGCTCTCTAGTGGGCACCAGTAAAACTGCAGGACAGACAGACACAGCATTACTACAATTGTACAATTATATATATATATATATATACTCTTTCAGATAAAGTGATAATGCAAAAATATATATTTATAATACAATAGAAGTAATTTGAGGAAATGGTAGCTGGGTGGTTGCTGTTAGGGAGCTTATTAGTTTATACCCCAAAACTATCAGAGAGCCACTGTTGGGGCTTTGAAACTATCTGTTCTCATTTTCTCGGTTCTAGGTCTGCTGAATGAATCTAAATGTAAACATTTCAGGACTGTAATAAAAATGTTCACTGCATACTTTACCTGTCCTTCAAAGGTAAATCATAATCATAAATCATTATATACGCATTTCTGCAGTAATAGTTCTGCCAAGAGCATTTAAGAATTGCTGCTTGCAATTGATATTCAGACGCATTATGGATTAATGATATATCCAACAATAAAGCACACACAAACGTTTGTAATGCCAGAACCTGTTCTCGGCTGAGATTTCATAAAGGTGATGAATGATGCTGTGGCCACACCATTTGTTAGATGTAGTTTATCTAATGGTCAGAAGATCTAATGCTGGTCAGAGTAAATTGACTATGTGCCTCAGAGTGAGCTCTCTAACAAAATTCATGATTACAAGCACTGTTAAATGGTGCAGAGTAGTGTGTGTGTGTGTGTGTGTGTGTGTGGCTGTGTAGCCCATATTTTTATCATTTAATGGAGGACCATGTTCCAATAATGATAGGAATATGTGACAGTTTTGACCTAGTGGAGACATTTGGCTGATCCCCATAAATATCCTATTTTTTAAATAGGAAAAATATCCTTTTTTTTAATACAAAAAAGGTACAAAAACATGCAGGTAGGAGAACTGCCTGTGCTAAATTGCCCGTAGCTGTGAATGAGTGTGAGAATGTGTGCGTGTGTGCATGGTGCTGTGCGATGGACTGGTCTCCCATCTGGAGTGAATTCTCCTGCCTTGTGCCCATAGTTACAGGGATAGGCTCAGGATCCACTGTGACCCTGACCTGGATAAAGAGGTTCCTGAAAATAAAGATGAGTCAGAGGATTTGTTTCTGATTAGTGAGGTTGTTAGGGTTAGACATAGGTGTTGTTGTATTATTATTATTATTATTATTATTATTATGATGGTGATGATGATGATGAGATGATGATGATTATTCTTCTTCTTCTTCTTCTTCTTCTTCTTCTTATTATTATTATTATTATTATTATTATTATTTGTAGTAATAGTATATTATGTTATAGTAGTAGTAGTAGTAGTAGTAGTAGTAGTAGTAGTAGTAGTAATATATTATGTTATAGTAGTAGTAGTAGTAGTAGAACTAGTTTATTATATAGTAGTAGTAGTAGTAATAGTAGTAGTAGTAGTATATTATGTAGTAGTAGTGGTAGTAGTAGTAGTATATTATGTAGTAGTAGTGGTAGTATTAGTAATAGTATATTATGGTATAGTAGTAGTAGTAGTAGTAGAACTAGTTTATTATATAGTAGTAGTAGTAGTAATAGTAGTAGTAGTAGTATATTATGTAGTAGCAGTGGTAGTAGTAGTAGTATATTATGTAGTAGTAGTGGTAGTATTAGTAATAGTATATTATGGTATAGTAGTAGTAGTAGAAGTAGTATATTATGTTATAGTAGTAGTAGTAGTGGTAGAAGTAGTATATTATGTTATAGCAGTGGTAGTAGTAGTAGTATATTATGTAGTAGTAGTGGTAGTATTAGTAATAGTATATTATGGTATAGTAGTAGTAGTAGTAGTAGTAGAAGTAGTATATTATGTTATAGTAGTAGCAGTAGTAGTAGTAGTAGTAGTAGTAGTAGTAGTATATCATTTTATAGTAGTAGTAGTAATAGTGGTATAAGTAGTTTATTATGTTATAGTAGTAGTAGTTTTACAGTGTGAAGCAAAAAACAGAAATAAAAAAACAAAAATTATATAAAATAACATAAAATAATAGGCAAGTCATAATAATGCAATAAATAATAGCAGTTCCAGAAAGAAAAAAACCCAATGTAAAAAAAAAAAATATATATATATATATATATATATATATATATATATATATATATATATATATATATATATATATATAATATAATATATATATAATAACAAAGAAATGTGTCCAAAATTAGAATAAAAATACCACTACTAATTACCACAATTAAACTACTATACTACTAAGGTTAATGTAATATAATGTACCAATAAAAGTGTGGGGGGGGGTTTAGGTAAATGGTAAAGTGAAAGAAAAAAAAATTGTGAGGTTTGTTGGGGTTTTATTTATTTATTTATCTTTGTTTTCTTATTTAAAATCAGTGGTGGATGAAGTCTGATGATTGTTTATTGGTGATATATTCCAAATCAATATCCAGGCTTTCATACATTTATCACCAACATTTTCCTGTAAGTTTAAAGTCACAGTATTGGGGGCAAGAGATCTCCTAAACCATTAGGCTGTTGTAATCCCTCACAATGCAAAGGGAATGTGAATGTGCCCAATGTAGAAGTGGAGGATTTGTTATTTTAGCCGAGACGCAGGATGCAGAAGGCAACAGCCCTCTGTGTGAATTATTAAGCAGTATAAGTATGGGGCAGCAAGAACAGTGCAGATGGGGAAAGAGGATATTAAAGCCTGCTCACTTTGGGAACTAATAGGTAAGACCCTGAAGTCTCATTAACCTACTGTTTCACTCTGCAGGGGTTTTTTTCTTTTTCTGTTCTTTGCTGCATCTTTTCTTGATAATACATAGTGTGCTCTGCTGAGGCAATCCTGTCAGTATTGCAGTGAAATTTTGTGATGAATAGGTTAATATGGTACATTAGATTTGTACTGTTTGTACATATGTCCTACCACTGATAATAGACTTGAAAGTGAGAGGTGATAACCCAGAAGCTGACAACTTTACATTGCATGATTTCATCATTTTAGACAGCAGTGTTGAAAATTAATCCAGAGCTGTTCATTATTCATACTGACAAATGTACAAAAATTAGTGTGAATTTCCCCAAGTCACAAATGGCACTTCTCTGTGCTAGATCCAAAATTACATATCTGTGTGAGAGCTCATGTTCTGCCTCAAGGTAAAGGTGGCCCTCTGAGAAATCAGAACATGACCCTGCAACGATTAAATTACCCAAAGACTTGGCTTAGCACTTGCAAATAATTTGAAAGTAAGATGAAAGTGACGATGATCACAGCATGCCAGGAGAGGTAGGTCCTCACTGATGCTGTTAAGTGCAGCTCAGAGGTGTGAGAACAAAAATCTGCAGCAAAGTCTAGCGAAGGATGCAGGAGAAGTGTTATGAAGTGATTATGTTAATGCATCAAATTTGACATCACAGTTGCACTCGTTGATAGGAGACAACTAACTAAAAAAATATAGGTATGCTCACACCATCTGTTTCTGTACTGCAAATGCACTTCATTTAAAAACAGAGGATGTGGTAGGAAAATAAGCTTGACACGTAGTGTCTTACAATAGATTAATGGCGGGGAAATGATTTTTCTTACCATAAACTTTGATAAACTGAAGAACAAAGTTTGCATGTGCAGTTCTAGTCTGTGCAGTGTTATGTGTATTCATCCCCTTTTCCCCATTGGTTCCCTCTGGATATACCAGATTCCTCCCAACACCAAAAAACATAACGCTATATGGATTGGCTGCTCTATGTTTCACTTAGGTGTGGATGTTGGTTTCTGTATTGTGCCCTGTGATGGACCAGCTTCCATCCAAAGTGTATACCCAGGATAGGCTCCGGGATCCAACACGACCCTGACCAGGATTAAGTGGTTGGTGAAGATGAGAAATATTGAACACTTTACAGTGAAATTGGTTATACTTTTGTCCATCATTGAAAATAAAAGCTACATCCAACAACAATTAATTTACGTTCTTACAATGGCCTAAAGATTGCATTTACTGAAAACTATGCTCAAGTCTCATTCATTATTGAGTGGAAATTTTCACAGACTTAAAGCTAAACACTCGAATGAAATTAGAAATCCTGAGGATCCCTTAAACACAATCACTAGAGTTTGTCTTTATAGTATACAGCTGTGGAAGAGTAATGACTTGTATTTGTACTATCTGGTGTCAACCAGAAGAGGATGGGTTCCCTGTGGTGTCTGGTTCCTCTCAAGGTTACTTCCTCATGTTGTCTCAGGGTGTTTTTCCTTCCCTCTGGCTTTCTCATTAGGGATCGGGATCTAAATCCATATCCGGATTTCTGTAAAGCTACTTTGTGGTAATGTTCATTGTTAAAAGGACTATATAAACAAAATTGAAAGAAATCATTACAGTCCGTTTTAATCAAGTTTAGGATTAACCCATTTTTATTGTTATCACTGAGGTGACATTTCTTGTTGAATTTCTTTGTCCCTTTGGTAATTGTATACATTGTACTTAGTTGGAAAAGGTTTCTTCTAGCACCCATAGGAGCATCGCTTAATGGTGGAAACAGAAGGCTTCTCTTTTAGAAAAGGTTCAAAGAGAAATCCCTTTATAAATTTACCATTACGCATTCAATAAACTTAGCACAGTAATGTCTTACAAGGAATTGCAAGTGTGCCACAGGGTTGTTTTTTGTTGTTGTTCCAACCAAACAGGAGCTATACACAATTTCCTCTGTTTAATCAGTTCATCATGGCCTACAATTGCCAATCACGTATGGCTCCTGTTTGGCTGGAATCGAACATGATAGCACGCTGGCATTTTGCAGATAAGCCTGGACACCTTGCCCTAGGAGAATACTTTTTCCCCCTAATTTGTAATGTGATGTATATATACTCACTTTAGCAGTAACACCTGTGCCCCTTTTCATTCATGCAATTATCCAGTCAGCCAATTATGTTCAGTAGTAGGAGCATAATGCATAATATTGTGGCTATACAGGTCAAGAGCAATGTTTTTTAAGCACCTCCTTCAGTAAAAGCATCTTCTACTGTAAATATGAATCATAGTGTTTAATCCAGGATTTAAAATGTTCTAACCAAGTCTTTGTTTAGTCAATGCAGTGTGTGGGCTCAATTGTTCCTTAGGGGTAACAGAGGAAATACATCTACTCTGCCCATTCTAGAATTGAACATCTAAATTAATGCTGCTGTGACAAAGCCCTGGTCAGATAGAGCTTGCCATTACTTCTGGCCTACACTGTCTATGCATCCTTTTCTGGTGGAGTGTGGCCTTGCAGTATTCGGATAAGTCAATACTCTGTCACCCACAATTATCTCCACAGAGAGCTGACCAGTAGAAGAAAATGTTATTAATGCCTCTAGATTTTGGTTATTGTTTTTTTTACAAACTTTTTTCTAAATACTCTCTTTAGAGATATTGTGGCGTATTTTCCTGAGAATGATTTCCCATGCAAAATTAATTTTAATTGTTGTATTGCCCTCAGGCTACATATATGTTATACTGATAGTGTCTTGTTTTTTGAGAACTGAGTGAATAATTTGCTTGTTCTGTTTGACATGATCACATTATTGGTTATCTAGGTGCTGCAGATTAGAAGCACTCAAAATAAAGTGAACATGCTGGGTTTTTTTTTTTTTTTTTGGGGTGGGGGCGTTTAAACAAGCTGGCCCATGGAGGATCCTATTTAACAGTGAATCCTATAGCTGGTAACCTGTCCCATAGTGAACACACACTTTCCTTTTTCTGGAATATGAGGGAGGTCAAATCTCACATTCATTTATATTTCGATTTGGAGGTCAGATTTCTGCATAGCAAAATCAAAAATTGAATAAAGCTAACCCATTTTGTAGCCCCTGCATGTGTGAGGTGCAGATTTTCAGTCACAATTCAGTAGTTTATTCATGATGCTATTTAAATGGAGTGAGACAGATTGCTTCAGGTACTTTGTTCATGCTTAAAAAAGCAATTATATCTAGAGGCAAGGAAACAAATTAGATTTCTTTATTTCCTGTAATTTCTAGTATACTACTTGAAGTTTAAGAGCTCCGTAATGCAAAAAACAAAAACCCCCACAGTGGTTTATCAAAATATGCTAACAGAGTGTTGGTGTACAGGACATACAGGATGTTTTTTGATAATGTAAGCTTTACTGTTTAGCGAAAACCAAATGGCAAGATTTTATTGGCTTACCTGCTTAGCTGCTGATGAATTAATATGTAAAACATTCAACGTGAGATAAATGAGTGTGATATACTGTAGGTATTTGTCTGCAGAGTAGAAGGCAGCAATGATGACTAGCATATGAACTGCAAAGAATATTCTATAGATCTCCAACTTCACCTTACAGAAATAAGAATCCAGGAAGTAACTGTACTTTAATGATCATTTTGGCAGCATTCTCCGAAATTTGACAGTTGATGATTGGGAAAAAACTCACCTGTTTCTTTCTTCCCAATCTTTTAATGAACTATCTTCAACTGTCCAGTTTTGGTGAAGCTGTGCTCACTGTAGCCTCAGATTCCTATTCTTGGCTAACAGGAGTGCAACCCGATATGGTCTTCTGCTGTTGTAGCCTAGCCTCTTCGTGGTACCATGTGTTGGGCATTCTGAGATGCCTTTTAGCTCACTACAGTTGGAAAGACACTGTATATAGTACTGTTTATTATTATTTGTTATTAATATTTATTATTATTATTATTAGTAGTAGTAGTAGTAGTAGTAGTAGTAGTAGTATCATTATTATTATTATTATTCGAAAGTATTTAACATTTGTGATTAATGTGTATCTTAATCAATTAATGTGAATATCCCTCTCGGATTAAAGCGATCTATCTATCTATCTATCTATCTATCTATCTATCTATCTATCTATCTATCTATCTATCTATCTGTCTATCTGTCTGTCTGTCTGTCTGTCTGTCTGTCTGTCTGTTTGTCTATCTATATGTAATGTACAGACATATATTATGTTATATTTAGAATCCCAGAACTGTACTTCAATAATAGTCTGAGAGTAGTACAAAATGTTTCTCAAGAAGCAGGATGTGTATATACATACATATATATTGTATCATTGAAAATTATCCATACGACTTCTCCTTTCTGCCTAAATCAATAGTATATCAGCTATTCACTGTTACTGCTGGCCATTTCTCTCCTTTCATTGCAGAGAGGGTTGGGGGTCCGATCAATTTAAATTGCCACAAATGCACAACATACAAAAAGTTGTTGGAATATGTGCCACTGATCCTGTTGGACAAATGGTACTAGTGTGCAAATGAGTCAGTGAGAGCGGAGCAATACATCTTACTGCATGTACTTTCCAATACATCACGGGGTATAGCTCTCCATACATCACACTGGTGTTAGGATACAGCAAGTCACTGGGAGGCTCAGGCCCTAGTTTTTCTGAACTACAGAAGAAATGAGTTTGCTGCTTTTCTCAGGGACAACTGGCAGCTTGTATTACCAAATTCATTAGTCTAAAACCAGTCTAAATAAAGAGTCCAAAGCTTAGGTTCCCCCACTTTCATGCTTAAATGCACATTGAATATTCCAATCAATGAACAAGGCCCATGAAAAGAAACACAATGCTGTAATTCATCATCACTCCACTGAGCTTGAAGTAGTGAGTGTTCTTGGGACACTTAATTCCTAGAAGTGCTTTGCTTGCACTTTCATTTCATTCCGAAAACCAGCTGTCTTCTTTGGAAGCAGAGACACAGTTTATCAATAGTTCAAAGGTTCAGTGACAGGATCTGTGATAGAAGCACATCATGCACATCAACCAAAATGTTAAACAATCTTGTAGATGCTAAAGTAATGAATCTGGATACTTTTGGACATATAGCGTATGTATACCTTTTTATTTTGTATTTTATAAATATAAATTATACATATTATTACCTGGCTGTTTTTATTTACAGAATTCAGTCATTCTCAAAGTAGGGTCTCTGAAACATAGCCAGGGGGTAAGCTTTTTATTTATTTATTTATATTATATCACTGATGGACACTACAACCCATCATTACCAAAGCTGTTATATTTATGATTGAATTCTTATAGTTATTAACCAGTTTGACTAGTCACTTGAAACATAGAGCCTATTACATATATATATATATATATATATATATATATATATATATATATATATATATATGTGATGTGTGTGTGTGTGTGTGTGTATATGTGTGTGTGTGTGTGTGTGTGTGTGTGTGTGTGTATATGTGTGTGTGTGTGTGTGTGTGTTATAATATTTATGATATATACTATATAGGCCCTATGTTTCAAGTGACTAATCAAACTGGCTAATAACTATAATAATTCAATCATAAATATAACAGCTTATATATATATATACAGTAGTTCCTCGGGGTCCACATTTCTGATCAGTTAACATGGTCCCTCCAGGCAGAGGCCATAGTAAAGAAAGCTCACCAGCAGCTCTTCTTCCTAAGACATCTGAGGACGTTTGGGATGAGCTCCAGCATCCTCAGATCATTCTACACATGCACTGTGTAGAGCATCATGTCTGCATCACCGTCTGGTATGGGAACAGTACTTTCCTCACCCGAAATGCACTGCAGAGATTAGTACGTATATCTCAGCACATAGTTTGGAGGTGAGCTTCCCTCCCTCCAGGACATCTACACCAGGTGGTGTATGAGGAAAGCTCTGTAGTTCATTAAAGACTCCAGCCATCTAAGTTATGCACTTTTCTCATTGCTACCATCTGGTAGATGATTTCACAACATCAGAAACCGTACCAGCAGGCTGAGGGACAGCTTTTTCCCTCATACCATCAGGTTACTAAATTGTTAATAATACCCAAGGACCTGAACACTTATTTACTGGACTAAAATGCACATATCACACTTTCTCTGATATATATATATATATATATATATATATATATATATTATATATATATATATATATATATATATATATATATATATATATACTGTGTATATATATATATATACAGTATCTCACAAAAGTGAGTACACCCCTCACATTTTTGTAAATATTTGATTATATCTTTTCATGTGACAACACTGAAGAAATGACACTTTGCTACAATGTGAATTAGTGCGTGTACAGCTTGTGTAACAGTGTAAATTTGCTGACCCCTCAAAATAACTCAACACACAGCCATTAATGTCTAAACCGCTGGAAACAAAAGTGAGTACAAGCTGTACACTCACTAAATTTACATTGTAGCAAAGTGTCACAAAAAAGTTTTTTTGAAATCTTTGGAAATGTATTAAAAAGAAAAAACAACAAAAACACATGTACATAAGTATTCACAGCCTTTGCTCAATACTTGAAAAAGTGAAGCGCTGTGAATACTTTCCGGATGCACTGTTGTGTGTGTGTGTGTGTGTGGGTGCGAAAGTATTCGGCCCCCTTGAACTTTTCAACCTTTTGCCACATTTCAGGCTTCAAACATAAAGATATAAAATTTAAATGTTTTGTGAAGAATCACCAAGAAGTGGGACACAATTGTGAAGTGGAACGAAATCTATTGGATATTTTAAACTTTTTTAGCAAATAAAGAACTGAAAAGTGGTGCGTGCAAAATTATTCGACTCCTTTACTTTCAGTGCAGCAAACTCACTCCAGAAGTTCAGCGAGGATCTCTGAATGATCCAATGTTGTCCTAAATGACTGATGATGATAAATAGAATCCACCTGTGTGTAATCAAGTCTCTGTATAAGTGCACCTGCTCTGTGATAGTCTCAGGGTTCTGTTGAAAGCGCAGAGAGCATCATGAAGACCAAGGAACACACCAGGCAGGTTCGTAATACTGTTGTGGAGAAGTTTAAAGCCGGATTTGGATACAAAAAGATTTCCCAAGCTTTAAACATCCCAAGGAGCACTGTGCAAGCGATCATTTTGAAATGGAAGGAGTATCAGACCACTGCAAATCTACTAAGACCTGGCCATCCCTCTAAACTTTCAGCTCAGACAAGGAGAAGACTGATCAGAGATGCAGCCAAGAGGCCCATGATCACTCTGGATGAACTGCAGAGAACTACAGCTGAGGTGGGAGAGTCTGTCCATAGGACAACAATCAGTCGTACACTGCACAAATCTGGCCTTTATGGAAGAGTGGCAAGAAGAAAGCCATTTCTCAAAGCTATCCATAAAAAGTCTCATCTAAAGTTTGCCACAAGCCCCCTGGGAGACACACCAAACATGTGGAAGAAGGTGCTCTGGTCAGATGAAACCAAAATCGAACTTTTTGCCCACAATGCAAAACGATATGTTTGGCGTAAAAGCAACACAGCTCATCACCCTCAACACACCATCCCCACTGTCAAACATGGTGGTGGCAGCATCATGGTTTGGGCCTGCTTTTCTTCAGCAGGGACAGTGAAGATGCTTAAAATTGAGGGGAAGATGGATGCAGCCAAATACAGGACCATTCTGGATGAAAACCTGTTGGAGTCTGCAAAAGACCTGAAACTGGGACGGAGATTTATCTTCCAACAAGACAATGATCCCAAACATACAAACAACGCTCTCAACCCAAACAACACTCTCCATCCAACCTCACTGAGCTCGAGCTGTTTTGCAAGGAAGAATGGGCAAGAATTTCAGTCTCTCGATGTGCAAAACTGATAGAGACATACCCCAAGCGACTTGCAGCTGTAATCGCAGCGAAAGGTGGCTCTAAGCATAAACGCATGCAGGGCGAATAATTTTTGGCCGCCCCACTTTTAATTTTTTATTAGTTAAAAAGTTTCAAAAATCCAATAGATTTCGTTCCACTTCACAATTGTGTCCCACTTGTTGGTGATTCTTCACAAAAATACAAATTTTATATTTTTATTTTTTTTTTGAAGCCTGAAATGTGGGCAAAAGGTTGAAAAGTTCAAGGGGCGAATACTTTCGCAAGAAGGCACTGTATATATACTTTTATATATATATATATATATATATATATATATATATATATATATATATATATATATATATATATATATATATATACATATACATACATACATACATACATATATATATATATATATATATATATATATATATATATATACATACATACATACATACATATATATATATATATAGAGAGAGAGAGAGAGAGAGAGAGAGAGAGAGAGAGAGAGAGAGAGCGCTACAAAACGCTACACAATGTTATCAACATAAACCGCAGTGATCAAGCAGGGTGGGCGTGGCTGTTAGAGTCCCTTTGCCACTTGCAATCGAGCGTTACACACGAGACTGCATTGTGGTTGGTGGAGAGTGCGGAAGTGGGCGGGGACTGACGCTTTGTTTACTCCCGGGGAAAGGAGCTTTAACCGTCTGTTCGCTCGTACTGCTGTTAAAGTGCGAAGAGATTATTGGTAAGCTTATTTTATCGCCTCTGCATGAAAGCTACAAGTTATATTTGTATCCATTGTTCAGCTCATTTTGTGTTTAGGTAAGTGCATTTTTGGTGAGATAATCGCACACTTGAAGCTTCTGTAGAAGTCCAATATAATTACCTACAGCTCCTTAAAGAAAAGGGCATGCGTAGACGTGGATCACTGAAGCGTGAACAGCAGCAGTGTGTTGAGTCCCGAGACAGTCTGGAGACTCTATTTTTATGAAAGAAGCTGGTGTTAAATTTTAGTTTCATTAAAGACTACTATATATGTAACCCTCTTCGACGGTGTGCTCCCCTCGAAATGTCTCTGCGTTGTGTTTGTGTGGTGGATGAATGAGGAGGACACCGAGCTCGTGGCTGTCACAGTAGTGAAGCTTTCCTTTATTCAGGCTCATGCACATAAAAGAACTTTCCACAAGAAAACAGAACTGAATCAACAACAGCTCCACCCATGTGAAGAAGGGTTCACTCACACGATAGATCTCACAGAACACAGCTGCACCCCAAGGCTGGGAGAAACATTTCATATCTTCCCTACATATATATACAGTATATATAGAGAGAAAAAGCTTCAATTCCACCTGCCATGAGCCAGCAGGGCTAAACCTCCATGACTTTATATTTTAAACATCAGTATAAGGTTTTTGGCATCCACATCATATTATTAGCTGCTAACGATGTGTTAAAGCAGAATATTTAGGATTTTTGTGGAATCAGTATTTTCGCCATCGATGGTGAGAAAAATACAATATGGTATTAACAAGCGAGCCTGGGGCCGATTTCTTTCTAGATCAGACTGGAGATTCATGCAGACTATCAGTGACCGTCAGGTCAGAACACATGCACGTACAATATGATACACTAAAATTCATGTACAATTTAAACTTTAAGTTCAAAGACGAACCAAATGAATGAAAATTCTAGCTACGAATGATAGATATATACAGTGATGTGAAAATGTATTTGCCTCCACCCTGCACTTGTGTTTCAACTTACGGACTGATGACCGGACCTTCTTCTTTAGGATTTTCTGCTAGAGAGCAGAATTCAGGTTTCCCTCAATTATTAAGTTATCACACTGCCTCCACCATGCATGGCCGTAGGTGTGATGTTCTTTTTGTGGAATTCTATGTAACGGGACCCCTGTCTTCCAAACAGTTCTGCGTTTGACTCATCAATCCACAGAACATTCTCCCAAAAGGCTTGAGGATCATCAAGGTGTGTTTGGGCAAAATTGCGACGAGCCGATGTACGTCTGGGTTAGCAGTGGTTTTCGCCTCACCACTCTTCCATGGATGCCATTCTTGCCCAGTGTTTTTCTAATAGTGGAGTCATAAACAGTGACCTTTTATTGGTGAAGAGAGGCCTGTAAGTCCGTTGATGTTGTCCTTGGCTCTTTTGTGACTTCCTGGATGAGTCGTTGCTGAGCTCTTGGTGGAATTTTTGGAAGATGGACCACTTCTGTGCTGAGTTTTTCCATTTGGAGATAATGGCTCCCATTGTGGTTCTTTGGAGTCCCAGAGCCTTTGAAATAGCTTTGTAACCCTTCCCAGACCAATTTATTTCAATTACCTTCTTCCTCATCATTTCTGGAATTCATTTCAATTTTGACATAATGTGTTACTGGGTAAAACATTTTTAACCAACTTCATGATGTTGAAAAAGTTTTATTTAAGTGTTGATTTGATTGAACAGGGTCTGTAGTAATCAGGCCTGGTGTTGAAATTAATCGTTTCTACGATGAATCACGATGCGGACGTGGACAATTCTGCATCGACGCAGTTATAAACGATTATAGCCTACTGCCGTTTCTCTGACGTCATTCGTCACATACGAGCTTGTTGCGCTAGCGTAAAGTGGCGGAGGGAGGCGAAACACAAAAGCAAGTAATACAAAAGGCACCGACTATTTTAAAAGCGGACGTCTGGGCATATTTCAGCTTTTATGAACAAACTGGAAAGCATGAACTGGACAAGACACACGCTGTGTGTAACACCTGTCACACACAAATAAAATATTTAGGGAATACCACTAACTTAAGAAACCATGTTAGGTGTTTTCACTCTGAGATGCTAATGCCTGCCAGTGCCAAGGCGGACCCAGCTCAGCCAAAAATAGATCAAACGATATCAACTTTACAGCCCAACTCGGAGAAAGGAAAGTGAATTACAGATCTGTTCCAGCTTTTATAGCAAAGGATATCTGGCCTTATTCTGTGGTGAACAACCTTGGTTTTCTCCACCTGTTGAAGATGCTGGAGCTGTGATTTAAGCTCCCATCAGGCAGATGAGATAATGGAAAATGTTATGCCTGAACTCTAAAATTACTGAACTCCAAAGTTCAGGTAATGGCGTCAATGAGCCAAGCTAATCAAGTAGCAATAATGAGATTCCTGGACTTCAGTCATGACAGAGTCTTATGTAACATTAACGGCACATTACGCTAGCGAGGACTGGCAGATTTGATCACATGTACTGCAAACGAGAGCTGTTTGAATCTCACACGGGTGCTCATCTGGCAAGAGCTACGGTCTCATGTCATGGAGGAATGGCAGCTATCAGATGAAAGATGTAGTGCTTGTCACAGACAATGTGACGAACTTGATCGTTGCAGCTCAAGTCTGAAAATTCCCACATGGAAAATGGTTTGTGCATTCGCTGAATCTCGCGTCCCAACGGATCTTTAAACTGGCCACGCTCTCCAGGCTTCTGGGCAGAGTCAGACGAATATCAATGTTCTTCCACCGCAGCACCACAGTGAGCCACTGTCTGAAAGCGAAACAGCAATGTCTAGGCCTGAAATATCATAAGATGATAACTGATGTTGCAACAAGGTGGAACAGTGCGTGTGACATGGTCGAGAGGTTCTTGGAACAACAACCTGCAATCTGTGCCACCTTGCCGTCTCCAGAAGTCAGATAAGGACCTGTGCACTCACACTGAAACCAATGTGACAAATGCAGAGGATGCTGTGAGGACATTAAAGCCTATGAAGGATGTGATCACATTGATGTCAGAAGAGCGCAATCCAACAGTGTCTCTCATTGCTCCTCTAAATGCGCAACTCCTCCGGAATATGTCAGACACCATCGGAGACTCGCCCATGATCCACGAGATCAAGAATGTAATCAAAATAGCTCTCCTGAAGAGGTACAGCCGTGAGGCAGAGAAGAAGATCCTTCATACAGCCTCTGCCCTGGATCCATGTTTTAAGGAAACGCATTTTCTCACAGAGGAGGACAGGTTGGAGGTAATGCCATCATGCTTCTTGTAAAATGTATAAAACAAACTTAAAAAACTCATAATATTAATAGTAGCTATGAGTAGAAAAAAACATTTATTACTTTAGTATAAATTTAGTTTTTTAATTAAGAGTGAAAAAGCTGTTATCCTAATAAGTGTGAGCTGTTGCATTGACTGAATACATTGTCTCCTAGTTTAATGGTATTTTCTATTATTTTGTTCAAACACAGAATGAGTGTACAGCTAGGAAGACAAACATCGATGAAGCGCCTTGGGGAACAAGAACTCTGGAAGAAGAAAGACCCATGGAGGACAGCCCCTCTGCTCCGAAATTAAAGGCCTCATCACTGCTTGTGAGTTTTCTGGGACAGTCTTTCACTGACACTGAAGGTACAGTAGAACCGAAGACCCCCTATGCAGGGCTGAGGAGGAAATGGAGATGTACTCTAAAGCCCCATCTTTGCATCTCACTGAGGACCCTTTGAACTGGTGGCATGTCCATGAGGGCACATTTTCCCTCCTCTCTTGGGTGTCAAAGCAATCCTTGTATATCCCAGGCACAAGCATTTCCACAGACCTGTTTTTTTCTACTGCAGGAGTTGTGGTCACTGCTAAAAGAAGCACTCTTAAAACAGAGCATGTGGATCAAGTAATGTTCTTACAGAAAAACCTACAAATTCCCAAATGCTGAGCAGTGACTCATGTTTGTGATGTTTGGCACATTCAGGAAGTGCCCTGAACCCAGTGCTGTTATTTTATATTTGGTATTTGCTTTTGAGCACTGCTGAATGTTTTGCTTTTGAAGATTGACCATATTCACACGATAAGCAGACTCGGCCTCTACTATTTATTTAGGTTTATAATTTAATTGAATGTTTATACATTTGTTAACATTGAAATATTTCTGAAGAAGTACACTGCGCTGTTTACAAGTACTTATATACACTACTTGACAGTTTCATGCGCTTTTAGTATTTACTAGTGTTTATTAGTTCTAAATGCTCCTGTTGTCTGCTGTGTTCAGATTCAAGCTTTGTTTGATGTTCGCTGCATTCAGGAAGTGTACTTTCTTGGAGCAGATAAAATAAAAAGGGAGTTCATATATTTGCTTGTATTCATTGACGAAAATGTAGCCATGTGCAGTAATATTGAAAATTGAAGATGCGACGCATTCGTGATGCATCGTGATATCGAATTGATTCATGAGACCAGTGAAGATTCATACCCCTAGTTGTGTCTCGTCCAGCTGAACCACATTATGAATGCAATTTCAGTGATTTTAGGGAATTCGTAACTACGGGGGAACATAGATTTTCACACAGGCCCAGTTGGTATTGGGTAACTTTTTTTTTTTTTGCTTCAATAAATAATATTATTATTTAGAAACTGAATTTTGGCATTTCCAAATTGTCTGTAGTGTGTGAGTGTGTGTGCGATTATGCCTTGCGATGGGTTGGCACCCTGTCCAGAGTGTCCCATGCCTTGTGCCCCAAGTCCTCTTGAATAGCCTCAGGCTCCCCTGTGACCCTGTGTAGGATAAGCGATATAGAAAATTGATTACTCTACTATACTAAGTGCAATTTTTTGATATCCATCCAAAATTCATCACTATCATTCATTTCAACGAAAACAAGAAGGCATTGACAGTCTGATTTAATAAAATGCGTAAAAATTACACTCACCACAGTTTTAAAGAGTTTGGGATGCCAAAAAGTCCTGGGAACATAAACACTGTAAATACATGACAGCCTTTAAACTTTGGTCAGATGGAGCAGCTTAAACTTAAAAACTATGAGAACATTCATTAATTTAATCAGGGCTTTCCACATTGACTGTGCTGATGAGAGCGAGCAAAGTGAAATGTTTATGTGTTTTGTTACTGCAAGAGAGGCCATAATTCTGATTATTAAAAAGAACTGTGAATGGAGAGTGCACCAGGCAGGGCAAATGGAACAAGCCCTCATAATAATGGATCAGGCATAAACATGACAGTGAGGCTGACAGCCAACTTCCTGTAAACAATCCGTTCCACTGAGCTGAGCTGCAAGAATTCTGTCAGTGCTCGTCTGAATAATAGGCCGTGTTATGGCACATTGCAGTCCAAGGGCAACGCATGGGAAAGTGGAACCTGGCAGTAATTTCTCCTTTCCCCTGACAGTGTGGGCTGTTTGTTTGTTTATCTGCTGAAACGTGATGATGAAGGCTGTGCTGGTGGTGCATGGCGGCGCGTGGGCCATACCTGACGTGTTGGCGGAGGCATCAGTGGCTGGGGTGAAAGCTGCTGCTTGGGCAGGGGGTATTATCCTGAAGAGGGGCGGATCTGCACTTGATGCTGTTGAAGTGGCCGTGAGAGTGATGGAGGATAATCCATTGTTTGATGCAGGTCAGTGCCATCTTAAATGAATGTTCCATAACTTTTCAGATTTTCCAAAACATATTCTGTTTACTACTTATCAATGTGCCATCCATTTAGATTGATTAGCAGTGCAGTTGTATAATACATTTAAACACCAATATACTGTATCCTATCATAATCTCCGTGATCAGTAATATAATGAATACTTATGGTGATAAACGCACAAATGCCCTTTATGTGATTGGGTCCTCCTATTAATAATACACGGAGGCAGTTTTGCATGGAATAAAGCCATGTTTTCTTTAAGGCAAAAAAGTCATTTTAATAGGTAAAAATGTCCTAACATAATCTCTGGTGTAAAAAAAAAAAAAAATATATATATATATATATATATATATATATATATATATATATATATATATATATATATATATATATATATATATATATATATATATATATATATATAGTAAGTTACTCATAGCAGCTGACCCAAGCAAAGAATGGTTCACAAATGTTATACGTTTGAACTAGCACCATTTTTCTGTTGGCTTTACTTTGGATTAGTTATTCTTCACAAACAGAAGAGTAACCTTTAAAACTATGCTGTATGTGCTGGCTTCCTCTAAAACTGCTACTTGGACCATGTTTCACTGCTAATTTGCTGTTAATGATTATCCTGAGAGCAGGAAGAGAGGTCCTCGAGTATTCATCAGGTTACAGTGAGCCAACAGGGAGCAAAGAAGACACTTCATTAACGCAACCTGTCTGTCAGGGTCTATCTCATTTGTGATTGTGAACTGCCGCCATAGGTGAAACGGCAGAAGCTCTTCATAGAAGAGGAGCAACATCAGCACTTCACCAGGGGAATCAGTTAATATACTGGAGTAGCACAATCTACTTCAGTGTATAAAATGCTGATCAATAGATGATTAATGTAGTGATCTAGTGATACTTAGAGAGGAGACACACACGGAAAGGTGAACGAGTGGAGAGAATCATGTCCCAGGAGACGTTCTGGTTTTTCAAAGCATGATGAATGCACATATGATTCAGTTAAGGATTAGGGTTGGGAGGGTTACTTTAAAAATGTATTCCGTTACAAATTACTTCATTAAAAATGTAATCGGTGACATAATCCAAGTATCACAATATGAAGGCAATGTAATCTGATTATTTTTTGATTATTTAAAGGTCAGATATGTAGATAGAGTCAAGAGAAAAGCAATATAATTATTTAGAGCTTATTTAGACCTGAGAAACATTCATTGTTTGGAGAACCAGAAATATAATCATGCAATATTGTGTTTTGTCAAAGGATTTGTAATCCTTTATCAGTATTAGGATCCTGATATTATTTCCAGGGCGCATGGTGGTTAGCACGTTCGCCTCACACTTCCAGGGTCCGGGGTTTGAATCCCGCAGAGGCCATCTGTGTGCAGAGTTTGCATGTTCTGAGACCCAGTTTCCTCGGGTACTCCGGTTTCCTCCCCCAGTCCAAAGACATGTCCAAAGTATACTGAAATGTATACGTAGTGTATGAATGGGTGAGTGAGTGTGTATGTGATTGTGCCCTGTGACGGATTGGCACCCCGATAGGGCTCCAAGTAACTGCCCTTATGCAATGAATCCTATGCATATAGGAGGTAGTGGTGGAGAGACACTTTATAGAAAGTCTCTGGCTGTAATATCATGGCTTTTGAGATGCTGTGCCAATTAATTGGTCCTGATGTTGCGCCCATCGCAGGTTGCGCCCGATCATCAGTTCCGACCCGAAATGTTGATAATGACGTGGGGGAAAACATGCACAGAGATTGCACATGGACAGTAACCTGAGCTGAGGATTGAATCAGGGACTCTAGAGCTGTGAAGTGCCAATGCTACTCATTGCACTGGTCTTCATAATCTACTCCCATTCTCAGCCTGTGATTTAATTAACTTCCTGGTGTAAATGTGGCAGTGAGGCTAAATGTGAAATCCTTTCTTTTTGACTATGATTATAAGGCTTATGCCACGGGAGAGAGGAACCAGATCACACCGGTTGAAAACCCACTTTTTTTTGTCCGAGTGTAATTTATTACACATTTTTTTTGTGATTTGCTGACGGTTTAATATTAAAAGTGATTATAGCACTGTTGCATCAGTGCAATTAAATATGTTCCTTAAGGAAACAGCTATGCTTCTTGCCTTAATTTACTAATACAGTTCTCACATTCTGTAAAGTCACCTTAAACTTTATGAAATATGTTTAATTAAATCGGGTAAATTAATTTGATTTCGCAGACTAAGTGTGAATGTAACCGTGTCCGTTTTGCCACAATCTTTTAAACTCGGATGGAAACAGTGGGAGCTAAAGTGTTCTCTAAGCATACAGGTCCTCACCCTATACTTCTGTGCACAGCTCTGAAGTAGGGGTCTGCCTGTAAAAGTCGAAACTTCCGCTGAGTGGCCGCTCAGATGATAGTAGTTACCCTGATCTCTCCCAGCAGGCTTCAATTGACTGAGTACATCCCACTTGAACACTGAGTGTGTAAGGAAGTCCAAACCTAAAGGTTGGACTTAATTTCTCTTTTCTTCCCACCAAGAGAAAGCGGAGGAACTGCATGAGAGGAAGAACTGAGATCGGGGCTTGCTGAAAGCGCAGGTGTGGTGGTGTGGTGTGGTGAGGTGAAGTGAGCAGTCTTTCTCCTCTGAGTGATGGTGTAACAAACTTGTGTGGCTGTGTTGCTGTCTTGCTGTAGGTCACGGCTCTGTACTGAATACCGATGGAGAAGTGGAGCTTGATGCCATCATCATGGAGGGAAAAACGCTGGGCACTGGTGCTGTTTCTTCAGTTAGAAACATTTCTAACCCTGTTAGCCTTGCCCGTGCTGTGATGGAAAAGGTGCAGTTTTCACCAATTTCTTCTCTTTTTTTTGTGGGAAAATGAACATGAAAAATAAAAATGACTCTTTACATTTTATTTAATTCTTCATGCTCACTTCTCTATTAGTTGTGGTGTTCAGCACTGACAAATTCCAGTTCTGCACATCAGTTTCTCACTGCAAAAATGAATAACTTGGCAAGTGAAAACTGCTCGAATATGCACAAATGTTTTCAGTATCTCATAATGAAATTGACAGATAAAAACTTGAAAGACAAATCCGCCAATCAAATATCAAGCTTGAAATGAGTAAAAACCTTTTAATAATTTTATTTGTTGTATAATATTGTCATAGTATATCATAGTGCTGCTATAACACCAGCTATGACAGTAGAGCTGTCTGCAATGCAAATCACAGGTTTATATTAGTGTGTTTGTTTCAATAGATATATTTGTATATCTCTATTGTATAATATTTGCTGACACTCCTTATAATTTACTTATAATTATAAACTCCTTATAATTGTGTTCTAACTTTGGGGTTCGTGACGGTCTGAATCATAGCACTGCCATGTTGATTATGTTCCTATAACAGCACTCCTTCTTGTGTTTTATTCCTTACATGTGAAATATTAGATAAATTTGTCTACATTCAAGATATTTTTACTTGCCGAGACGTTTTTGTTTTTTTGCAGTGCTCCACTTCAGCCACATTCCTCCAAGTCCTCTGTTTGATAAACGATACGAAGCAGCGCTTGCTTCTTGCCCTTACCAGCCACCTATATTGTAAATCGCTCTTACAAAGCAAAATTCTGTCCCGCTTCTACAACTCTTCGGAGCAGATTATATTTCTTGAAAATACATTAATATGTTTTCTTTTTCTTTAATTTTCTTTCTTCTGTAAATTATATTCCTGCTAAAAAAATCTATGGTGTCAAGATTTTTTTTTTTTTAGATTTCATTCTGACTCCTTAAGACTTAACATGTTATTTCCTCTGCTGCTTTCTGATGCCGAAGTCAAAGGGAGGTCAGTGCTCGCTGATTTTCAGATTGATTTCAATCAGCACTCTTTGTATTGCCGAAAATGGAAGCCTTATCATACAAATTTGGTTCCCACACAGAGCACAAAGGCTTGACTGATCAAATGAGCAGCTCCTTTCATTAATGCAGCTTTGTGAGAGAAACGTGTCTTCATAGCAAGCCTATTGTACCGAATTTGTACCTTTCTGAGATGATCTTGTACTATCTGAAGAATTGAGGTTCACAATGTAATCATACAGTGCAGAAAATACAGCGCAGAGCTCATACTGCAGTATTATGTGTTTTGTTTATTCATTTCACAAACACTTTATGTAGCTGGCAAATGTTTGCAAGTTAAAAATTCAGCAGGCGAAAATGTAGTGCCAAATATTGTTTATGGTTTTTTATTAGTCAGAAATATAACATTAGAGCAAATTTATTACATTATACCTTCAGAGCATGGAGACCAATTTTACTACACTTTTCTATGCTTGAATTTGTAATATTATTTCTTGCAACCTCTTTTTTATGCTGCCTACTATTCTGCGGTTGAAATATTCACCCACAGGAGAAAATAAACAGTCTCTATTAACTTGCTTTCACACCTCTGATACACAAATTTCACCTTCCATTGCAGCAGACACAAGGGAAACAAGCAGCCGGTCTTACAAGAGAATTGATTAGACGTAGCACCTGTGTTGACTGCCCTGAAAGACCTTGGCCTTCCCGGGGATTGGTGGCACTGTTTAATAGGCCATATTAAAAATTCATCAGTCTGTGATCAATGCAACGATCAAGCTTCACTGAGCTCTTGCTCCTGCCTCTGATTTACACTGTGCTATACATGACAGAGAAAAATGACATTAATAACCACTTTAATATTTAAAAGTTTCCCAAGCTGGAATGATGTTGCGTCTCAGTTTTTTATTTCAAACCGAGGAAAAATAGAGCAGTATTGTGTCATAGTATTTTGCTCATGTTGCCATGTATTTAGAGACAGTATTGCACCAATTTAGCGATAAATAGACAGTGAAAGGAAATTAAAGTTTTATTTTAACTTGCTTAATGCTACAATGTAAATTCTCTGTACATTTGATTTTTTTTTTTTTTTGCTATAAATATTTTTCATTTTTGAAAATTAGGGAGCAACTGAATGAAATAAAAGAAATTAATTCCTTTAATAGGGTCTATACATATTCTTTCTTATGTTCTTTCTGAACAGGGGACCGTTATGTCAAGAGCAACAGACAGAGAAAATACACAGAAGGTTCACATTTCAGAGATGCCATCATTATTAAAAAAGAAAATCCTTTCATGCAGCGAAAGCTGAATTTTACCTCTAAGACCCTAGTGTATGTTGGTGGAGAAGGTGGCAGTCTTTTTTGTGTGTGTGCGCCAAGCAACCGTAAGAACATAGTGATGTTATCTCTACTTAATAATTAGCAGCTCCATTTAAAAAAAAAAAAAAAAGATTTTCTTTTGGTTTACTGTATGATATAGTGTATGACCACTGCCATACTATGTATCATACAGTACTTAAGGTGTTTTGGCACACTTTATTTCGCATCCAGAGCTGTGGAGATTATTTACACAACAGTATCTTCCACTTGAATCACAGTAATAACTTCACACAAGAGTGTGTGCCTTATTCTGTTGCTAGTATGACGCATGAAGGTGTGTGCAGAGATCATACAAACATTTCAAATTCTATTTAAATTCAGTTAGCTGTTTAACACATTCTTGCTAAAAGCTCCATGCCAGTGTGGTTAATTGTATTAGATAATTGTCATGTTTTGGTGCGTCATTTTGCCTCAAAATAATTAACACGCATGTCTTTTCTTGTTTTTCTATTATGGGTTCTCCAGACTGAGCACGTCATGTTGACAGGCCGAGGAGCGAACCTATTTGCAGAGAGCATCGGCGTTCCTACAGTCCCAACACAGGCTTTGGTGACGGAGGAGGAGAGGAAAGAGTGGCAGCACTACAAGGAGTACACTGTTGGTGTCAACGAGCTTTTTAACTCGCAGTGGTAAGTAGCTCTCCATTTGAGAGCATGATTGTGAGTGAGCCAAGTTTCAGGACTAGAGTTAATCCCATTTCATTTCAATGAAACAAAGAAGAAAATTAAAGCAATTTGTTGGAAAATGAGTCTGTAAATTTAACTGTAATGGACCCTATAACAGAAAATAATGATTATAAAGTCGCTGAAAAAGTTTAAGTTTGCTCTTTACACTTTACTAGAGATAGTTTATTTTTATTTGTCACCTTTCAAAGGCTATCAATGTAAGTTGTTTTTAAGTGTGTGTGTGTGTATATATATATATATATATATATATATAAAATATAAACGTTTGTGAGGAAAGGTGTCTTTCTTAACAGGTTTCTTCCTCTAGGCATTTGAATAGTGGGTTGATTTCAGAACTGCAGCTCTCTAGTTTGTAGTTTTTGTCTATCCATATATACTAAACACATAATGAAACATAATACCACTTCGTACAGGTTTCTTTTGTAATACATTTAGTAAGCTGGAAAGGTCATCCTACTGACAGGTCAATTTATTAAACAAAGCATCTATTAGTACTGTTTGAGGATAAGCCTATGTCTGTGTGTCAGAAACCTCAGAGCTGCTACAACTCATACAGTGGCAAGAAAAAGTATTTGAACCCTTTTGGAATTTCATGGTTTTCAAGTCCGGGGTATTGACAAATATAATGTGCCTAAGAGAATAACCAAAAAATTCTGATCTTTCATGTCTTTATTGAACACACTCATTCAACATTCAAAATGGCAGTGGAAAAAAAAAAAGTAAGTGAACCCTTAGAATTAATAACTGGTTGACGAGACTCCAGGTGTGCAAAAAAAAAAAAGCTGCTTTTTTGAGGTCATTAACTCAAGGGCTCACATACTTTTTCCATAAGCACTGTGAGCTATTTTTTTTTTGTTGGTTGTTCTCTTTTTGTGTGTTATTATTTTAGGCACATTATGTGCACTTATATAGCGCTTTTATCCAAAGCGCTTTACACTGTGTCTCATTCACCCATTCACCCATTCACACACCAATGGTAGCAGAGCTGCCATGCAAGGTGCTAGCTTGCCATCGGGAGCAACTTGGGGTTCAGTGTCTTGCCCAAGGACAGTTCGGCACCCGGGCCGGGAATCGAACCGCCAATCCTACGATTAGTGGACAACCCACTCTACCAACTGCGCCACAGCATACTTCTTTCTTGCCACTGTATGTATTATGTTTAGTTAAATAAACAATGAGCATTTTTAAATTTTATTTTATTTCTACTCGAATAACTAGGACAGTCTCATTTTCTCAAATGAAGATTTGGATGAATATAATTAATATAAATATATTAAATGAGTTATATTAATTATATAAGTGAATGAATGTGTGTATTATTATCCAAAAGAGAATGGTGAATGAAAATATTAAAAATGACATAACTATGAAGCAAAATAGTAATTTTTTATTTATTTATTTATTTTTATTTTTTTAAGTCTTTGGAAAGTGTGCTGAGTCACCACCATTCTTCCAAATGATATCGGTGAAGAACGCTGTCTAACATGTCAGTCCAAAATCTGCAATGGGTCTGGGTTGAGATCTAGTGACTGTCAAGGCCAAAGCATATGATTTACATAATTTTAATTTCTAAAAGGTTCACTGAAATAATTCAGTGAACCTTTGTGCTATGTGGTTGGGGTCAGAGTCATCCTGGAAGAGACCACACTTATAACACTGCCACTTTATTATTATTATTATTATTATTATTATTATTATTATTATTATTGGTACTCCTTGTCATGCATCCATATGTTTAAATACATTTTCAAATGAAATTTGAATGGTTTTGTTACAAAATCAGGAGCAGTGGGTCAGCAGGATTTGACCAGAACATGAGGGTTAAGGCATTGCAGCTAGAGCAGGGAGTACTGTTCCTGTCACCTCTGTTTCCCCAGGAGGTGAGGTAGAGGAGGCTCGGTCGTGGCGGAGTGTAACCTCAGACCTATTGGGAGCCAGTAAAAATAGTGCCGAGGGGGTGTTAAGTGACAGCTGGCTGAGCTACAACCTTTCATCCCTTCCCGCCGCACCTCCATTATTGATGACCTCCCTGCGCTCAGCCACACTGCTGTCACTGGGCTCTTTAATACACAGCCTTTGGAACACAATTATCCTGTGCCTTCGTTTAGGGTGATTATGCGGAAACTTGCTGCCCATACTGCCTGACCCTGCTCATATATTACAACAGGCCCAGTTTGAAGGCACACAGAGCAAATTTTAATGCAGTAATCATAGTTTCGTGGTCCTGGGGGTCAAAAAATGTCTTGTATTTGAGGAATTGAAAATTAATAATTGCATATCTTTCTATGTAGGTGTTCTTAAATAAGAATTGAAACACAATGAGGTGTGCTGTTATAGGAGCATGAGGTTGTGCGTTAAGGCCGAATGTGATGCTGATGTGTTTTATTCCTCTTATACCACAGCATGTTGCCAACAGTTACATTATTTTATTAATGAGTGTTTCATTGTTCTTTTTAAACATTAACATAGTAATATTTACTTACAATTACTGTTATCTTCTAATAGCTATAACATTTGTTCTCTCACCAGCCTCTCTTTTTTCCTCTCTCTTAAATATTAATAACATTTTTAAAAAGCCTATCTTTTAAGTATAGCTTTCCTGTGGCAGAAGAGTTACTGACCATTACAACGCATTGATACCCAAGATTTCACCATATCAATAACTAAACACTTTACGTCTTAACGTGAATGGTAGCAAGACGTTGGGCTACTTATCGGAGGGTCATGAGCTCAAACCCCAGCTCTGCCAAGTTACCACTGTTGGGCCCTTGAGCCAGGCCCTTAACCTTCAACTGCTCAGATGTATAAATGAGATTAATGTACTGTAATTCGCTCTGGATAAAGACGTCTTCCAAATCCCATAAATGTAAATAGAAAGGATAACACATTAGAACAAGTAAATTAATATAAATGAATAAAAATTTCATTTGAATTTCTGCTGGAACTATCGTCAGAACCGTGCTATTTTAGAACATTTATCACACTCAACAACCTCTGAAAATTAATTAAATCAAGTGTTGTGGTGTAACTGCTATTATATGCCATATCATTACCATTATTGCTGTATCTTGTTCACAGTCATCAGGCACTGATATAATACTGTATAAATTTCATATATGCATTCTATAGTTTGGCTCGTACCTCTGTAGTTGGGGGTTCAAATCCCGCCTCTGCCCTGCATGCGTGGAGATTACATGTCCTCCTCGTGCTACAGGGGTTTCCTCCGGGTAGCTTCCAAAGACATGCGGTATAGGCTGATTGGCATTTCCAAACTGTCTGTAGTGTGTGTGCGATTGTGCCCTGTGATGCGTTAGTACCTCATCCAAGGTGTCCCCTGCCTTGTGCCACGCGGTCCCTGGGATAGGCTCCAGGCTCCCCCACAACCCTGTGTAGGATATTTGGGATGGAAAATGAATGGATGGATGGTATATCATGTATCTGTACATTTTTAACTTCAGTTATTTCTCTCATGAATTCCACTACCTGTGGTTCAGGACAACTGAGGAACAGCTTTCAAATTTGAATGTTTTCATGCCCTATTATACTGTTTATTAGATGGTTTGAAAAGAGTTACTCCCTATTTTTATAATTCTATATGGCTTGAAATACAGTCCACCATTAGAGATCTTTTGAGATGCAGTTTTCCCCAAAGCTGCTATGCTTGATTCAGCTATTACTGGCGATTTAAAGGAGTAATCAGGTTTGTGTCAAAAGTGATTGATGCCTCAGGATTCCTTGCCAGCTGGATCAGACAAATATTCTTCATAAGAAAAATGTTTGCTTCCTGGCCTCTCTGAGAATAGCCCAGGGAATGTGTCTTAACTTTTTTTTTTTTTTTAAATTAAAATCTTGCTAATTTCTTTGACAGATCTGTAGACTAACGTGTGCCACAGTGAAAGAAATCTCACCTCATCAGTGAGACATAGCGGATGTGGCATGTTACAGCTGCCAGTCGTTCTGGATCACTCGTCTTTACTGAGGATTGTATTAGGAAGAATTCTGAAATGTACAGAAGCATCTCAACTGCTCAGATTTAACCACATGCCTCAAAATGTGGTCGATTATGTTTCACCTTGTAGCAGAACAATGAACTGCAACTGGACGTTCTGCTTTGTAGTGCCAAAAATAATTGAAATGATCGGCGTGATTTTGATTCGATCTGTGATCTAGCACATTGGATTTGAAATATAATAATTCCCTGAACCCCCGAGCATAAATTTCATTTACTGAATACATGTAAAAAAACAAAAACAAAAAAAAACTAATAACAACTAACTAATAAAATAACTAATACAACTAATCACCATGTCCTGAAATTAAGCAGGAACTAAAGGTATTATGAGTCTAACAGAGAATCTTTCAATGTCTATGGATTATAGACTTAAATCTATATATAAGTATTCTTTTGATAATGTCATTTGTATTATATTCATAAATGGGGAAATTGTCTAAAAAATATCCATAATTCCGGCATGGTTCACATGATTCCTATATGACCTATAACTGGAGCCTTTTTGCTTGTCCTTGTCAACGGATAATAATTTTGTGTCTAAGTGTAACTGTGTCCCATTTATGTGCCTGAAAATTCCATTTCTATTCCTGCTACTTGTCTATGATGCATATAATATTCAGTTTGGTATATGGATGTGTTTGAAGCATTAAAATTCAGAGGAAAGCACAGGAGGATTGGAAAGGTCTTTAGGCTAAACTAGAAAATTATTTTCAGATATTATATGTTTGAGGATGTTATTTGGGTGAGGTTCTATCTCTCAAATCTATCATACTATATATTTAGCAGAATCAGAGTATGCATTCTTGGGCTACCCATTTCAAAATAGGAGATGAAGTTAAAAGTTTTCCACACAGTTTGGAAAATAATCTTTCGTTCTCTTTAGATTATTAATAGACCATGATTGGCAGGACATGTGGAAATGTTGGAGAACTTCAAAGAAGATGATTTGAGTTAAAGATATTAATAATTCACTCTATTGCACAAGGTGCACATGTTTAAAATGGCATGCCAGTGCATAATTGAAGCTGTTGAAACCTGTTTAAAGAAACCTGTGATTTTGCAGTATCCATGACACAGTTGGAGCAGTGGCTCTTGATGCATTTGGGAATGTTGCCTGTGCAACCTCAACAGGAGGAATCAGGAACAAAATGGTGGGAAGAGTTGGAGATTCTCCTTGCATTGGTGAGCTGCTTGACCTTGTATTTTAAGGTGATCATTGATGTTACTGCTGCAGCTCTGGTGCTACTCTAAAGAGATCATTACTTTTCAGTAATATTTGCTTTATCATAAGGTCCCGTTAATTAAGACTTGGTATTTTTGTGCTGTGTTGTGTGTGTGATAAGGATCAGGTGGATATGCAGACAATAGGAGTGGTGCTGTGTCCTGCACTGGCCATGGCGAGTCTATTTTGAAAGTCACCTTGGCCAGGCTAATCCTATTTCACATGGAACAAGGTACTGACTGACCATTTTCTTTCCCTTTGGATCTTTGGCTCTGCAGTTTGTTGCTCATCTAATCCTTAAAACCGATGTTCAATGTGAATCCAAGGTTTATCTAGCAAACCCATTTAGTTGTTAGACTGATTGACATGAAGTAAACATAACACATTGGGACAAATGAAAGGAAACACCTCACACGAGTCAGGAGCTAAATCAATTTAGTGGATGTCATGGAACTTGATCTGGTGTGCAGATAGAAGAAGTGATAAATCAGTGGACACAATACTCCCCAGGTAGCCAGCCTAGATAAATGTCTTTGCTTTGTCTTTATTGAAGACCGGGAATTAAATATTTGAGGCCTCACATATACGTAGATGATGCATAAGTACAAAAATGCTGCATATGCCAGTTTCATGCACCTTTTTGAGAAGGTATAAAAATAAGCTTGACATGCATGGTGTAATTGAAAACTGATTCACAAATTTGGTGCAAAGTATTAGAGCTCCAAATCTTTATATAATTATTTTCTTATCTTACATTTGTTCTGTTTCATGGCCTCTGAAAATCTAGTATTTCTTCTGCTGAAATACACAATTTGTGTGGTAATAAAAATTTTAAAACACTGAGATATTTGCAGTTACGTCCAAATTGAATGACAGTTGGCACTGTTAGTATTCAAATGGTTTTGATTTCTTGATGCATAATGACGACTGGTTTATGAGGTCATTTAAATCCACAAGAGCTATACAGATTCAAGCTATACATATCATGCTGCAAATCCTAACTACACTGGAGTTCTCAGTGATTGGATGATTTTAATTGGAAATTATCCCATTTTAATTGGGAAAACATCTCATTGTAGAGAACCCCAATATGACTGATCAGTCAGGTTTCTCCCAGACAGCATGCCAGTGGTATGGGACTGTATAAATCCTGTGTAATCCAGATATGACTTCATGCCTAGAGCAATAAATGCATCTTTGGAGAATAAATTTGCCAGTTATAACAGAAAGCAATTTCATTAAATGAATATGCAAATAATCTCTTAAGCTCAATTGCTTTCTGATGTTGTACAAGATGCAAGATGGCCTGGGTCAACCCTTTAATTAAAAAAAAAAAAGTAGTGTTGGCAGCAGACTTCTAGCAAGGTTTGTTCAGAGGTTTGCTTCATATTATATATTCTTTTTGAGTGTGCTGAATATAATCCCTCAATATTATATTGGCCATGGTTACCCTATTAAAACCTAGATCACACTGCACAGACAAACTTTTAAAAGTTTATTTGATTTAAAATGTTGGGTAACATGACTGTCATGTTCACACTGCTCCAAGAGACACCAGCAAACTTTTTTACAGACAGTCAGACTGGTTTAAAAATGGATGATCCTTTTACCATAATTAAAATTTTTGCAATTACTAGTGTCTTTACATGTCGAAGAGTGTAAAGAAAGAGGTTGTGGGTGAAGCCTTGTTTTTGGATTGGCGGCTGTGGCTCAGGTGGTAGAGCGGGTTGTCCACTAATCGTAGGCTTGGCGGTTTGATTCCCGACCTGCATACCAAATTGTCCTTGGGCGAGACACCGAACCCCAAGTTGATCCCAATGGCAAGTTAGCGCCTTGCATTGCAGCTCTGCTACCATTGGTGTGCGTGTGTGTGTGTGTGAATGGGTGAATGAGACACAGTGTAAAGTGCTTTGGATAAAAGCGCTATATAAGTGCAGACCAATTGTTGCAATGTGAGAGACAGTGTGCTTACTTAAACAGAGAACTACAGACAGAAGACGTGCTAAGATTTAAAAAATTTTGCTCGGTTTGTCCAGGGGCGTAACCTGGATTGGGCATTCAAGGCCGTAGCCCTGGAGATGTTTTCTTTAGCCCTGATTAATTCTCCACTTGGAGCAGTTTGTCACTATGTAACTGAACGTCACTAAAAGAAGACAACAGTGTTGTATTTTTCTATCTTCAGTGAAGGGAGGTGAGACCAATAAGACAGGTTTTACAGGGAAGTCCAGGGAAAAATACTCATGTCTTATTGGCTGACAGGTGTCAATTCTGCCAAACACTAGCTCACTTAGTCAGTGTGAGGGGGGAATAGTGGACATATGGGGTTGAAACAGAAACACTAACATCCCCTCATGCTGAGCAGGAAAACAAGGTGTGTAAATGTCTATTTGAGTTCCAGTTTACGTGAACATGATACGAGCAGAATATAAGGTTTTGATAATGTACTTTGCATGGCACTGTAGCAGCTAAACCCAAAGATGGCGTATTTGTGCCTCCCCTTGGCTAGTGACAAACGTGTCTTTTGGCATTGGCCAGCACCTGTCTGTGCATTGTGAACTAGGTTAAAGAAATGGCTCCCAACACAATTAAGTGATGTTCTGACTGAGTAGTTAGAGCAGTACAGCAGTCTCTGGCTTGGTCACCAGAGGACTATTCAGCTGGACAGTCTATAAGAAGTAGCCTGAAGTATTTTGCATTCTGCAAGCATGTCCTGTGCTAGCAAATGTGTCACATAAGCGTGGCTTACCTCAGCCACCAGTGGTGAGAGTGGAAGACAAGATCATGGACAACCAAATATAACTAACCTCACAAATCAACCAGATGAACAATAAACCAAATGTAAATAAGCAGAATATTATTCTATTCACATTTTGGCACTTGCTTTAATTCAGATCAACCTATAAAAACTTCCAAAATGATTCCGAGTACTTGGTGAATCAGTACAGGAGTGCAGGAGGGAGGGAAAAATAGAGGAAGGCATAATAATATTATTAGCTGTGCCAGCTAGGCTGGTTGGTGGATTTTTTGTTGACTATGCAGCATAACAGTATGTCTTCAATATAATACTTTTACAAATCCATTGTCTCATGTCCACATTGCTAACATTTTCTCTGGTGCTGACCGACACAGAAAAAACCCAGCATATTTTAAACACTGGGTTGTTCAGAATGGAAGGACAAGGGCCATTGAGGTTCCAGGACACTAAGCAGAGAAAGATTGTATATGTGGTTGGATTTTGAAGAAGGACCTGGTATGACTGCATTCACAGCCTCTTAGCATTTCAGGCACATAGTGAGAGCATGCCCAGACCCAGCGAATGAGACAGAGGATGTAGTGCATGCTTTACACACTGCCAGCTGAGCTCAATATCTCTTTCCTCCTTCCCAACTGAAGCCGAGTGTCTGACACCAGAGTCCCCCATTTCATTACTGTCTGAGTGGAAGAAAAGGAACTGCATTACCTAACCTCTGTGCATTCTACTTACTGTTTACAAGAAGAGATATGCCTTTATTACAATTTAATTTGACTTACCTTCACCTAAAATCAGATCAGATAGATTCAGATTGAAGGAGTGGTGACTCTCCAGGCTTAGTGGAGTGTTATTGGAACTAAGCTTGTGGGCAGCGACTCAGACTATATCTGTGAGAGCCTTTACAGTCACTGCAGCATGCTGGCACTCCGTCAATTTACACTGTTAATCAAACTTTTACTGAGCATCCATTTTGTCTCTGAAATTCTTTCTTATTCATTTTTTCTACTGCTTTGCCATTGGGTTTTATCCCAATATTTAAATCGGTAGGGAGTATTTATTATCATTTGCAGGTACCAAGAAGACATAACATTCAGATGAGAAAAGATTTGATGAGAGGCTCTCACATGCACATTTAGATATGTGTTGACCGATGTATTAAGGAACAGTGCACAATTCTATAAATCAAAAAGTGTTATAAATACACATTTTCAATGCTGCACTTGGATGCAGGATTGTAGTGGCAAATCTAGACAAAGTTTTAAACACAAGGCTCCAGTGGATTAAAGCAACAGTTCCAGATTCAGTTTTTGAGTCTTTCTAGTCAAAATAGTAAAGCAAAATCTATAGCAGTTCCATCCATGGTGTATTCCCATCACATGCTCAGTGTTCCCTGAACAGGCTCCAGATTCACAATGACCCTGAATAGGATAAAGAGCTTCATTTGAACATAAAGAGTTTTTGACCACTCTTCTTTGCTCCAGGTCTTTCAGACTTCAAGGGTTCCTTCTCCCAACTGCTGTTTTGAGACCTCTCCACAGGTGCTCTATGGGATTTAGATCTGGACTCATTGGTGGCCACTTCAGAATTGTCCTGCTGTTAGACCCATGACCTCTGACAAAGACCAAGCTTTCTGACACTGGGCCCTAAAGTTCACCAAAGAATTCTTTGGTAGAATTCAGATTGAATAATGCCATGTACACAGTCAAGACATCCAGTCCCTGAAGCAGCAAAGCAACCCCAAAACATCAGTGAACCTCCACCAAGTTTGACCGTCTTCCTTTCTTTGTAGGCCTCATTTCGTTTTCTGAAAGCAGAAGAATGATGTGCATTACCAAAAAAGCTCGATTGTAGTCTCACCTGTCCACAGGACATTCTCCCAGAAGGTTCTGACTTTATATTTCTGTGTCAGCAGAGGGGTCCTCCTGGATCTCCTACCATAGAGTACCTTTTCATTCAGATGGTGACGGATAGTACAAGCTGACACTGTTGTACCCTATGTCTGCAGGTCAGCTTGAATTTGTTTGGAAGTTGATTGAAGCTCTTTATCCATTATTCGAACAATCCTTCTTTGCAATCTTTCAATGTTTCTCTTTCGTCCACGTGTAAGGAGATTAGCTACAGTGCCATGAGCTGTAAACTTTTTGACAGTGTTGCTCACAGTGGACACAGGAACATTAAGATATCTTAATGAATATCATAATACCAAAGAATTGGTAATTGCTGTTGGGCCCTTGAGCAAGGCCCTTAACCCTCTCTGCTCAAGGGGCGTTGTATCATGGCTGAGCCTGTGCTCTGATCTGAGGATATGCGAAGAAAAGAATTTCACCGTGCTGTAATGTATATATGACCAATAAAAGCTTCTTTTCTTCTTCTTCTTATATATATATATATATATATATATATATATATATATATATATTCACACACACACACACACACACAAAATCAACAATGACAAAGAAGAAAACAGTCTGAAGCAGAAAATGGTGAACTCGGTGGCGAATAGTATTAATTATTAATATATGGTCTTTAAATAAACAGCATTTTTGTAAACAGTTTTCTAATCTTTATTTTTGGTAATCATGGTTTATGAATGCGCTGGAGTTTTCGTTTACGCTTTAAAAATGTTCGTTTATGCTCCACAAGTTTATGTTCACCATTCTGGCACAAACTTCTTGTGTGGGCGGGGCATAACAGCGATTCTCATTGGCTAGTGAGGTTTAGCTTGACAGCTTAAGTGTCCAGCTGAGAAGGAGGAGGAGGAGGAGGAAGAGGAAGAAGACGATGATGATGATGACGATTCTCTGTGCCGCTCCTGAGAGTCTCAAAAAAATAGTCATATGAGTCTACCCAAACCTCAGATATTAGTTACAATCTAATATACTGAGTAAGGAAGTATTTTCCACTACAAAGCACAAACACTTTAACTATAAGTTTCAACTTCCTGGTCAGGGAGCTGTAGATCCAAATTTCACTAAGCAATGAGAGTAAATCACTGAGTTTTGTGTCAGAATGGCAAACGTAAACATGAAGAGTGTAAACGAAAACTCATAAACCATGATTAGCGAGAACGAAGCTTAGAAAACTGTAAACAAATTTGTTTATTTGAAGATCACGTTAAAAAACCTTTTGTGAACTCCACTATCAAATCCTTCTGGCCACCACTCCAACCTGCTGGGCATAGTTGGAGCAACCTGCTGGGCATTCATTCTCATCTTTCCTTTTGCTGGTGTTCTTTTTTATTATTATTTAATTCTTTATTTATTTTTATGTTGTGCATGCAGTGCTTTGTAAAATCTCTCTCCACAGCCACACCATCTTCAGATTTTGCTTGAGCATGCCATGCTAACGTATGTGGCAAGAGGATCTGACACTGCCTTTGCCAATCATTTTAATTGGTGTGTAAGAGGGGAGGAGATCAGACAGACAGCCACTGTTGGTAGAGGATAATGAGGCAGTGTGTGTGTTGAGGGTCAGCAGGCTATTGTTTGCTTGTGATTTCTGCAGTAATGACTGTGGAAATGGACAGAGTCGCTTCGCTTTTTTTTTTTACTCTCTGTCTTCATGATTATCCTTTTAAACACCAGCCTCCGCATAGCAACCGAGCCACTCCATCTGGCTCTGGGAACTGCGATGGCTTGCGCTGCCAGGTCTTTCATGTAAAATCGCTGCTTCTTTGATTAAAACGCGCATATTCTCTGGTTTCTTGCCATGCTCAGAAATGTGTTGTGCCTGAGTCAAAGCTAGAAGAAACTTTTAAGGCAGAGCATCTGCCGTTTATCTTTTTTCAGACAGTCTTCTGTTCCACAGCACCTATAATGAATAAATGCCTGAACTCTAGCACTAGTTTGAGCCTCTGTTATACGGTTTTCCGTCTGAAGGATGTTGTGTCCATGGAGTCTACCAGGTTACACTGCTTTATCACACAGCAGGACACAAATTTAAATCCTGAGACTTTTTCTGTTGCTCTGGGAACTGGAACAGTAGTAGTAGAACAACATATGTGAATAACATTTGGGCTTTTGAAGTTAGAAATGGATTTTATTTTTGTGAAGGTAAAGCAGAAGGTGAGAAGGTAGAAGAAGAAAAAAAAAAAAACGGTGGATATCGTTTGACATTGCACTCTGAGCTGAATGACCATGCAAACCATGAGGAATGAATGAATCATAGAAAAGAGGGTTCTTTGGATGGTGTAGGGCTCTACATAATACCATTAAGGATCCCCTTGATAGAATGCCTAAAGGGCCCCTTATTATTATTATTATTAGTAGTAGTATTAGTAGTAGTAGTAGTAGTAGTAGTAGTAGTAGTAGTAGTAGTAGTAGTAAGTAGTAGTTATTTGGTATTGGTAAGAATAGTGTTGTTAATTAAAAAATATGTAATATACTATTACAATGACATACATTATAATACTATTCTTACCAATACCCAACAACAATTATTATTATTATTATTATTATTATTATTATTATTATTATTATTAACAACAATAATAATTTTTATACAGTCTAACACATAATAAATTAATATATAATATAAAATAAATCTTATCAATACCAAATGTGTATTACTATTAGAAGTAGTATTAGTGGTAGTAGTAACAATAATAATAATAAGTACTACTACGACTACTATTATTATTATTATTATTTTATTACTACTTCTACTACTACTACTACTACTATTACTAATAGTAGTAGTAGTAGTAGTAGTAGTACACATTTGTACACATTATTATGCCCAGTGACATTGAATAGATATTGGTTTATTTACATATTTGCTGTAGTTGCATCTGTTTGTTCCTCTCTATTATTCAGTGCATGTTTCAGATGCTATCATTGCCCAAAGTGATATGATTTAACATCAAATAAAGGAAACGGTACTGAGATTCATGCTTAGTTTATTTTGCATAATGAAACACCTGTTCATTGCTGAATGTGTTCACTTGAGTGACACTAAATAAGATTGTTTATGTGTGATAGGGAAGTCAGCGTGTGAAGCGACTGAATGCTCTCTGCAGTATATGGCTGAGCGTGTTCATGGGGCAGGAGGAGCCATAGTAGTGTCTCCCACCGGGGACTGGAGTGCTATGTTCACCACAGAGCGCATGGCCTGGGCCTCTTTCACGGCCGAACGTCTCCACTACGGTTTAAACCCGAAAGAAAAGTTTGAGGAAACATTGAATTGATAACACATTTGTTGTGCTTTTTTTTGTACAACTCAATTTTATGTGACCATGCTATAGAAGAATGAATGAATAATCTCAGGGAAAAATATTTTAATTTTTAACTTAGGTCTGAATTTAACTTGATATGATTTTAAAAGAATTTTAAGAATATGAGGCACTCTGTCACAGGCCAGCATTTTTCACCAAGCCAGGCTGTAACAGAGCTATATTTCTATACACACTATCATCAACAATGCTAATTCTAAAGCAGATTTATTATTTCACACTTTATTCTTATTTCAGCTATTTCATCGCAACTGAATCACATGACCACATGTTTTCTATTGTCTATGAAGGACTGTTTCAGACACATCACATTCATAACGAGTTTAATTACAGTTTGTAGTGTCATGAACACTGATCAGCCATAACATTAAAACCATTAACAGGATTTGATCACATTGATTAATAACACTGAACACAGAAGAACATGATTATCTCGTTACAATGCCAGCTGTTACTGGTTGGTATATATTAGGCAGCATGTCAACAGTCTGTTCTCGAAGTTGATGTGTTGAAAGCTGGAAAAATGGGCAAGAATAAGGATCTGAGCAACTTTGACAGGACCTAAATTGTGATGGCTAGGGTATCTCCAAAACAGCAGGTCTGGTGTGTTCCTGGTATGCAGTGGTTAGTGTCTACCAAAAGTGGTGAAAGGTAGGACAAACGGGGAACTGGCGACAGGGTCAAGGCTCTGGAGATCCAAGACTTTCCTATCTGGTCCAATCCCACAGAAGAGCTACTGAAGCACAAATTGCTGAAAAAGTCTATGCTGGCTCTGATAGAAAGGTCTTAGAACACACAGTGCATGGCAGCTTGCTATGTATGGTGCCTCACCTTACAACATTACAATGCTGCTAACATCTTGGTGCCAGATACAACAGCACACCTTCAGAGGTCTTATGGAGTCCATGCCTTGACAGATCAGAGCTGTTTTGGCAGCACGAGGCGACCTACACAATAGACAGGTGGTTTTAATGTTACGGCTGATCGCTGTAGACAAGTCGCAAAGCTCAGGTAAATTTTTAACATGGAACATTATAAGGCACCCAATATGGATGTATTCTTTAATATGGTTGTACGTGACAGGATTCTCAGAGAATGTCTGCCAGATGGCACTCAGGAAAAACAGATTGTTTGTGAAGATGCAACGATGTATAGACCTAAACAACAAGTATTTATATCTACGCATATTTGTTGTTTTCATCCAAGTGATATTTAATTTTTAATACCTTTGCAAAAGTCCTTATTAATTATCTTTAAAAATTGCTTGAATGATAAAAAAAGAGAAAAAGTTACCCCCCTTTTTGTTCTGTCCATAATAATGCTCATAAACTGTTATATTTCTGTCAAATGTAAATTAATATCTTATGCTTGAAAAGTAGCCTATATGCTTTCTCAGCACTGTATGAAATGTCAGTCAAATTACTATATATATATATATATATATTAGTCCATGAAACTGTCAATACTCAACATTGTTGTTGAATTTTGTAACCGCTTTACATTTAAATAAAATACACTTCATAGGCTTTTAACCAATTGCTGTACAATATTACTGAATTGTTCTATTACTTTACTGTTTGTCTCTCTCAGGAACCCAGATTCAACTTGATTTAACTTGAGAAAATCTACTAGTACAATATAATCATTTTAAATTACATAGTGGTTATAACTTCTGTGTTATAAAATCGTTATCCCATTACAGTTTATTAATATTTCATAGTGCTTTACATTCAACATTTTCTTGGGCCAGTCCAGCTCTTCTTGTTAATCACACTATTATATTTAATGATTTACTACACCATTTGCATTTGAATAGGATTTAGATACATTTTCAAACTCGCTTTACTTCAATCTCATTTATATAGAATAAATAATTGAAAGCACCTGTAATGATGATTCAAGATCCAATTAGTAACATCGTTAAAAAAAAGAAAAAAGAATGGCTCATAATGAAATCTGGCACTAAAGGTCTTCTTCAGTAGCTCACATTTAATAGCCTTATCTTATTGAACTTCAGTATAAAGGAAATCAAAGTTAGCAGAGTCATTAGCTTCACTTTTTGGTCTTTCTTAAAAAAAGAGAGAGAGAGAAACCCATATTTGAATAATGACTGATGAAATCAGACCCATCCTGAGAGCAGGAGGATGAATTATTTATTTATTTATTTATTTTTAAAGGCCCGAGTTTGTATCTCCCCTAAAAATAGTTTAAAGCTATTTACTTTCATACAGTTTTCTCCAGAGTGGCTTTTAATTTTCTCAGACTGGGAGAGCCAGATGGTCCTGTAAAATCATATGGGCTGTTATTTGCTTAAATGTGATCCATAAAATGTTTAAAATCTATATGTTGAACATATGCAAAGAAGTTTGAAATCATATAATAGATAAATGGCCACCAATGAAAAATGCTGAATTTGAATGTAGTAATGGTCTTTGTTTATTTCCCATAAAAGCACCATTTTTGTTCTTTCTTCAGACTATACCTTTTGCAGAAACACGATTATCCAATAAAGAGATCTACTAAGGTCTACTGAGTGTCCTATTTGTTGAACCTTTAACATTTTGATCAGATTGATCACTTTAACATTTTGGCAGATTAAAGTAATACCATCTCTGCAAGTACATCCACCTAAATGGTAAGTTTTCAAGTCAAAGTCAGTAAACAACATGCAAAAGGGATGGCCCTACAGTGCAGAAATATAATTCTACAGTATGTTTAAATAGATAGAACTAGGTAATGCTTTTACTTCTCATCTAGCATACATCAAGATGTTATTTGATTGTAAAAACTGATGCGTAAGAGGATGATGCACAGTTTTACCTATAAGTCCTGTCATAAATAGCAAGGTTGTAAAGCTAAGTCAAAAGATTGTGAACTGAGCTCTGGAGTGTTTCTCTTTTCTTTCACAGTTTATAGACATTTTTAGCCTGTTAAACTATTCTGTCCCTAATTCTGAGCTCATTTGTCTTTATCTCGCAAATGCATAGTCACTTTTGACTCTTTCCCAATTAAAGTTGGCATTTTGCAGTTTGTGTGATGCCCACAGTGCACTTTTCTGATCTTTTACATTTTTAACATAATGGTATTCATACTACCTGTATCTTAACATTCTAAGGGATGTATTTGAAGAGATTTTAGAAATATAACACAGCAAAGAAGTATCCTTCATAACACTAAACCTATTTTAAAACAATTATTATCCTACAGCTGAGCTGAAAGTTTATAATTACTTATTATTGTGTAGGTTATGTAACCAGTAGCAATAAAAAAGAGTAATATAATGTAATATAAATTGTGTATTTAACTGTATCACTCTATGTAGCCATTTACCTATGATGAGAGAATTACATTAGCAAAAATGACCACCAAATGTCTGTGATTGTAAGCTATTTTCAGCTCTTTGCTGCCACCTTGCGGAATTAGTGCTATACTGCAATATTTATATTACATTTACACTGATAACTATCAAACTCCACTGAAATATCTTCGATTGTATGTTGGAAATGTAGGCACACAAAGTATAAAGTATTCAGTGAACGTGTTATACTTTTGTGTTAAGAAGAACAGTTTCATTTGAAATTCTTATGGCCCAGTGTTTACGTTTTACAGCATTTGGAAGATTTAGGACACTGCAGATCATGCTGAAACCACAGCTCAGGACACATTGTAAGTCCTTCAACTTTTAGCACTTAGGGACCCCTTTAACTGTAGACTAATTACAAGAACCCTATCAGTACATATTCATTTACTTTTCAAATGAACGGCTCTGTATATAAATCCGTACAGTAAAATGTTGGATTTTCTTTTTTAATTCCCTATTCATAGGCCTAAATCTTATTTAGTTATGGTTGGCTTAGTGCTTGCCTCACACCGTCAGGGTTGGGGGTTTGAATCCCGCCTCCTCCTTGTGTGCGTGTTCGACCCATGCTTCAGGAGCTTCCTCCGGCTACTCCACTTTCCTCTCCAGTCCAGAGACATGCATTGTAGGCTAATTGGAATTTCCAAATTGTCTGTAGTGTGTGAATGTGTGCAATTGTGCCCCGTGATGGGTTAGCACCTCATCCACGGTGTCATCCGCCTTGTACACCGAGCTCCCTGGGATAGCCTCCAGGCTCCCCATGACCCTTTGTAGGATAAGTGGTATAGAAAATGTATGGCTGGATGGATAATGGTGGGCTGTGGTTTTTCAGCACTCTAATAAAAAAGTTTTAAACAAACAACAAAACAAAGCGGACCTCCTGGCTATGCTTTGCAGACCCCACTTTTAGAACCAATGATTCATTAAGTCTGCTGTTTTACATTGTTCTTCTATTCATTCATTAACAGAAACAGCAGGTGCATTGCTAGGTCCAAAGATATTACTGCAGAGTTGTAATACAAACACGTTTGGCCATGATGAAAATGTTAATGAAACATTATGGCACTTGTTTACCTGTAAAACAGCTGGATGAATTCAGAAATACACTAATAGTTACTGAAGCGCCAATTTTCATTTACAGTATACTGTTCTTGTAAACTTTTATATATATATTATATATATAAAAAAAGAGCGAGATAGATAGATAGATAGATAGATAGATAGATAGATAGATAGATAGATAGATAGATAGATAGATAGATAGAAAGAAAGAATGTGTCTCTGTGCTGCAGTCAAAGTAAGGATGCTTGAAAATAATATATTGAGGAAAACCATGGAAAATGTAGAGCATGTGGAAAGTGTGGCATTAAAAATGGAAACAAAAATTCCTCCACAGTGCTATAGATGGTAAAATGGTCTGTCATTCAAAAGGCGATGTACTTGAAACCTTTTCTGAGAGGGAAAGCCTCTATGTCCTCTCTTGTAGAAACAAAGTGAAGACTCTTTTAGGATGTATAAAATAAGCACGAAAACTCAATGAGAAAATCCGACTGGTCAAAAGCTTTAATACATTTTTATTAAATATTGCATAATAATGAAATCACAGCAGTAAATAGCATTCTATCTGTAACTGCACTGCAAATAAAGGAGAAGACCATCTAACTACAATGTGAGCCTCTGCATGTGGAAAATCACTACAGGCATTATGTCACTCTTTATGAATATGTCCAGTGATTGCAGTCAGGATCTCGGTAATTGTCTCTCGTGACACACTTGTGGTAAAGCATCATATCCTACAAAGTAACACGGATTTCCTTCTCAATGTATCAAGGCAAAATGAAAAAGAAAAACAATTTTTTTAAAAACCAGGCACGGTTAACAAAGCTGTGAGACAAAAGGCATCTGGATCCTAAAACAGTGTTAGAAATCTGTCATTCGTTCATATCAGAGCGCGTGCGCCGAAAGCAACTCACTGTGCTTTCCTAAAACTCTTCCTGTAATAGAAACTATATTCCTAGAGGCTGTCAAACATTTTATTCATTTATACTATACATATTTACAAGTACAATTCTCTCGTCTCTGCTAACGTCCAAAGCACAGGATTCTCAAGACACAATGTTGCTTCTCTTGTCTATCGCATGATGTTTCATGTAGTCGAATGGAATAAACCTTGTGATAAATTTGAAAACCTATGTGAATCTAATCAGGGCGGTAGTCGGTCGGACAATGATAAATGCTGTACTATTAACCGAAAATATGATCAATACTGTATGTGTATCTGTTAGGAGCACAGTTAAACGTGACACACTCCACACATGCTCAGCAGTGACACTCTGTGGCATGATATGGAATGCAATGCACAATAATACAGTGAGCCAAAGTATTCAGCCTTCATTAGCTCATAAGCTTTAATACTTTATGGCTGTCAGAGGTGCAACACGGTGTAGAAACTCATGCATTGTATGATCTTCACATCGGGTTTAGTTAGCGATCATTTCTTTTTCCTTCTATTCAGTCTTCACAACACTCAAAATGCAGCTACAGCAGAAGTAGCTAAATTATCACAAACAGCTTGTTGGTTTATTATACAGATTTTTTTTTTAAAGATCCTAATGTAGCTTACTCGTATAAATGGCACTTCAAGATAGGAAGGAAGGAGGTACGGCATTTCATACAGATCAGAAATTACCCCAACACTTTTGCATGTTACTGCATGCGGCCCTTCACGCTCCAAGCTTTCTAAACAGAAAAAATATATATTTTGATATATCACATAGGCCGGTGTAGTACAGCAACATATTACAGTGATCATACAGTATGTGCTCTTAGGAGGGCCGGTCTCATCCACATTACATATTCAGGTTTAGGAAAATAAGAACATTTCAAGAACAATTTTAATTACAAGAATAATGATAAAATGAAATGTATTTACATTGCCTTATATTACTCAACTGGTTCCTAAAATAGTCTCTATATTCCTAAGATATTAATTTTATTCCCTGTTCTCTATTAATGTTAAAACCAACTCTATACCTTTCCCTTTGTGAGGTCAGTTTTTCCCTTTAGAAATAGGGATGAAAAAGTGCCTGATTCTCCAAGCAGCACTTTTTTCTGCTTCTCGTTTGACCCGAACACACTGCTGTAGCACACAAGCCAATGAAATACACCACTAGTCAAAAGTATGGACACTAGATTGAATATATTTTTCATAGTATTAAAGATATTTTTGATAAAGGCTTATAGTTCAAAATTGTTTCTATGAGAAATGTAAATAGTGAAGACTGTATACATGTATTTCTGAATCAAATGGATTAATATGTAGTTTTTACTTAACCCTCTACTGCATGAATGATTACATTTATATAAAGTTGTTATGGATTTTTATTACTTGAATTAGTTCAAGTAATATATATTTTTTGAAACTTTGATAAAAGGTTTTAGGGGGTATTTGGTAAATTGTTGCCATATGGCAAGTGTGCAATGGTGGAAAGTATCATATAGTCAAAGAAAAACACAACATGTCTGAGATTCCACTTACTGTATTTTCCAGACTATAAATTGGTTGTTGTTGTTTTTTGCCACATAGTAAACATGTAAATGTTATATCTTCTAGAAAGGAACTGCAGTTGTAAAAAGTATGTGAATGGATTTATTCACTCAAAATACATACAAACATTTGATCCAGACATGTTTTGGTAAAGCGGTTTGAATTCTGTGTTCAATGGAGTAATATGCAAAGTTTGAGTCTCCTGCTGATTTCGATTAAAATTGTAATTAATTAGTACTTTTTTAGTCATATAATATATTTGACTTATTCTACTTCGTTTCCTTATTTGTATTTTTAACTGGGTGGTTCGTTAAAATGACTGGGGAAGGACTTTATTTCAGCGGAGGAAGCAGGAGACTACGTTAAACTCTTAATACCGGGGTGAACTGCATCACCTACATAGTGTAGTGTTCTTTATTTATTTATTTATTTATTAATTATATATATATATATATATATATATATATATATATATATATATATATATATATATATATATATATATATTTTATGTACTACACTGTGTAATATTATTAGTTATAAGTCTTTAAAAAGTAAGGACATTATATTTGTTAAAGTGCGCAGACTATTCTGACTCTTACTGGAATTTTTTTTTGTTTAGGTAATTTTGTTTAACTTACTCTATGTCCACTTTGTGGACAACCCTAGGTGTGAAACACTGCTGTCTACCTTGTTTTATGGAGACTTTGAGCGTGTCCCTCTTCGGCTCAAATTGGCTATTTATATTCCTATGGTTTACTTTATTTAAATGGTGCCTGTTCTTGGGTTTTTATCATTTTTATATAACCAGCAACAGCTATTGAGTATCCATGATGAGCTGGGGGAGGGCGGGGGACTTTAAAAAAAAAATTTTAATTTATTATTTTTTTTTTCTTCTCAATGAAATATTTGGGAAAGGGAAGGGAGCGGAGAAAAGGTAAATGAATCACATGTAAATGAATCACATGCATGTAAATGAATCATATGAAAATGAATAAATAAATTAAATAAGAAACATTTAAAATAACATTTAGAAAATAAGGTGCAATTGCAAAATGCCTGAAATACCAAGATTCTCTTAGTCTGAATGTAAAAATTTTAAATATACTACTAGAGAAGCTTAGCTCTGTTTTGCTATGTAGGCCTGTTTCAATTCATAAATGCACATACCACAGTTCCATTATCGCATTTTGTTGCCATATGGCAACAATTACATTTTACCATTTAACAGAATACTCTAAATATATAAACTTGTATAAATAATTTTTTTAATACATTTTAACTCTAATAGTGTTTAAATTTGTCTAAATAGCCAAAATTTTAGCCTAAATAATTTTGCCTAAATAGTGAAACATTTATAAAATTTTGAGAGCCCTCCAGTGATGACCTTCACCATGCCATGTGACTGCAGAAAAGGTCATGGTCATGTGATATGGCATGTCAAGGCTTAAAGACCCCTAATTCCAGTTATATAGGAAAATAGTAGCTTTGTATTATTGCCTATCAAAAATTGGAGAAAAACGAATTGTTGCCATATGGCAACACCATGCAGTAAAGGGTTAAAACATTTTTTTCCAAGAACATGTAGCTTTCATTTACAAGTTGGTAGAAACCGTGTGCAGCTCGGCTTATTTGGGAAGGTCCTTAATGAAGCTGGTTGAGATGATGCCAAGATGAATCAGGAATTTGAAAATATGAAATAGTTTTGATTTGTTTTGTACTTTTCTAGTTCACGGTATAATTTAATATGTTGTTTCATTGTGTTAATCTTTTGTTCATTATTAAAATGAAGAAAAGCTTTATATGAACAGGTGTCCACACTTTTGACTGGTAGTTTATATATTTTGGTTGCAAGACTTCCATCCTATAACTGCCCATACAGTATAAAAGGCAAACATTAGTCATTAATGCAAACATTATTACAGTTGTTCGAATTTATCTGCTGATCTACAGACACCAAAATGAATGCAAAATGTTCTCTCGCTTAACATGACTTAGTCATTTACAAAAACACTGACGATTGTTTATGTCTAGTAACAGATTTGTTTCAGTTAGATAAAGGATTAGGACTGCCAGTGTGTGAAACATGAGAGATGATCAAGGAACCGTTTCGTTTTTATGTTTGTATAAAATAAAAGATGAGAGCATTTCAGGATGTTTTCAAGGCAGAATTTTGGTGGAACCTGACTACTCCAGATCTTTACAGCCTATATATCCATAAAATAGGATTATCAACAAAAAGGCAGACCTTAAAGCCAACTCTTTCTGAAACAGGTTTAAAATGGACGATTTTTCCACAGCCTATATACTGTAATAAATAAAACACTGTGCAGCTGTCATAAATAAAACACTGGATTTTCACATAACTGATCCCCTAAAACATCCTGATTAGTCCATATAGACTTAAGTGCTTACAGTTTAGTGATCTCAGTCCACGTGGCGGTTCACATCTGAGCAGGAACTCAACCACACCATCTATATTGCTCTCAAAATATACACAGGGAGTCCCAAACTGATTTTCAAGTTTTATGTAAATCCATCTCGGGGTGTTTTTTTTTTGCTGACCTTTATCTGGCCCTTTAACCTTCAACTCTGGTACCCTCCTTTAAGTGCCTTTAACTACACACTGGCCCTTTACAACACTGGTGCTAGTCTGTTTCATCTACTTTTTTTTGCTGTGTTAATGTCAGGTATGTGATTCAGTAAAAAGAAAAAATAATTATACATTATGGACATGAACATTTAAATTTAAATAAAAACAAAATGTAAATAATGTATATTAATATATGTGTGAAACAACGTGTGAAATCTGACAAGCTGATCCTTGTAGTTTTACTACAAAATTCTTGCTGACATGCTACAAACTTTACCGATCACATACCTGGACATTCACCTGGGCAAGATACAACACTGACGGGGGAAAAAAATAAAAAAAGGGGAGGGGGGGTGGATCCAAACACTTGAGCTAATCAGTAACAGTGTCCCACACAGACCGCTATTAACATAGTGTTAGAATCTCTACATACAGACCAGACATTTTCACATATTACAAGTCAACGGCCTTCACGTAGTTCCCTGGGAAGGTGCCGAACTGTTTTGTCCTCTTAGATGTACCTATATACACACACACACACACACACACACACACGCAGCAGTGCAAATATCTATGTTAATGCCAGTCATGTGATCAGTAGCAGGGCAGTGTGTTGCTGTGCTAAGGCCTCTGTAGAGAGATTTAGTAATGCTGTAATTGTGTAATACAGGAAAGAGGCCAGTTCAGGAATTTATCCATTACTGTGACTTCGGACATACCCACGAACCAGCCGTCATCGCATTTCTCCATGACATTCACAAGGTCTCCCTCCTGCAGCTCTAGCTCATCGTCATTCTGTGGCACATAGCTGTACAAAGCCTGGAATCTGCACGCACACACACACACACACACACACATCAAATCTTTAGGTTATAATGTCATTACAAACCAAAAATGTTCCAAAAAATTTTTTTACTGTTAGTTTGCTAGAAAAAGACATCTCTAATGGCTTTTATCACACAATGGGAATTGACTAAATGGTTTCTATCGGATTACTGAAGTGTCCATAAAGGATGTTTTTCAGGTTATATTTATACATAACACACAACAGGGCCATTTTTCATGGGTAGATGATTACAATGAGAATAAAATCAGATTAGCCTTCAGCAATGATTTGGAACAACACGTCCCATTAAACTACCAATACAGACCAGCAGAAACACATTACGCTCCATTCCAGCAGCGTACAGGAGCATTATATGAAAGTTGGTACAATATATGCGCTCAAAGGAATAACATTAAATAAATTAAATTATTCATATACTACATATTTCAGAATATGAAGACACTTCCATCACTGATTTATATAGATTTATGATGATCATAATTGATATAGATCTCCTCCAGTAGTGTTACTTAACAGACCTATATACCAGAAATCATCCATCCATCCATCTTCTACCACTTGCTCCTTTTCAGGGTCACGGGAACCTAGAGCTTATCCCAGGGAGCATCGGACACAAGGTGGGGTACACCCTGGACAGGGTGCCAGTCCATCGCAGGACACAATCACATACACACATTCATACACTACGGACACTTTAGACATGCCAATCAGCCTACCATGCATGTCTTTGGACTGGGGGAGGAAACCGGAGTACCCGGAGGAAACCCCCGCAGCCCTGACGGGAATTGAACCCCGGACCCTGGAGGTGTGAGGCGAATGTGCTAACCACTAAGCCCCCAGAAATCATATCCCGTCCAAATAGTAGTACACACACACTCTCACACTCACTCACCAAAAAAGGTTGATACTCACATGCCGCAGCTTAGCCGTCCAGGTTCAGGGCTGCTGCTTTGGGACTGGGGTTGCTGGGAAATGATGAGAGAGCGTTTACTGAGGTGAGGCATCAATCTGTGCGCGGAGTCTAAAGGGCGGGACAAAGTGCTGCAGTACCTCACTGAGGTCTCTGCAATATTCATGATCTCATTACACACTGCCTCCTACCAGAGGAGGAGGAAGGTTAACAGAAGGAAGATCCACAGAGCGAGAGGAAGTGTCAGTCAGATGGAGGAAAGGACGGGCAGGTTAGAGAAGGTAGGAATGGAAGATCGGTGAGTAACAAGGGTGGAAAAGAAGGGTTGTCCATTAAAGCCAGGAAAGCCGGGCGTGGGGAGAGAATCCAGGGAAGACGCATGGAAGAGTAAGATAACAGAGTGAGTCCACATGAGCAGAAGGAAAAATTAGAACTATAGAGGACAGATTACACACTTTCGTCATGTGTTATATGAGTGAGTTTTAAAGATTAGAAAATATAGAAGACAAAAAAAAATTGGAGATGAGAACAAATGAGTGAACGTGATTAGTGTTTAGCTAAAGTATTACAATTTACATTATTTTTCTAAATATAACATCAGCGCCATCGCTAATTTATACAAATACTTTACATGGTATACAAGTATATACAGTACAATATAAGATATACAGTACACATACAGTAATTCAATTCATGACCTGCCCTATTTGTTGTGTTGGGAATATTTTCATGTGGATTCTGTAAGAGGTACCGTGAATGAATTGGCGTTCATGTTGTTGTCCTGGATGTCAAATAACATGACCGGACTTCTCGAGGATCTCCCATGGTAATCTCCTTCATTCTTCAAAGGCTAAGGAAAAAAAGCAAGAACATTAATGGACCAATTAGTGGACTCCATAACATTGTTTTCATCTCTGGTGGAAGAAAGAGTGGTAAACGTTGTCCTGATTTTCAATCCATCAAAAATATTACGTTTGACCAATTAGAGCTCAGATTTTAGCTGCACCGTTCATTCTTCAAGTGCTTTGTGTGCCGTGTCTCACAACAGCTTCACATTAGATTGCTGTGGAAGGGAATGTGAATCAGTAACAGCCATCAAATTTCTTGCTGAAGTCACAAAAATGAGAACACTGAGACCACTAGCATTTCACACTTCATCTCCAGCTCACCGTAGCATCAGTGTGCACACATACTTCAGCCTTTGGAAATGAAATAGATTTGCTGATAAAGGATGACATAACCTTATCACAGACGTGTCATGGCTTGTATTGTATGTCATCCAACAAAAATGATGGAAAATCTAAAATCAAATAAAAACTAACAAACAAATGAACAAGCAGGAGGTAAAAAAAAATAATAATAACTTTATTTTGTTTGAAGAATTATCTTGAAAGAATGGTTCACTAGGTCACAGACTAAGAATACCATCAGTCTAAACACTCTGTTGGGGAGGTAGTATAGTAAGAAGAGCACACAGACAACACTTTAACTTTTTAGGAAGAGGTAGGTCTTTAGACGTGGTTTTGAATACCGCCAGTGACTCGGCTGTTCGGACATCTAGGGGAAGTTCATTCCATCACCTAGGTGCCAGAACAGAGACGAGTCTTGATGTCCTTGTATCCTGAGAGATGGTCGAGCCTATTAATTATTCCTTTTTGTGTAACTTCATCTCATTCATTTTCACAATGGAAATCTGCCTTTCAATCAGAAACAATGTGCTTTTTTTTTTTTTTTTTTAAGCATTTCTTAGGCAGTTCTGTCATATAATCTGTCACAAAAGATTTCATGTCAACGTTACGGTAGCCCTTGTGACAAATAATAGTGAGTAGACTTTCTTATAACACTGGATGTAAACTACCATAGCAATTCATGACATCCTCACATGATATCTTCCATGACATGTTATGATATGATTATGCCAGTCTTTTGGCACAGGGTTCAAGTAATGTGTTACCAAAGTTTTCAAGAAACTCTGAAAAACAATACACTGCATGAATAAACCTGCGCATGCGAAGTTTCAAAACAATCCAGCAGTCATCTTTATATTCATGTTAGAACACTCAAAAGTCTCCATGCAGTCATTCCATTCACAAATGTGTATCCATAAGGTGAAAGCTTTGCCTCAAATGTGTACACAACCTCCCAGCAGATAACCAGCAAGTCATAGCATTGCTCCTTTAATCGAGTTTGTTAGGTCTAAAGATGACACTAGTGATAACTCTGGTTTTAGCAACAGTTTGCACTTGGAATAAGCACTGCACACCATGCAGGAGATACCTCTGCTGGACTATTTCTCCAGCTGCATGGCGCCTTGCGGGAGCCACCAACCCTGTCCAGCTCTCCCCCTTCACCCTCCTGCAGCTCTGAATCCAGCCTTCCTGCTCCACTCAGCCATCCCTCCATGCCGGCACCACCACTCGGACTCAGACTACGTGACAGACGTGGTGAAGGAGGGAAAAGCAGGAAGTCCTCCCCCTGCGGTGGGGTGAAGGTGAGGAACGGAGTGGCAGAGTTGGGCCGGGGTGGATACGGAGGGGGCAGGGGGGAGTTGGATGGTGAGGCCATGGGTGAGATGCAGTACGGGCTGTTGGTGATGGGGGGCACGGGGCTGGCAGAGTGTGATGGGGGCAGATATTCACCCAGACGATAGGCCATACGGGGCAGAGGAGGCAGAGGAGGAGTTGGGGCAGTTGGGGGACTACTACTCACACCTCCCACTGTGAGGGAGATCCATTCATTGGATATGGCATGGACTTCAGGAGAGACAGAGCGGCGTGGTGAGCGTGGCAGGGGTAGAGGGGAGGTGCTGAAACGGGTACGCACCGGCTTTTGAGGTCAGGAAGGTGGAAGGGGAGAAAGTACAAAGGCAAAAGAATGTAAAGCATTAAACACGGAAAGTAAGGATAATTTTTTTTTAAAGGAAAAAAAAAAGAAAGTGTGTATGACCCTTTGTTTGGAAAAGGGTAAAAAAAAAGTCACATTTTTAAAAAAGATTTTAATCATTTAAAAAATTATTTTTCCAACATAAAACATAAGTGCTTAATTCCTTTAGTGAGCATGAAAAAATTGTTATTAAAAGTCTTATTTATAGACAAAGCAGGAAATTGCAGAAAGAATTAAAAGTGGCATATAGAATTTAGAATATACTGAGGTTTTTGAGGGTTTTTTTGGTAATATGAAACAAACATTTTAGTCCCATTCCCTCCATCTTTGAATTACAATCCCATTTGTGTGCATACACCAAAAGTAGAGATCTGTCTTTTAAAATAAATTATGTTGATATTAATAAGAATCATATAAATATACTGTATGATATTGGGAACAGGAGGAATAACTGCCACTCCACCACTCTGCCTGTAGAAGAAAGCCATTTATTTAAGCAGTAGGTGGTGTGAGAAGGCTTGTAGGTGGCACTCACCTGTGGGGAGGCGTTTGTGCTGCGATGTGGTGATTGGCTAAGGGGAGGATCGGGGTAGTCAACTCCATTTTTAACACGAGGCTTCTTGTGCACCTCCACGTAAGTGACTGGGAAGATGCCTTGTCGGTTGGTGCCTGAAATCTTTCCTTCGTACCAGTTTTCATCCACCCTACGAATGAGTGTTATCCTCTCTCCCTGTAGTATAGAAAATAAAACTTCATCATGAATAAACGATCAGCATGTAGTCACAGCAGAGATATACAGGATTACCCGTGAAAGAATGCCAGCTTTAATTATTAGGCCCACTATATATCTATCTATCTATCTATCTCTCTCTCTCTCTCTCTCTCTATATATATATATATATATATATATATATATATATATATATATATATATATATATATATATATATATATATATATATATTCAGTATTTCAGTACAGTATTTCTAAAAGAATAGGCCTACAGTTATATTATACCAAGACAACAGGGCTGCACATTAAATTCATTCATCCATTTTCTCTACCGCATATCCTACACAGGAGGATCCTACACATGGAGGAGCCTGGAGCCTATCCCAGGGAGCTCAGAGCACGAGGAGGGAGACACCCTGGACAGGGAGCCAACCGATCACAGGGCACAATCGAACACTACAAACAATTTGGAAATGCTAGTCAGCCTACAATGCATGTCTTTGGACTGGGGGAGGAAACTGGAGAACCCGGAGGAAACCCCTGAAGTACGGGGAGAACATGCAAACTCTACACATACAGGGTGGAGGTGGGATTCAAACCCCCAATCCCAGAGAAGCATCAGTAAGCAACCACTAAGCCCCCATGACATAATCCTATACTGATAACATAATTTAATACGTTATGTAATGCTTACCTTTCTGAACGACATCTCGACAGCTGTGTCCCCAGTGAAATTAAAGCGCGCGATGGCCTCTCCATACTCCAGCACTTGAACTGGAGCACTCTTTTTGGGCTGGGCTTTTTCTGTCGGGGGCAGTAGCTGAAGAAAAGTGATTAGCATGACATGAGTATAATGGAACCTGACCAGAGACTCATTTTATAAAGCTTGAGTGAAGTGAGCGTGCATACCTCAACATAGTTGCGTGGGAAAATGCCAACTCTACCATGATGCTCTCCTTCATACCAGTTTTGGTCCACCTGCCGAAAGATGTACACAATGTCTCCTTTTTGAAATGGCAGCTCCCTGACGATGAGAGGTGAAGTCCGGTTAGGTAGTCAGTGCAAACTCTTAATAGCTCTGTAACATTTTTCATGCACGTTGTGTAAATTACATTTTTCTCCTAGTTTCATTATTTGCTGTTGACAGTTCATTATACCACAGCCTTGCTGAATGCTTGATTCTGACTGGTCGGAAAGTGTGGACTAAGTTTGTATAACAGCAGCTCTGGCAGCAGTTCAGGCAGCAATGTACTGTATAATGTATTGCAATACACTCACTTCTAATACATGATTGTTTCTATAGTAATAATTTACACCAGTAGTTGTATGGTAGATGCTTCACATAAATTGCAAATGTTGATATAGTAATATTATTTTTTCAGTAAGGAGATGTTTATTTAGTATTTTTGGAAGAAGCATCCAAAGATGGAAGGCTTTAAGATGGAAGGCTTTACAGGTTCTATATTACATGACAAGCTGCATTTTTTGTTTTATTAACTTTGAGAGAAAAAAAAGAGAGGCTGTTGACGAAGCCCTAAGAGGCCATGCATTATTATTTTATTCTTTCTTGTTTTCTTGTGATCTCGACTTAATTTTTTCGATCTCGATTTTCTTTTTTTAAACCTTGACATAACAAAAAGCTGTTTTCTCATGACGTAAATTTATCACAAGAAAATCTCATCCCTTGTGAATGGGAGTTGTGTTCCACGCACGTTGGCGTCTTCACAGTCACCATCATAAATTGAATAATTGCCCACTATAGAGATGGACTTTATCTCTGCATTAAGAGAGAGGGGTGTCCCCTTCTCAAGTGTCGGACATTAATGTGGAAGTTGTTAATCACTGACAGACATAGAGCTATTTCAGCTTGATTGAGTCCTGATACTAATACTAATATGTTAATCCATGATGCTGCAGGATTTTACTAAGCTTTTGTTGCCAGCAAAATAATAAAAAGAACATTTGTTTCTGTCCAGTAAAAGTTTTATAGAAACATTTATAGAAACATTAAGTCGTGATCAACAACTTCTGTTGAGATCGTGAGAAAACAGGAAAGAAAAAAATAATAATGCATGGCCTCTTTGGATTTCATAAATAACTGGATATCACACAACATTAAACGTAACTATAAACAAATTAAAATTAATTAGCAAATTGCTGTGGTATAAGATATTAAGATACTTCAAGACATGCTGTTATTAGGGGGCGGAAAACACTCCACTTCACTTTGGGTGGCATCACAGCACCTCATAATTGATTATTTTCCTATAACAACATGTCTTATCCTGTATTATTTCCTACTCATCAACTGTACCAGCCATATTTAAACTTACAATCTACCACTATTACAAAGTCAATATGACTAATATTATATATTATTTAAATATATTAGAGATGCACTGTTAAAGTTTCGGCCAATAATCGGTATCACCTGATAAAGGCTATTTTTCATGCTAACCAATAGTTTAAAATCATCCAATGATCGGGCCGATTATATCCTGTCATTCAAAAAAGGGCGGGAAAACACATCGATTTCGTGCTGTGTGTAAAGATGTCTCTTGTGTGGAATGACGACAAAACTGCAGTTTAATGTCTGTAATCTCTGCAATGCTAACATTTTACAGTGAGCAGCAATGAAGCAGGAGTTTCTAATTTATTTACTTTTTTTCCGCAGCACTGCCCGCTCGCCCTCGTGCTGAATTAAAGTGCCAGTACACCATTCAAAGATTTAAATATATTTGTAGAGTAGTATATTTCATATCCAGTTAATGTTAATATAAGTTTATATTATATATTTCCAGTTTGATGTTCAATGATGAAGTAGAAATGCTTTTGTTTGTGGTGAATGAATGTGAAGCCTAACAGGATTCTGTTAATAGGACTTAACAATCAATAAGTTAAGAAATCTTACTTTAATGTGTTAATGTTAATTAGAGTAATGTTCTCTGTTTATGAGACCAGTTACTGTGAAACAGTATCGGAGCATCTCTAATTTTATATATATATATATATATATATATATATATATATATATATATATATATATATATATATATATATATATATATATATATATAAAAAAACAAATAAAAAATATCTACACTCACTTTAAAGTCTCCGCTTTAAAGTTAAACAGGGCCAGGGCAGGTGTCCTCTGTAAATAACACATACAAGCCATACACCATGTTAGATCTGGAACATGATTCGATTCACAACATCAATGCAGTGCATAATCATCCATGTTATACATCATATAATTCATGTAGCTAATCCTGCTGTTGAATTTTGGGAAACAGTTTTAGCCCTACATTCATGGTGCTAATAATGGCATCGATCAGTTACCTCTGGGCCGGACTTCCTTTTCTCAGAGTCACTGATGGTGAGCAAGTCCCCAAAGCGCTCATTGGTGATGAACTGCTGATGCGTGAGGACTAGGCCTGCATGTCGCCGTGATGCGATGTCTGCCTCCTCTTGTTCCCGCTTCAAACGTCTCTGCTCCTCTAGAATTTTCTGGGGAAAAAAATATTTGTCTTTGATTAAAAAAAAAAACATTTGTCTCAGTTTGTATGAGAGTTCATAAAGCCAAAATATAGAGCTATATTAAACAGTGATAATTCTATCAATTATAAAAAATTATGTTACATCCTGTTCAAAGGGTTTCTAATTAGCATATTTCTTCTTGATAGTTAAAATAGCAAAAATCCTTTAGTATACAGCTAGTGTGAGAGAAACCTTTAGTATTAAGCTAGTTTCACAAAACCTTCATTTCCAGCATAACGCTAGTCTGGGAGAACTGTTTATTTGTGGCTTAAGGCTAACACGATAGGAATAGATGTCTTTTGAAATACTTTATAGTCAGTTAACCAGAATGGTTCAGGTTTAGCATAAGGCTGGTTTGACAGATGTCAGGTTTGCTTAAGAGAAACTTAGTTTGAGGAAGACAGTTGTTTTAGTCTTGAGGCTACTCTGACAATCATTTATCTTCAGCATTTCTATTTATTTATAGATCTATTCTGTCTATTAAATGTAAAGATCTGTAAGATCTGATGAGCAGTTCAGCTGTATCAATAAATACAAATATTTTAATATAAAAAAGTTTGTAGGATGAGAAGCAAATGGACCAAAAACGAAGCTGTACCTCTTTGTCCCCGTAGCGTCTGCGGGCCACCTCATCTGGGTTTTCTCCTTGATCTCCTTGGCTTAATGGCTGTGAGGATTCTGAGTCTGTTTGAGAACAAGCAAAGTCAGTCTTTGTTCCCTTGATAACTAAATCTTAAAGGATGAATTTAGTGTTCTTCAGAATGAAGAGAGAGGACAGAATCAAGAAATACTCTCAGATACTATTTCACCACACTCTTAACACTATCACTGTAGCAGTAATGAATGAGGTTAATGAGGATCATTAATAAGAGATATGACATGGACAATGCAGTTAGAAAGAGCGCACAAGTAAATGAATCACAAAACTACGTGAACACAACGGTCTGCATGCTGCATTCAGTGCTGCAACCACTGGGTTGCAAACAAAGCACTATATAATGTAGAAGACCATGTTAAAGTCTATGAGCGGGAAATGTTTGATGGTAAGCCATTCTAGGTCCAAAAAGGCAAGAAGATACTTGAAACTGGAAAATTAAGTATGAGATAACATACATTTACATTCATTGTGTGCAAATGTATAATACAATAAGATCACGGTGAATGTGGAATTGAATGTAAATAAATCAAAAATAAAAACTAATAATCATTTCATCCATATGAAACGGAATAGCTGTATGGGTATGCAGGCCCAGACCACCAATAACTATCAATCATGGCCAACTGATGTTAGAAAGTGTTAACTCTATAACATATGGTTTATTAGATAAATTTTTATTTCAATAAATATATTGTTTGATTGAGTGATTGTAATAATGTTCTATATTTCCAGCCTGGTAGCTTTCTTGTACTTCAAGCTAAAGTCAAAATGTGTCGGTGGTTTCCATCCACTGTCCAGTTCTTGTGTTTATTTTAAGACTGAGCAGTGAACTACACAAATGTCTTTGGATTTAAATAAACATCTTGAGATTGAAATAAATATAATGACATCATTGATGTGAAATGCCTTTGCCTCATACCGCATACACATACCAAAAAAATTAAGATGAATATCATGTCATTTTGCCACAAGATCACACAAAGTTGGTCACACACTGCACACCACTGACATGGAGAAAGTAAAGTCACTCGGTGGTGAAAGGAGAGCAGACAGGAGAGAGGGATCAAAGGCGGATGAGTGATCACAAATACAGCCATGGCTGAGTGTGAGCATGGACAGAGTGACACTCGAGAGGTTCGCATCATAGCCACCTCCACAGTGGTTTTTATTGGCATCTGAGCGTTCGGCATCGGTGAGGTCATCACCGTTGGCCCCCTCTGATCCATTACTGAGCCTCTCCAGCACCTCGAGAGAGGACAGACGCTGGGGGATGATAGGTCGCAGTCTGGAAGAAGGCGCTCGACTCTCTGTAGTATCTCTGGCCAGGCTTTTTGCAGCTGAAAGAGTCTTTTTGGCCTGGAGATTGTGCAGGGTTTTCCGTAAGGAGAATGGTGCTGGACCCATTAATAATAAGTTTGTGGGAGGGCCTGACCTCTTCTCTAGTAAGCAGCTACTGGCCTGCTGACGCTCATGCCTGAGGATAGTGGTGAAACGGGTGTAGGAGGCAGGACAGGAACCTTTACACTTGCTGGGTTTAAGGTGGAAGGGGAGGTGTTCGTGGTGGTGGTGGTGCCCTGAAACTGATGGACCAAGAGAGGGACTTTCCTCTGTAGCATTTTGCACACAGCTGTCCTTCTGTTCTATTTTGCCATCAGTGTGTGAGAGTAAGTCTGTTCTTGAGATATGGTTCTGATTAGAAGATGCAACACAAACCTCTGGCTCTTCACTTCCTGAGAGTGAAGTCTTCTCTTTAGATGTTTGCTCCTCGCCACACACTAAGGGACAATTGTCTACGTGTACTGTCCCTGGCATTATTAAAGACTCAGCAGAAAGAGCTGACTGGAGCAAACAAGCTGCAGGGATGGGGCTATGGAAGGGGCTAGAGCCACTGGCTAGTGTAGGCATGGAGGCAGAGCGTGTTGGGGCAGTGTTGGTGCACTGAATGATACGCTCAAACTCCATCACACGACAACTGACGGCATGACGAGGGATGTTTCTGCATCGCTCAGCAGTGATATCAGCATCTGACCTTTCAAAAAGTGAGGCCAAGCTACGCACAGTGGCATGAGGGCTGAAGCCTAATGATCTTGGCCTTTCGATATGGTGCATGTTCCTGTAAAGGGTGGAAAATTCATCTGTGCTCTTTACAGCTCCATTGAAAGGCCCATTTTTGACAGGCGTGTTACTTTTGCAAACAGTTTCTTGCAAGCAGTTGGCTTTGGTGTCTGAACTGAGCTCATGATACGTTTCTGATGTATCATAATTTCCGGAAAGGCATGTCTCTTGGTGTAGATCCTCACAGCTGTGCACTTTGGCCCAGGCCGTTGCCTCAGCTCTCCTCTCCTGGCTCTCATCAGTAGAAGGGGCAAATTTAGGCTTGAACTTAGAAGGGAGGATTTGGGGAATGCAGGCTTTGGCAGCAGATAGGGAGTTTTTAATCTTGTTCTGGGTACCTAATGTGCTACTGGCAAGAACTGAGCGACCATTTACAGAGGAGCACGGTGAAATCACACAACCATTCCCACCTTTATAATCCAATGGCAGGCATGCAGGGTAACAGAATAAACAGCAGGTTAGATTGTCCTCTCACTACATGAAGACAGACATATGCAATTCAAATGGCACAATAAATTTATTATAAAAAAATAATAAATCAATAACAAGCGGAGAAAGTATAACAATAAAATTATAGATACTCTAGGGAAGCATCTTTGTGCTTTCATGATTTTTTTCAAATCTTTCCAGAAGGCAAAAGATTGTTCTTTGAACCATATCTAACTGCTGGAAAAACACTATGAGTAGAAAAACATGCACACATGAAATACATCAAAAGAAACTATGATGCAATGGTATGACAAATAAACTGCTATAAATGTAATATATTTATAAATTATGACTAAGAGGATCAACCACCTCAGCTGGCACCCAAGAACAAAGTCAATGCCAAATGGCGGCAGATCATTGGCTTCTTAAACCTAAAAAAAGAGCTGAAGGCTTTCCCACTATAAATTTTCAGTCGTCTCCATTTGGAATGCACACATTAGTGTGAACAGCACAGCCCATGGCCTCCAAAGTGTCTTTTTTTCACCAAACACAAGGTGCAAGGCAGTTCCTGAGCTGAAACTGCACCATACATAAATCATAAATCCTCAGATCCAGTCAATTTCCCTTTTTTTTCGACTGCTCATGGGATCATGCTTCAGATAATCATACACAGAGAAAGAGAGAGAGAGAGAGAGAGAGAGAGAGAGAGAGAGAGAGAGAGAGAGAGAGAGAGGATCAAACTTATGCCAGTGTTCCAGGATGAATAATGAAGAATAATAAATTCCATAATATACTCACTGTATCAAGTGAGCTTCAGCTGAGGTAATGTTTACATTGAAATTAATTCCCTTACCAGTTTGTTTCCTGACTAAGCCAAAGTAAATCAAGAGTAAAATCACTTGATCGCTACACTTGCAGTAGGGACTTGGCTTACAAGCTCCAACAGACAGATGCAACTGTTTCCTATTCTAAAGCCGCTTCCAGATAAAGCTGACATGGGTTTCCTATGACCCTTTCCACAGTCTCCAATGCATCAGTAAGTCAGGCAGACTGTCAGCTGTGGTAACACACTTACGTAACTGCCTCTCTAATGGCTTCCATAAGTCTCTGGGACTTTAAGGAATTCTGAACCAAGGTTTTATGTGATCACATTAAAACTCTTTTCCCTACACTGCAGCCCAAGCAATCTAAAATGACTAGAAAACACTAGAAAAATGTAGGATAGTGATCAAATATAGTCAGAAAAATTGCTCACAATTAGTTTAGAGCAGTGGACACCAACCCTGTTCCTGGAGATCTACCTTCATAAAGACTTTAACTCCAACCATAATGATGTCCACCTGACCATCTAATCGTTGCCTTAAGAAGTTCTTGATCAGCTAAAAGAGGTGTGTTAGATTTTGGTTGGAGATGAAACCTGCAGGAAGGTAGATCTCCAGAAAGAGGGTTGGTGATGTAGAGAACATGAAAAGGCATGCTTAAATTGTGAGGCAACTCACAATCACATATGTCGCTAGAATAGCTTATATTGTATTAAAGTCTCTAAACATGCATTTACTGAGGACCTGACTAGTGTTTATAAGTGTTTGTAAGCACTAACATAACACCGATATCTCTCAAACACACTGTAAATGTCATCTCAAATGCCTATTAAGCTGATTAAATATATCCAACATCATCCATCCATCGCTTACTCCTTCAGGGTCACGGGGAACCTGGAGCCTATCCTATCCAACATCATATCCAAGATCAATGTGTTTCCTATAACAACTATAAAGAGAGAGCATAATTAAACTTATATCCCAGCACTGTTGAATTCTTGGTTCTGATTGGTCAGAAGGTGCTGATTAATTTTCTATAACAGCAGCTCTAAAGACTGCATTTTTTTTTGACAGAGAGAGAGAAAAAAAGAGAGGCAGATGAGAGAACAACTGTTTATAGCTGCTATTTCGTAAGTATCATGTTTTGTGATATTCCACATCATTATACTGTATGTATAATACACCATTCTTTAATAAATAAACAGTTGTTCGCGTGGACAAACTGCTGTGGTATAAAAGCAATAAAACATTTCAGGACATGCTGTTATAGGAACACAATCAACTTTAGTGTAGAGTAACATTAACTTTACCTTGTGTGGGGCCACATTAAGTTGATGTTTATTATATTTCTATAATAGCATGCTTATGTGTCTCATCTCATAACTTAGTTAACATAAACGCTAGAATAATTAAGTACAGGACTAAACATTACCATGACCCTGTTTGGGAGACTGCAGAGTATTGAATGGATGAATAAAAGCCTAAACATGGCTGCTCACATTTGACATGTGTACACCAGCACATAACAGACAACTGTACACATTTTCACAACATAAAATGTCTGCATAGATACTGTGTTATATTTCTGAATAGCTTGGAGATAGTCGATGAGCATATGAGTGACATGACTGCTTTGCCTCCTATAATTAGTGCTGTGTTAACTATTAGAAGAAACAGTCCTCGTCCCCCTTGTGTACCCCATATCCACCCACTAAACCTCCCCTGGGTCACGTGTAACTCAAATTCCATCCTCTGACCTCAGTCTGACAGCTGACTTCCTCATGCTTTGGCATCTCTGCATGCTCGGCATATCCATCCCACCCCCGTGGCTCCAGTCACAAACACCAGATCCCCACATTAATCTACAGCAGCACCAGCTTTTCTTCACACTCCGTATCAGAGTAGTCAGCAGAGCCGGCGTCAGTCTCCACTGTAGGAGTGGAGTGATGTGACTTCACATTAAGATAAGTGTACAAGCCAAAATCCCAGTGGTCTGTATATTGTGGTATGCCATTAAGACGATGACTTGACCGTAAATCACATGTAACAGCACAGGTATTAAAAAACATCTTCGGTAAACATACTGCTAGAATATTGTGGACTTTTAACAGGATAATCTCTGTGCATGAATTTCAGTTATCATACAGCATTAGCAAGTATGTTAAATCTGCAACATGATTGAAAACTAATTAGTATGTTCTGCTGGTGAAGTTCATAAGTGAGGCACTTGTAAATTGGTGGGTGAACATTTTCACCCACTGACCTGAGTTCAGCTAATCATCAGTATTGGGTGTCATGCAATTTAATTAACACTCACTTAAGAGGACATTTCGTTGTGGATAGAATAACTATTATTCAATGTTCATTATTTAGTTAAGAAACATCAATTAGGTGTTAATGCCTTTAACACTGCTGATAGTGTATTGATTCTGGAGTTCATAGTTTGTTAATGTAGCTAAAGCTGTAAATAGTGCTGGTTAGAAGAAACTAAAGTATTGCTGTTCATCAAAACAATTCAGAACTACCATTTTTCAATGTTCACCTGTTTATTCTTTTAGCTTTTTAAGTTTTGGTCCACCCCTACAACTAGCATTTTGGTGGTATCATTGTTTATATCGGTATACCACACTGGTATAATGTCACTCCAAAGCCCCCTCCAGACCAGAACCACTGAGCATAGTTACCCACTATACTGTATCAGCTGTGTGCCTGGACCTTAAAGCCAAAAGCCTCCAGTTGAGACACAGGTGACTAAAGGTCGGGACAGACATTTGTTAGGTGTCAAGTGTGAAAAAAAAACTGTCAGCTTCAAGGGAACACAGGAAGACAAATGAGCAGTGTTGCTCTAGCGATATTGTGGAGAAGGAATGTATAGCAGACCATTAATACAAGTGCTAACATATATGTATCCCGTGCAGGATTACCAGAAATACACACACACACGCACACACACACACAAAGCATATAATCTAGTTCACAGAAGCTTTAGCATTAGAATTCGTGGACTCTGGTTTAACAAGGACATTGATGGACAGTGAAAGCTAGGCTCCTACCTTTAGAAGAAGTACTGGGATGACGTTTGTTAAGTGCTCGCAGGCCTTGTAGTGGGATGTCGCCGCCCTCCAGGACACTTTTGTAAATGTGCCGATCGCATTCTGGAGCTGCGTGCTCAGCACCAGCCGAGCCGCTCTCCTTCCCCGCCACACTGGGGCCCGGTTTACACGCCGGGCTGGCAGCACACAGAGACACAGATAAAAATAATCAGATACACTCTACAGGCCTGATTAGCAAACAGTGATATGTTTAGCAGTGATATGCATGAGAAATACTAAATCAAAAGCAAATATATTGTTGGAAATTCTTTTTTTTTTGTACAGGTTTCTCTAAATGCATAGTATTTAGAATAGTATACTGTATATAATTATATTACCAATAAAATATCTATAGTATTATTATATTATTCATAACAGGTCAATAAGAAGGTATGTTCAAAGTCTTGGCACAATCAAAGAAGGACTTTTCATTTATCACCAATAAATATTGACATTTATTCTGGCCATGGATGATGCTGGGAATTATTTTTAGTCCTTCGGGGCTGAATGTGTTTCTGATAATGCCTACTAAGTGAATCTCTTGGCTCTGTTTCAAGCCTGAGTGGTTGCACCTTGATATTGATGAGACAGAAACAGCTGCTTTATCCCTCATCCAAGCATTCCTGAGAGGCCAGAGGTTCAATGCTTCAAAAATGTGTCTAAAGCTTCCCACATGGAGTTCGTGGACTTATTTTCCATGGATGCTCCCCCAGACTATGCTATCTTGAATGTGAGCCTGATAGATTATGCACTATAACCAACACTGGTAATAAAATATACAATACACTGGTAAATATATCAAACTCTAAACAGACCCAAGTTTATAGAATAATTTTTTAAAAGGCACACAATAGAGAATACAATAGAGAATAAACGGATTTATTTAGTGGTGGAAAAAACTAGACTATACTTAAACTAAATATAAATGCACACAGGAAGAAAATAAACAAATGATTTGAGAGTAGGTTTGAAGCACAAGAATGATTTGAGGCTCTAAGTTGAGGTCAGTGGTCTGCTGTGCTTTTATCCCTGAAGGCTGCTTATTCACCAGTGTAATGAGTGCGGAGTCAGACCACATCCCTCAAACACACCCTTCTTTCATTGCTGCATGCATGCAAAAATCATTCAGGCTAAAATGTTCAGCACAGTTTAATTCTCCTGAGCTACAAGTCAACAAAAGCATTACTGTGTTTCCAAAACTTTGCCCAAATTCTTTAACAGAGGCTTGGGTGTTGTGAGATTAGACATCATTTGGATAGCATAAAACAGCAAACAGGCCAAAACATTGTAAGCGGTGTTAACTTTAAGAAGAAATTGTGCAAACATTTTAAGTCATTAAAGTTCCTACAGTTTGACCCTCATGTAAACATTGGGCGACTATGAACATGCTAATTAAAAACACTCCGCAAAGTGTCACCTCAGCTACCTGAAAAACCAAGCTGTGTGATCTGCATTTACATACTGATATATGGTGCGATACTGTAGGTTTTTATATTTTCTGATGTAATAGAAAGTTTTTTTTTTTTAATTCCCTGTCAGTTTTCTCGTTTTTCTAAAAGAATGTGGAAAACTGCTGCAGTGACCAAATGTTTTTGTTTTCTTTAACTTTGCACAGTCTGCACACTGAAATGAATCCTCCTGATAAAACCTAATAATAATAGACATGTTTTGAAAAGTTTTGAGTGCCTTTAAAATATGAAATAGTTGTACCTGATACATGACATTTTAAGAATGTGCATATTAGTATTCCTGAGAGAACAAAAAGTACTGAAACTCAGGGGGAAAAAAGAGAAAGATTTCAATATTTGCTGACTTATTCCTGTGAGCAATAACGAAGTTGGTTAATGTTAAAGAAGTTCTGATGACTACCCCAATGTTTTGAAGCACTGAACATGACAAAATGTATCATATAATTTATCATATCATATATTACTAAATGTCCGCAGTAGGACTCGACTAATTAGGTCCTCTTTTTTTTCCATCACAATGTCCTTATTTATCTTTAATGACAGCCTTAGACATATTTAAGGCAGAGGTAACTATAGACTAAGTTAACTAAGTCAGGAGTATTAAATGAGGAATTTGTTCATTTGTTCATTAAAAAAAAAATTGGTAATTTATTAATAAAGCATAATAAAGAAGGCTTTATTTCTCTTTTAATATGTACTTGTGTGTGAAAATAGAAAATTTTATGCAAACTTACTGGTTCAATTAGATTCCAATAAACATGTTGTTGAATGTAGGAAAATTGATTTACCTTTGGGCTGTAGTATATATAATACAGAGTCAGGTTTTTTTTTTAATAAGTTTGGTGTATTTGTATATACTATCTAATAAAGCCCTAACCACACAAGAACTAAATACCTTATTGAATTTACCATCAGTCACATAGAATCTAAAAGTAATGACTCGTAATAAGTGCCTGATGACTGTGTCATTCACAGGCTGTGTCATTCATTCACCAAGCACTAAAAGTGACAGAGACACATATGTGAGAATAGTGACAACTCCTAGAACACATCAGATGTTTCGCAGCATGCAGTGACTATCCATGTCCCGCCAGACGCCTGAGGAACCTGAGTGTCTGCCTGCCAGTTGCTAGACTGGAGATGATCTTACCAGATTTACGCAAGAATTAGAGCTCGGTCACACGTCACTAAACACACGCGCGCACACACCCACCCACAGGAAGACCAGTAAGACTTTCAATATAGGGAAAGGTTCAGCCTTTTTTATGGATCCCCCACCGGACAGAAATACTACATTGTTCTAAAAATGGACTGCAAAAATGCTGGGTTTCAGTCTCAAATCCCATAGCATTTCAGGGAGGACCATGTGAAAACAAATCATCGTCCACCTCCCCTGTTTAGATCAGAAGGCTAGCTGGCCTCATGGTTAAGAACAAGCAAACTAGCGTCCAAATCATGTGGCTTTGGAAGAAAACAATAAAACCATTACAGAACTAAACATCCTTTAAACATCACAGGCAATGCTCAAAACCAATACCGCAGACCTGTAAATGGTACATTACTTTGAAAATGATTGCTCAGAGTGGTATAATATCCTAGACATCATTTTCTACAATTTATAATGCTGACCAAAGACAATAAACAAGTTACAGTGACACTTGAAGTTTCTCTGGCTATAAATATGACAACAATGTAAAAATGACTAGTTTAATATAGACGCTGGGCATCTAAATAGAAAACATTAAAGAGCTTTGGTATTTAAATTACACCCTTTAATGCTATTTTTTAAGGCAGGCCTACATGGCACCAGGGGTGTTTTAACACAGGAATGGAATGTTCTCCCCACGGGCTGTCAGGGATGTTTGTAGTACTTTCTACCATTAGACCATAGAATAATAAAAGCAATATCTTTGGCAGGCTACTGTACGAATTCTTTTAACTTTGCCCCAATAGCGGCAGAAATCAACACAGACATAAACAACACAGACATAAACATAGCAATGAGACATAAGAATGTGCCCAGTAGTGTGACTGCTCCCTAAAAACCGTGTCAAATGGAAAACATGAGCCTAATAAATAAATAAAAAAATTTTAAAGCGGCGCTCCTCCATGTGAGAGATCAGGGTTTCGGGGGAATTCTACAAAGATAATGGCTGGATATGAGTTCCCTTATCTTTCCACAAAAGACATCCAGGTGTTATTTTCAGACATTGGCCTCAGCATGGAATAAATCATCACATACTATCCATTCCATCATACTATCCAATGAATCACACTCACACACACACACACACACACTCATGTCAAGCTGTACTGGTATTACTGGGAGGTACTCAGGAAACAAGAAGGGTGGAGGGACAGTGGTGGTCGCCTCTGTCCTGCTGAGAATAGACAGCTATTCTTCTACACGAGCGCTGTAAATGAACAGGAGATGAGCATGCAGAATGTAGAAACAAAAGGGGGAGAAAAATGGAGCATGGACTTACTATTGCTGCAGGTCGGAGGCGGTTTCCAAGGGAGTGAAAGAGGGGGCACTCTGCAACAAACCAAACAAAGAAGTCATTGATAGCTCCACAGGCTCAACTCTTCTGGCAGTTAGAAAAGGACAGGGCACGTTAGTCAGGCAAATTCACAGTCGCCTCTGACTCCAGTCTCCTGTGCTCAAAGCTCAAAGTCGTAAGGTCCTCTGGACGATGTGCAGCGTAGGGAAGCCAGCGAGTATTTTGGCCCACATGCAAGTTAGGGGCAAAACAAGCGGCTGGAAGTAAGGGGTGGGGTTAGTGAACGGTTTGTGGGGAGGGGGCTGTCAGCAGGTCAGCCAATCAGCTCCTGTCTCTTACTCTAGCCTCTCTATTGTCTGCTATGGAGTCACTCTCATTATGGGCTGACCAGACTGGCAGACAATTAACCAGCTGGCGTGGGAAGGAGGCCAAATTACATAGGCAAGCGCACGCGCGCACACACACACACACACACACACACATTTTCAGAATAGCATGCATTGCGTAAAGCCATATCTGACATCCTGCACATATGCGCTGAGGTGTCATTAATAGTGTGCAAAAGGAAGTTTTCCTCTGGCCGTGCTTGTTGGCACATGTGCCAGGCCAATAAAGTGGGGGCGGCCGTTATTACCAGGCAGCAAATCCAAATGGAAGAGAACAGACAGCCACTCAGCAGGGCCGTTGTGCTACGAATGGTTTAACGCCAGCTAATTTTAGGCCACTGTTTCTGTTGCTTTTCTCCAAGTGGACGTCACAGTGCACAAAAATAACGCACCTCGGGATAAAAGCACAACTGTTGTTTGCAAATATGATTGCCCAATAACGACCCGCTAATGTCCCTTTTGAAGGAAACTGGCTTATGTGCTCCCCCCAACTATACAGTAAATTCCTTCTCTAACCAACAGATAAATAGATGGATCCTGTGCTTATGTCTGTCTCACCGGTTGCTGGGGCAAGAAGGGTCACAAATATCCTTTGGACATGAATGTCAAGCTTTGTATTACAATTTCAATCTGGCAAGTCTAAAGACTCTTCTATTTATAAATTCACATGCTCCAGAAGCTTCATTCTTCAAGGGCAACTGATACATGTAGCTACTCATATCAGTGGAAAAGAGCTCTCCTGTTCTCATCCTATATGTCCACTTTGTTAAGAGTGAATGAGAGGCAGGACACACTCTTGGAGCATGTGTGTTTAATCAGGCTCGGGGCTGGTGCAGCAAAAACACAAACAGGAAGCATGCGGAGGGCCTTATCTGAAGCAGTCTAGTGTTGTCAAGATAGCACAAACAACACTGAGCAAACAACAAGAAAGGGAAAGCCAATCACATTATGTTGTTCCGGCATTAGGACAACTACAATAAATATAAATCCACTTTTACTCTTATCAATCTATAGTTATTGCTGCTGCACAGGAAGCTCTCGAAGCTGTGGTGCTTTTCACTTCATGATTAAATGGTTCTCTGTTTCCTATATACACAGGGTGTAAGGCTGAGCGGGTAAAAAAAAAGGATTCTTCACTCCATACTGTATAACCCCTAAGGTTATACAGTTATAAAGGATGGCAGATAAAAGAAAAGAATGTGATTCTCTGACAAACATGGAGTACTTGATATCTATTTAAACTGAATTTGAGCTTTTTCCAATGATTATGTAAGCCAGAGACTGACCAGTGACCTGAAACATGTGAGTGGGATCACGGGCCTGCTGCCATTCCCTGAACTGCTGAGCCAAACTACACACAAACCTTATCATCCTATCCCTCAGCATGACAATGTGTCTATAAGACCAGAAGACCAGAGTACAAAACATTCCTAAGCTTGGCAGGTAATCTAGCAAATGTGGTACGATACGATGGGTGGTACTGTACGATGCGGCAGAGCGAAGTTACTTTTGCCACTCCAAAGGTGATTTACCTGATTATTTTCCAATAACATCATGTCTTCAAGTGTTTTAATTCACCTTATACCAAATCAATTTGGGTCCTGTTATCACTTAACCACATTGTTGTAAAAAAAAAAAAAAAAATTATAATCTACAACTTCTGACCAATCAGATTAAAAAATTTACCAGTGCCGATCATAAATCATATGGATGGAGCAGATTATTCATTATAAGCATACAATCTCTTAAATGAACTGAATAAATCAACTGATAAATAAATGTATAATTCAGAAGCATTTGATACATTATTGATTTTTTTTTTTAATTCAGCTTTGTAAGACCAATTATATAAGCCAATTACAAAGCCTTTTGAAATTGGCTGCCTATTTCTACTGGAATCTGTACTTTTTTGTTTCGTTTTACTAGGCATCTATTAAATACGTTTTTAACTTTTTAACCTTAGTAGTCTCCTTATACAGTTGATGTCAAATACCACTTAGCAGGAGGCTGAAAAGATTAGACCCTATTACCCCCATTTGTCTTGACATCATCTGGGAGTTAAATTCCTTTGCTCTGATTATCATGGCTAGTCAGTGGAACAGTGTGTGAATATTGTTTGTCTGCTTTCATGTTCCCGTTTCCTAACAGGTGTTGCAGATGACTCAACAAAATTTACTACTTTTCTGCTGTATAAATAGCCTACAAACCCGTTGTGATATGCACTTCAGCGTCACACACAGGCACTATGTGAAAGAGGCTTAGTTAACCTCATACATTTTTCTCTTTTTTTTTCCTCTCTATGAAATTACCTGTTCACTCTGACAGCTGGAACACTAATAAATAGCCCTGATCTAAAATAGCTGTAAACATGCCACAGAAAGGAAAAAGGGCCATCATGAGGGAAGGGGGCATACCAGATGATGGTGAACATGACGACTAGCCTCAGGTTGCACACCACAGCAGGGGGGAAGTGGGTCTGTGACACCACTCTGTGAGTCAGTGACAAGCACCAGTCTACAGTAGTCACACTTCCCACACATAAACAACATGTATAAACAGGTGTTTGCCCTAAATAACGTGTCTCTATGCGTCCATATGGGATCATAAATACCTTGTAAACATGTGCATTATTTATTTTTTATTTATTTTTTTTTTAATAACCTGTTCAATTAAATTAGGGCTGCATTTCTGATACTGATACACTTATACTCCCTGTGTCAATAGTCCCAAGGGTGGACATATAATAAATCCATTACATAGTCCACCAGACAAGAACCAGTGTGCTGCCGAGCCCAATGTTTTGGTTGCCTGGAAATGTAATTAACTAGGCTAAAAATAGCAACGATATAATGTAATAACATAAGACCAGCTAGTTAGCTAATTATGTGCATTAATGAGGACTACAGTCTTTATTAAACGTATCCTCTCTTGAAATAAAAAAAAAAGTCAGCAAGTCGTTAGATAACTTTCTGGCTATGACCTGCTGTTTTCACTCCCAGCAGAAGAGATATATAGCGATTTTCCACTGCACTTTATTTTGCTCAGCGTTTTCACACACCTGTGTGCTCCTGATTTTGAACAGATCGTCCATCATACGTGCAAGATAATTAATACGGCATGTAAAAACCTTTCTACTATCAGCCAAACCTGTGTAGTGCAGCAGCTGATGGGATTAGAAGCGTGGGATTTACTTGCAACACTGAAGCGTGTCTCACCATTGAGAAGTGCATTACGTTTAAAACATACACACCAAATAATTTTTTTTACCTTTTTTTTTTTTTTAAGGGTTTACCTTCTTTCTCTGGTTGTGGAAAATACTTGTCCACAGGGCAAATACGAATAAAATCCCAGACACAAAATCTGCTTATCCCATGTGAGACCCGGTTTGGCAAACTCCACTTTCTGGTCTTGATTATAGGGTTTGTGTAATACTGTTAGTGAAATTTGATATTAGATTTGGAATTCTGTAGTTATGGCTAATGTGTCTAAATCCTTTCTCTTGCTATATTTTTGTTGACTTCACTAAACTGCTGGAAAATTCTGTCTTTCTAAAGCACACCTGCAGTGCAATTATGTTAGAGTAATTCAGAATATCTTCACAAATACACCAGCATGTGTATCTTCCTCACATCTAGCCACAAAATTAGGAAATGTCTGCAAGCTCTAAACATGGACGCGTTGTCGGGAAGAGTGAGACGGCCCGATCAGGACTGGAACACGGACTCCATACTGATGTCTGAACACTGAGACTGTCTCAGAGCTGAGGTTACAGTTAGCACTGATGACAGCCCGGTGTTAAATACCAAACGTCTGAGTAAATGAGAAGAAAATATTCTATCATGTTGCTTAAGGCATAATAATTCAGCCTGTCCTGAGCAGCTGGATTCCAGTATGGTTTGGCGATTTCCCTGTTCAAAAGCACCTAATTAAACTCACCACACACCACATTTAGTAGCTGCGTTAACACATCACTTATCTCTGCTGCTCATCAGCCCTCACGGATTGGAGTTTTGAACCATTGTAAGCTAATTCTGGCTGTGTGGCAACATGGACTATTAATTACAGTTTAGTTTATCTTTTAGGCATAAGACAAAAAATGGGCGTCACTTTGGCTGGAACACTGAAGGTCGTAGACTTTATTTGTCTGAATTTTGAGCTAACTTCCTTTAAATCCGCTGAAGATGATGTTTATGTATGAAATTGGCATGACACCTAAATGCATTTCCTCACTGGAATTTCTAATCAAGACTAGTGGAGTGAAACGCGCTACATCCCGATCACCTTGGGAGTCATTGTAGGACATGTCACCATGCCAAAGTGCGAACCAGTGTGCTAACAATTCACAGGTGCTGAGTTGCTGACAATGCTGAACAGGCATGCTGCCATTGTAAGCAAAGTGACAGCCTTTTCTACCACATCGAATGCAAGCTGTGTAATCGGCAGGTCACAAGTTTGCCTCTCTCTGCTATCAAGGACAGATATAACACACCTACAATACAAAGCGTAAAAAGCCCAATAATTACAAGGCTGACCACATCTTAGTGGAAAGTCATATAAGAATGGTTGCAGCTGGGATAAATGATAGAAAGTTGATTATACCCTGTTCCTTTGAATAAAACATGCTACTGTAGGTAAAAGACAGCAAGTGAGAACATAGACAAATCCATTCTGAATCAAGCCTGTGCTGATAAAGAATGATTCTGATATGAGCTTTGCTTCGGATAATAGTACAGTAGTGCACTTGAGATTCTGATTGACATTTTACAAAGTATTGATTTTTCAGTAAGACACAGAATAGTTAACTTAAGAAGATTTATTTTGTCCCAAATGCTAGGGTTTGATAACAGATCAATAAAAGGTTACTGAGGAAATAAACAATATATTGTGTTGTTTATCACAGTGTGGATAACCAGTGTGTCAGAAAGTAAAAATGTTAGTCATATCTTTTGTGCTTTGTTTAGTAGCTAGTTAATAACCCACTCGTTAATCTGCTCATTAGCTGCTTGTAAAAGTTAGCAGTCAACATAAATCAGCACACGCAGCTACTGAGACTGTGGGGAAATCCAGTCACTAATTTTGTGCTTTATTTTATCATTAAATGATCAGTCATATTTTGAAACCAGTCATATTAGTCATATTTTGAAACCAGCTTATTGCTCATAGCCATTTCTTAGTATTAATAGTGATCAATGTTTGCAGTGCATTATGAAACTCATTACAGGACACTTGAAATAACTACTCGACTAACATGCAGTCTTGTTAGAGCGGACTATATGTGCTCTTGTGTTTGGGATGTTTCCTAAAATGGCTGGTGTTATAGTAAAAACACTAACTAGTCAGGAATTGTTTGGGATATAGCAGTAGAAGCAGCTAAGGCTCATGTCCTGAAGGACCACTAAGTCTTGCCTGATTTAACTCAAATAATTCAACTAGCCAGATAATTACAAAGTCCTTTGTGAGTTGAAGTGGGTGTGTTTAAGGAGGTTAAACACTAAACTCTGTAGTCCCAAACCCCTGAGAAGACCAAAGTGGACTGCACCAACAAATCTCATGCTGTAACCTGAACTAAATAAAAGTTGATATATTAATCCACTTGCACCAAACATTAAAACTGGTCTGTTTATCCTGATTACCGTTAATCCTGTGGCTTGATTTCAGAAATCTAAACCACCTTTATTTATTTTGGGAACAATTTTTAAATTTGATGTTAAGGTCGTTAAAATTTCTGAAATAGAAGTATGTATAAGATGGACATTTGAAACAGAGCTTAATATTTTAAACAGTGGCTGATTTGTTAAGCAAATAAAGTGGTGCTACACTACACTGATTAGTCCCTCCAAGGATTTGCGGACGCAGAAATTAAACGCAAAATCAAGCAAACTCAGCAATATTCGGAAGAGCTTGAAATTTTTCAGAATGAATTTATCAGATTTTCCGCAGATTTGGGACAAGATATGTCATGTGACATCACAATGCGCATTTGTCAAAGCGCTCTTCGATTCACATGCGTCAAACATGAGTACAGCTAAAAGGTTTCATTTACCAACAAACATCACTGCAAAAGATGTGCAACTGCGATTTGTAGTTTTCCGCAAAAAAAAAAAAAAACACAAAAACTACACAAATTGCATCGCAAATTTTGAAAAATGCCACAGCAAAATCAAGCTTTTTGGCTGCAACAATCACAAAAAAAATTTATAAAAAAAAACCTCACTGACTGACTGAATAATTTCATCCTGGTTGGTGCAACCAACTTTTTGTGTTTTTCTCCTTTAACACACCAGTAAAGTCTGAAAGTCTGAGTTACATATGAAAAAAGGGGAGGAGGTGTTCTGCATATTTACATTATTAATGTATGCTATTGGTCAAAATACAATTTCCAAAGTTCACTAATAGTTTTTATTTTCCACGTTTACTAAGTCTTCATCAATAATTTCAATGATTTCAAGATGCTTGTTAATGAATCATGATGAAACACCTCCTTATTGGACAAATTTCATGGAAATATCTTGGCCTTCAGAATGAGAGACATTATCAGGCAAAGTGGACAAGGCACAGATGTTGATGGGGAGATGAAGCCATTATTGTGGAGGGAAAAGGGCTGAGGTAAGGGCAGAGGATGTCTTCACAAACAGACACAAATATGTTTAGGGTAAAGCATGCACTGGCTCATCCACTATATGTCCAAATGTATGTGGACACCTGAACATCACACCCACATATGCCTTTTGAAAATTCCATTCCAGATTTAGTCTCCCTGTGCTGTTATAATAACCATCTATCTTCTGGAAAGGCTTTGCACTAGATTTTGGAGAATGGCTGTGAGGATTTGTGCTCATTCTGCCACAAAAGTATTAGTTGGGTCAGGGACTGATGTTCAGAGAGGAGGCCTGGGGTGCAGTCGGTGTTTCTGTTCATTCCAAACGTGTTCAGTCGGGTTGAGGTCAGGGCTCTGTGCAGACCACTGAAGTTCTTCCACAACAGCCTTAACAAACCATGTCTTCATGAAGCTTGCTTTGTGCACAGGGGCACCATCATGCTGGAACAGTTTTGGGCCTCTTAATTCCAGAGAAGGAAAATCTAAATTTTACAGCATGAAAGACATTCTATTCAATTGTGGGCATCCAACTTTGTGGCAACAGTTTGGGGAAGAACCGCATATGGCTGTGATGGTCAGGTGTCCACATACTTTTGGCCATATAGTGTGTATGGGTCACATTAACACGGACAACTTACCGTTTTGCCAAACTCCATCTCTGAATAGAATCTATACCATGGTTCATTCTCTAAATCTACATCTTCAGGGGTTAAGTCCTGAGTTTACAAAGGCATGGCCATAAGGAATGAAGGACAAAGAGAGAGAAAGAGGACAGTTCAAAATACAAAGATAATGAGACGGAATGGTGCATTGTAAATGAAAAACAGGCAAAATATTCCAGTATGCTGGGATCACTCCAGGCGTATAAGCAAAATGTTTCAGGAGGATGAGACGAACACTAAATCAGATTAGGTTTCTGTTTGTTTGAATGTCTGGTTTATATCAGCGGTCATGAGAACAGGAAACAGGAAATAAGCAACTTCTTTAGACAATGCTATGAAGTAGTGAAGGAAAGAGGCCCTTCATTGAATAATTTGTCATAGAATAACAACTCTCCTACTGTGTATTTTCCCTGTTTTTACTATTCCAGAATTAAAATGGGTGACAGTACTTCACAAAGTTAAAAACCTACCTCAAGCTCAGTTAGTTCTCGAATTATTATTTTATTATTTTATTCTGATCAATTATTATAATTGATTCTAATATTCATGGTGTACTTTTTATTTGATCACTATTCTAAACAGCGAAAAATAAGAGTCTAAGTCTAAATGAAATATCTTATTTTGCAATTGATTGGTGCGGCACAATAAATATATAAATAATTTTTTTAGAAAGGCTCTTTCCTAGCCTCAGGAGTGAGCGATGTGATCGAAGACACTCAAAACTGAACGAACAGACCTCGATCTTCAGAATGAAACAATGATTGCAGACATATGTCATCAGAGACATTACATAATAACAGCAGTTCACATTGTTCACATTGAGTCATGTTTCCAAGGTCCTGAAATGCAGAATGAACCACCTACAAACGCACACAAAACCCTGACAGCTGGGAAAGAGGGAGGGAGGAAGGGAGGCGTTGGTTTTCATGGAAAGCTGACACTTTTTGCACGCCTGACACGCGTTATTTATTCATGATCTTCCTTACAGCTGAATAAAGTGTCATCTTTACACTGTCTATGAGATCACATTCTTAAACCTTCAATGAAGTAGGGTAGAAAACAACTACCACATGATATGCTGAAAAGACAGAATTGACCTACTTCCTCACTCTCTGGAGGGAGTTACGGATTTTTTAGAGAGATGGCGCCAACATGACGAAGTCGCGATCTACTCATGATTACCCAGAGGACCGAGACACAGCCTCAGCTATTCACGCTGCCCTCGTAAGCGAAGCAGTGAAAAAAAAACAGCCCTTAGAGTGTCACTGCATCATGCACACACTCCCCAGCCGAGCCGAGCTTAAGCACAGACACTAACACATGCACGGACACAGAGCGCATCGTACCGGCCTCTCCGCCCTCAGCACAGACGACTTCCCCGGCTCATAGTCGAAGATGCTCCTGGGTTCAGCACGATACTTCCTGGTGTCCACCTTCTTGTCAGGGGGCTCCCACTCATTTCTGCAGGGGACGAGAGAAAGAAAGAACCAATCCAGGGTGAAGAGAAGGGGTTTCCATGGTGACCAACAAGGGCGCGTTCTGCTTGAGCATCCTCATGTTTTCATATGCATGGTTTCTCTTTAAATGCCACACATTTTAACCAGCCTCTGCAGTTGTTATAATGGAATCACAGTAAGGGAATGTGCACCGGTTTGGATAATTGCAATAGGAATATATTTCATCCATGTCTAAGTCCTTTTGGGGTTGGCCCATTTTCAGATTTTGCTCAAAATTTAAATGGGTTTGACTCAGTTTCTCAAAGAAACCTGAGCAATGTTTTTAAAATCAGATTTCTCTTGCATAGCTTATGTTCTGGTCATTTTAACGAGGCAAAATTAGTTTTTACAAGTTTTAAAAACTGACCATCATTATATATGTCTTAATACTGTTTAATGCTCAAATTTCATGATTAAAAAAAAAATATTATAACATTAGTGTATTAATTGTACTGCTATAATAAAAGAGGTGGCCTAAAACAATATAACACACCCTGCTTAGAAGTAAATATAGCATACAACTTTAATGTACCTTTACTTTAATCTAGATACTCTAATCTTTATAAAATATACATCCCATATGAAACCACATTGCTCGGTCTTTCTGAATGTGCATTTACCTTTCTGGTAGAAGGGAAGATGCTCGAGTTGGCATTGAGACTCTTCGCCTTGACTGTGAGCTGGCCATGTCTACAGCGCTTTTAGACCGAGGAACACTTCGCCCTGGACAAGAGACCAGAGAATTGCGCAATACACAACCAAATTAAAAGACCCAACCTCAATACATGGCAGCACACAACAACTGAAAGACATTTCCTGAAAGCACAACAAAAGATACACATACTTACATTTGTTTAACACACAATTTACAGAAAACAAGGACAAGATAGTTGGACAAGTTCATTTTCATTAACCGTATATAAAGAAAAATCCTACACATTTACCATAATCATCCATATGTGAAGCACTGTCATCTGAAAAAGAGATTTAAAAAAATCAGCAAGAATCAATACCTGTAATCTGTTTATTGACAAAGAAAGGTTGTCTATCATTTATAGTTCATTTACAAGGTAAAAGTTATTTAACATAAATAAATCAATATCAACAGTGTGTGATTAGGCCTAGAAGAGAGACAACACGTTATGAGTCAATTGTACAAAGTGAAAGGTTTGTATTTCACATCAAAACATGAATAAGCTGTTCAAATACATATATTGATATTTAGTAACTTCAAAAGGAATAAAACTTGACAGGGTAGGTAAAATAATAAATGACAGGATGTAATGTGTCCCAAGGCAAAGCAGGGTTACTGTTAGCACCCTGGCATTGATTATTTCCCTATATCAGCATGTCCTGAGGTCTTTTTTCCCCCTCTTATACCACAGCAATTTGTCAACAATTGAAATATTTATGTATTAAAGAATGACACTTTTTAGCAGTTTGTAATTACATTTAATTGGTGTTAAACATCCACAAAGCAAGGAAGTTTCTGATATCACTTACATTCTGACACCTGCCACACTTTTTTTCCTCTCGATGTTAATAAGATTAAAAGGCAGCGTTTTTTACGTGTTGTTACTGAGAAACCACAAAGCTCAAATGTAAAATAAAATGTCAAAGAACAGCTTTATTTCCTACTGTTGCAAACTGCTGACCCTGGGGACTCTTTCCAAAAATGTTAAATTAACTTCTCCTAACAGAAAACTTCACCATATCAGCATTTAATCTGCCATACAAGTCCCTATAAATGAGGTATTACTATAGAAATAATAATTACAGTCCCCTCTGAAACTATTGGAATGGCAAGGCCAATTCATTTGTTTGTGCTATACACCAAGGACATTTGGGTTTGAGATCAAAACATGGATATAAGTTGAAAGTTTGGGATTTCAGTTTTTATTTCCTGGTATTTTATGGTCATTTCCTGTATTAGATGTATTAAAAAACATAAAACATAGAACCTTTTGTATCAGATGACCCAATTTTTAGGCAAGCAAAAGTATAGGAACAGAACTCTTCTCAATTTTAAAATGGCTTGCCTTTCTCCTAAAGACACCTCTCTGATCTTCATGTTGGCTTATACTTCTTAACAACAAATGCAGTGTACACAGGTGAAAATGAAGGCTAAAACCAAGAGTAGTGTTCAGAGCTATTTACTGTTTAAACAATCAATCTAACAGCACACACCTGGGTTACAAGGAACATCTATACATTTGGTGGTCTGATACAAAATGGGCTATGTTTTGTGTTGTTTAACACATCTACATAGAAATACCAATAAATTAAAGCTTAATTTCCATATTCATCTTTTTTTTAATCTCAAACCCAAATGTTTTCAGTGTACAGCAAAAACAAATGAATTTGCCTCGCCGTTCCAATAGTTTCAGAGGGGACTGAAATAATATTAGAACATTAGTATAAACCTGAATTACAGCTTAATGAACACTTTCTGACTAATCAGAATTGAGAATTCAATAGTGACGTGGTGTAATATAAATGATTCAGAACCCAGAAATAAACATTTGTAAATCTGCAACAAATAGAACTTTCCCAAAATTGTTCTAGAATTTGTTCTAGAATTTGTCCTAATACTTTTTCATCTCATTGTAAAAGGTTCTGAAGTACAATGAAACTTTCTGTAAATCCTATAAACAGTAGGGAGAAAGTGTGTAGATTAACATCACACGTAAAAGATATTATCAGCACCTACAAGGCCCAGGTCTTAAATTCAGGTCTAGTCAACCAGTAGATGGTGATGTTTCTTAACAAGTAACAAACCGTTTTAAAACCTGGGGCTTAAATTCTACAAACTGAGCAGAAATTCACAGAAAATATGGCTTTGTACACTTCATACCAGCCACTGCCTGCAATTTCAGCGTTCTACATTCTTTGTTTTCTTCAATTAGAGGCAACAGTTATTTCCAATCCATTAATCCTGTCCTGAGTGTTTCAATAATTTAAAAGAGCACTTCTCTAAAAGCTATGCCATGTAACACAATGTAGAAGCATTAAAGTGATATACTGGATGCAATAATCAATCCGTAGTTTTTTTAAATACACTGTGATACCCTTGACATCATGACATCTCTTCTGAGATTATATAGCTCACCTGGACAGATTAATGGATTGACCGGATTGACCTTAGAATATCGTTTTATTGACACCAGGGCATTGCTTACAGTGTAGGGAAACCACATGTTAATTTTTGATCGACTGACATGAAGGATTGAGCCGATAATGATGATCGAGCTATGTGTGGTAGAAGTGGGAAAAGCTTTAAGTCTACAGATCAGGTAGGGATGAAACGGTTACTGGTTTCACGATAGGGAATTTCGATAAAATTCCATGACGGTTATTATTACCGTTAAAACCCTGCGTGATTATTGTGATTTGTAAAACACAGGGTAAACGCTGTCCACAGACACTCAGCATGCAACATTGTTGTTTTTTGAGTGTGAAAACATGGCGGAAGGCAGTGACAGCGCTCGGGTGAATTTCCAACCTTCAAGAGGACCAAATCCGAAGTGTGGTCAAGTTTTGGATTTTACAAAAATGCTGAGGGGAAACTTAATAGAAGATGGTAACCCTGTCCAGATCTTGCCAGAAGAAAGTCGCTGTGAATGGGGGCTTGGGCTCTTTTCCCTCTTTTCCACTTTTAAATCACTTATGAATGCCCGTGCAGCCTTTCGAATTAGCGGCAGTTCGGGGGCGGCAATTACTTGTATGGTGGGTTCATTATTATTCATAATGAAAAACACAACAACAAAACAGTACAATGACAAACTCTCTTCGATTAAACCAAATCGAACAATGTTTACCACCAGGAACACCGACTATCACAAAAAGCCTGGTGACAACCATCCATCACTTCATAGTCAAATATAAATCCTGTTTAAATCTTCTACCGCTTACTCGTTTTCAGGGTCACGGGGAACCTGGAGCCTATCCCAGGAAGCATCGGGCACAAGGCGGGGTACACCCTGGACAGGGTGCACATTTTTACCAATACTGTGATAATACCTCTATTGTTTTGCGGTCTCAATAATCATGATATGAAATTTTCATACCATTACATCTCTAGGATGAGGCTAATTTTAACGCCATCTAGCTTACTTTTGAGTGAAGTTACTTCTGCCAAATAAAGCAGTGTGAACCTGTGACAAGTGTTCTATTGTTAAGATCCATTCAGCTATTCATCCATCCTATCCTACACAGGGTCGCAGGGAGACTGGAGGTGGGCGACACCCTGGACAGGGCGCCAAACCATCGCAGTGCACAATCACACACACACACTTACACACCTATTCACACACTATGGACAATCACACAGTATGGACAGAAATGCCAATCAGCCTACAAAGCCTGTTTTTGGACTGGGGGAGGAAGCTGGAGTACCGGCAGGAAACACGCGAGGCACAGGGAGAGCATGCAAGCTCCGCACACAGAGGGTGGAGGCAGGACTCAAACCCCCAACCCTGGAGATGCAAGGCAAATGTGTAATAATTTAAAAAATAATTATAATAATAATATATTTTTTAATCATAATGATAATAAATATTGTTGTTGTTGTTATGAATAATAATAATAATAATAATAATAATAATAATAATAATAATAGTTGTTGTTGTATTCACAATGAATCCATTTACAATCATTAATGCGAACAGTAATAATGTAGCACTGTTCCAAACAATAAAAATAGGTTCCTTTTAGGTTCTAGAGGGTTCTGGCTTACCTGAAAGTGGTTTTCAAAATGTGTACTCAACATAATCAGTATTAGATTCTGTTAGATGTATCTTTTCTTTGGTATCTTATCAGTTATGTTTGGAAAATAATCCAATTAAAAATTACATTGAAAATGGAGGAAAGTGCACAGTGGATGTAAAATAGAGTGAGCACCTGCCAAGCTGGATGTGATGGAAAAGTTAAGAGGGTTAGCGTGAGCAGATGTAAGAGCTGACGTGGGTTAATGGTACCTCTGGTTTTCAGTGGCCTGTCATAGCTCTCGGGGAATATGTAGGTGGGACGGTATGGATTTTCCTCAACAGTTTCTGAATAAGTTGGATGAAAAAACAGACACTGAGGAGGATGTGTACACACAAACACACACACAAACAGAGATGCAGCGCGAGCCTGGCCTCATTTCATACACAGCAATGTAATGTAACATAACATAAAAACAACAGTCATACTTATGAAATGGGCTTTACCTGGAATTCTGTGGATTTGTTTGAACATGTTCTTGTACCAGTCCTTGGACTTCTCTGTATTCTGTAAGACATTATAAAGAATAGTCAAATACTGTGTGTACCTACTGTAATCCGTCACAGAGACTGATCAAGCTACACAATTGATATGTATCAATAAAACATAGCTAAAATAAAAATCAGAAATATTCACATTCAAGCTGGTACTGTTTCCACTTATCATTTCAGACTGGTACTGAAATTCTTCTTATTGAGGGGTTGTCCTGTTTTAGTAGTTCTGTACTGCCCTGTGTTGTTAGCACATGTCTGCACGTGCACTTTATGTAGAATGTTTGTAGATTATTTAGTTCTGGAATTCGGAATTCGGAATTTGTTGGAGGCTCCTGCTGATTTCGATTAAAAAATTGTAATTCATCTGCGCTTTTTGGTCATACAATATATTTTGACTTATTCTACTCAGTTTCCTTGAAAGGTACTGTTGGGGAAATGGGGCACATGCTCTCCGGTTGCACCGATGACATAGCTCATATGAAGACTACTATCGAGTCTCTCACTGCAACCGTGACTCAAGTAGAGAATAAATGTGAGGATTTGGAGTCTAGGTCATGGCGTAATAACGTTAGGATAGTCGGAGTTCCAGAGGGCGCTGACACCTGTACAACTGCTGCTGTAGCGGCCTTGTTAAATTCTGGAATTCGGAATTCGGAATTTGTTGGAGGCTCCTGCTGATTTCGATTAAAAAATTGTAATTCATCTGCGCTTTTTGGTCATACAATATATTTTGACTTATTCTACTCAGTTTCCTTGCTTGCACTTTTAACTTTGTGGCATGTTAAAATGTGTGGAAAGAACATGAATACCCATGATAGCATTCAGACACGACTGAGGCCTAGTGTGCGCGCCGTGAGCCCTTCTCCCCCTGAATCAACGCGTCCCCGAGCAGTGACCCTGACTTCACCGCATTCAGGCTTGAGTTGCTGGCTTTACTGAAGAAGGACATTGCCGATATGTTTAAAAAGGAGCTCCAGGGATGCTCTGTCTACTTGCCAGCTTGTCCTTCAGGCCGTGAAAACACAGCTGGCTTGTGATAAAGTTGCTACCGAGGTTACCATGTCAACAATGAAAGGTACTGTTGGGGAAATGGGGCACGTGCTCTCCGGTTGCACCGATGACATAGCTCATATGAAGACTACTATCGAGTCTCTCACTGCGACCGTGACTCAAGTAGAGAATAAATTTGAGGATTTGGAGTCTAGGTCATGGCGTAATAACGTTAGGATAGTCGGAGTTCCAGAGGGCGCTGACACCTGTACAACTGCTGTTGTAGCGGCCTTGTTAAAAGTTAAATGTATCACTTGAAGATCTTATTTAGTTCTGTGTCATCTCATGTGGTTAGTGTGTTGTTTTATGTAGCACCATAGTCCTAGACGAACATTGTTTCATTTCACTGTGTATGTACCCACTGTATATGGCAGAAATGACAATAAAACCACTTGAACTTAAAGTACTGTTTTCATTCTTACCCGTACTGGGACTCGGGGCTTCTCCAGCAGGACTGGGGACGCTGGGTGAACAGTAATCATCATTCTCCTGCCCTCCATCTGTGTAGAGGATCTTTGAGGATCTTCAGGTAGAGGACAGAACTGAGTCTCGGTGGAGCCCTGATCACACACACTGTCCTGCTGCTCTACAGCATCTGCATCGGTGTCAGCACACACAGAGAAAATGATCACATATCAAAATCATTACACACTACAGTCCCATTGCTCTTGGTGTGGAAAGAGAGGTTATTTGACAGCCACAGGTTGCATGCTACAATTGAAGTCCTCTATAACAGTATATATCATATATACATAACTACACACATATTGTTCTGCTTGCTTCACAGGTTTTGTTTTCTGGCCGATGATTTTGGTTTGAGCAGACAGAGTTTATACCTGTGTCATGCTGCAACAGAACAATAGTTGGGTATACGCTGCTGTTTGGCGCACACACAGTTGGCACAGTGGTTGATGATGGGAGTCCACTCTGACCTATGCTTATAGGATACTCGACCTACAACCAATAATAGGGAAATAGAGAATAAAACTCAATACTGTCCCATCTACAAACCTCAGTCTATAACAGTTGCTTATGTTAAAAAAAAATAATAATAGGATGATGAGCAATTAGTTTGTAGTTTCAGAACCCATATGAAAGGTTGTTTATTGCAACAAAAATGAATAAATTATTAAGTGTACTTTAAAATCTGAGAGCACTGTAAGTGATGAGAATATTAATAGATCCTTTTAATAATGGTTACAAGACCTGTCTTGCTTCTGTTAAATTAAACCTGATTTTATGATCATTTTTTGTTTGTTTGTTTGTTTTAATTTCATATGAATGAAATTATAGCAAAAGTACAAATGTGAACTCTGTCACTAATAACCCTTGAGTCAGGTAATTTGTTAATTTGTTCATTTTTCTATACGAGACCATGTTGACTAAATCTGAACTGGAATTAAACCTAGTTAAGAGCATTCAGCTGAACAGCAATTGTGTTGTGCAGACTTACCTGTGTTGTAGCCTTACTGCCTTGCTCTGAATTTAAATCAGCTCCGGGGCTATTTAGCCTTTTCTCTGCCAAATCCGTTTCTGTGGCATCTCCATTGACCGCTCGGTGGCATTCACCTAAAAAAAAAAAATTCAACAGTTTAAAGTTGAAAAGGGTCTGTAAATCTGTCGGAACCTTTTGAAATCGAACCAGGCATAAACATGAAGCACTGCTGCCTCCACTTGGCACTGACTCTGTTTTGTTTTCAATGCTAACCACAAAACTATGCCAGGACAGAGCTGTTTATCCTCAATTAAACGAATCGCCAGTCCTGTCAGGACTGAGTAAAAGGTCTTCAGATGCTAATTTCCTACAGCTGGGAACAGTGATTCCCTCACAATCTATGAACTTTGTCATTTGAACAAGGGAGCCTTTGACTCCACTGTAAGGAGTGTTTGTTTCTCTGGCCTTTTTATTCCAGCACAACAATTAAAGCATCTCACCCATGTGCTGGAAGAAAGCCAGCATAGTTTCTAACACTCTGATAGCCAATAAACACACTGCACTGCAGTCTCAGTTTCATGTGGGAGTTTTAGACAAAAGCTCTCTTTGATGCACCCCAGTAAATATGAGGGCTCATGGAACGTTATTTGGGCTGCTGAGCAACCGAGTTGGCAGTGAGACACCGATGTGTGTGTTCCATATCAAAACACTTGGGCATGTTTGAGTGCACACTGAGAAATAAATTTAATGACTGAATTTTTGACTGGAACATGCTGTACGATCAGTACTTCTAAATACATCCACACTTTTTTACTGTGCACATTATTCATAAAGATATGAGGCAACGCTGCAACATGAGAAGCAGCTTTTTACTCACTCTTGGCTGGACTCACAAGCCGTTCCTGGGTGATACAATCTCCATCATCGACGTGCACTAATGTGGCTTTCAAAGTAACAGCCCCCTTCCCCTTACACACACGTGTCGGATCCAACTCTTCAGATGCAGGGGAAATAAGTCATAGAACAAGACAAATAAAGAAAACTGTGACAACACTATCATGCCTTTGGTATTAACACACACATATGTACAGTGCAGTGAAAAATTATTTGCCCCCATCCTGATTTCTTCTGTTTTGGTGTATCTCTCATACTAAATTGTTTCAGAAATTATAACAAAATCTAAGATAAAACTAAGGGAACCTGAGTGAACAGAATATTTATCCAATACCAACTGGGCCTGTGTGAAAATGTATTTGCCCTCATAATTACTAATTCCCCAAATCTATGAAACTGCATTCATAATGGGGTTCAGCTGGACTAGACACAACCAGGCCTGATTACTGTAAACCCTGTTCAATCACATCAACACTTAAATAGAACTTTTTCAAGAGCGTGACGTTGGTTAAAAGGTCTTACCCAGAAACACACTATGCCAAAATTGAAAGAAATTATAGAAATTATGAAGGGCTTGTCTGAATTTTGCCAAAGCACACCTGGATGAGCCTCAAACCTTTTGGGAGAATGTTCTGTGGATTGATCAGTCGAAAGTGGAACTGTTTGGAAGATAGGGGTCCCGTTACATCTGGCATAAACCAAGCACAGAATTCCACAAAAAGATCATCATACCTACGGTCAAGCATGGTGGTGGAAGTGTGATGGTGTGGCGATGTCTTGCTGCTTCAGGGCCTGGGCAACGTGAAATAATTGAGGAAAACATTAACTCTGATCTCTACCAGAAAATCCAAAAGGAGGATATCTGGTCTTCAGTCTGTAATTTGCAACCTGATTATGCAGCAAGACAATGATCCAAAGCCTAGGAGTAAGTCCTAGTCCTAGAAGAAAGGGAAAGACTGATCTCCAGTTATTGGAATTGTTTGGTTGCAGTTATTGCTGCTAAAGGTGGTACAAATAGATTTCTCGATTTAAGGTGGCGATTAGTTTTTTACATTGGTGATAGGTGTTGAATAACCTTTTTTGTTTCTAAATAAATAAATAAATAAATAATACTGTATTGTGTGTTTACTCCCTTTTTTCATGTTGTATTTTGTTTGAAGATCTAAAACTATTTAGTATGAGATATACACAAAAACAGAAGAAATCAGATACAGTACAATGTAACAGCATCGTACATTGTGAAAAGATGCACATTTAACTGGTCAATTAAGTGAGTCAGTTCTGGCTTGTACAAATGTTTAAAATTGTGTAAAGCACAGTCTTTTAACAAGATATTTATCAAAGTGTAGACCCAAATCAACACAGAAACAGAATTGTGGAAATTCAACATTTCGCAATGGTCATCTCAATCACTCAGTTCAAGCCCTATTGAATGCTATGGTCTGGAACGTAGAACATGAACAACATAAAGAAAATGAAGATGTTTGAAATGTTCTGCATACAGGAGTGGTCCAAGATCCAAGTGTTTCCATCCATGTTAGATATTAGGAAAAGCGTCATATTAATAAATAAACAAACAATCCCACTTAAAACGTTTTATGTTCGAAAATGTATTGTGTTACATTTAAACTTTACAGGGTGCCCAATTTTTAATTTTATATATTCATTTGAACTTGTTTGCATGAAGGGTGCCGAAAATTCTGGAGTTGTAGGTGTTGATTGTATATCCACATATAGAAAAACACTGTTAACTTCTATGCTTTTTTGTTTGTTCACAGCACAGTATCAGAATTATTTTTAAATAAGATTCAGCCACAAGTTGGCAGTGCTTAGCTGGAGCTTGTAAATTATCTGTTCCACTGAACAGTTGTGTGTCGCTTATCTGCCTTTGACTTCAGAGATCAACTTTAATTATGTAACCTGTGTTTGTTGTTGGTAAAGTGAAAATGGCAGCTGCGCTCACCAGTGGGCATCAGATCTGGAGAGCTCTTCATGGTCCTCAGAGGAGTGATCCGCACCGCAGAGACACTGCGTGGACTGGTAATGAGTGGACGTGCTGGCAGTTACAAAAAAAAACAACAACAACAACAACATGTGAGAGCAATAAATGAAAAGGTTGAGATAGTTCATTATATTCAGGAATGATATTGTGCTGTGTGGTATTTTTTTTATGTCAGGTCGGTTCGAATATCAAATGTAGTAGTAAATGTACAGTATATGAGAGTAGGAAGAAGGCAAAAAGGAGAGTTTTTGTTATTGCCTGAATGGATCAGGATATTACTATTTGTGACATGGCACACCTAGCAGGAAGTTAAAATACATAGTTGAGACCCTGTTTCAGGGGCATATATATCAGGTCTACCGAATGTGAGGAAGTTCCCTGGCATTACACATAGTTCTTGATTCACACCCATGACATTATTACTGATATGACACTGGCACCTTAAGGTGTGTCTTCTTCAAATTCCCAAAGGCTTACTACTATGAGATATGAAATAGAAAATGTTCTTCACAGTACAGGATAGGATAAGAAATGATGTTTGCACTCCCTCTTACATATCTCTGCAGACTGAAGTCCTGAAGGCAAGGACGAACAATAGTAAAAAACCTAAAATGCTTATTTGGTTTTGTTTTTATGTGCATGGGGAAGAAGAGTGCGTGAGCAGAGATGGATGAGATAAAGGAAACAGCAAGAGGAAATGAGACAAAGACAGACTCAACAATACAGTAGTCCAACGGGGGAGCACAGAGAGTGTCAATGTGTGTTTGGTCGCTCACAAGAAACCAACCGTCAGCCGGAAAATATGTGTGTTTCACAATGCTGCTGTTCTAACACAATGTGTATATGTGTATGTAATTTTATTTATATAAAACTATTTAGGTTGAACTGGTAGATTTGTCGTTTAGATGTAAAACATTACAAATGCTATACATCTAAACGACAAACACCAATAATACAAAAACACTGAGGGTTTTTTCAGTTTGCATAGAGGAACATTTTTAGATTTTCACATGCAATCTGTTAATTCTGGTTCTGTACATATAAAGCAAGGAGATGTTTTTTTTTCTTGATACTAAAGTTAACCTAGACCCCAGTCTCATCAGTCAGGACTCTAGCAGTCACTAGATTGTCTGAAATGACACCTAGCTTTAAAAAGAGGCCATCTGACTGACATAATGATCATCTGACCACTGACATGGAATGTGAACTTAGTGAGCATAGTGACTATATCCTGCTCTGAAACTCTCATTGGGTTACCAAACTCAATCTTGTTCAAATGTTTATTTTCTCACTGAAAACCAGTGCAAGTAAATGCACATATAAAGAGATTCAATCAGTTCACAACTTGTAAATTCTGTAGGTTGTGGCCAGAAAAGTGTACAAAAGATGATTGTATCCAGACAGAGCAGCTGAGGCTGAGACTAACCTAGGCCCTAACCCAAAGTTAATGCGTCTTTATACTCCGCGATGTACCATAGTATCATCACAGTTTGTGAAACTGAGGGATCATGATAGCTTAGTGATTAAGGTTCTGCACTTTTCATCACACTGGTAAAATCTTACATCCCACTAGTATGACTCCACAACTTTTCCAGTGGAGCTGTAATAGCAAAAGCTGTCCCCAGTTTCCTTTCAAAGTTGGGGAAAAACTATTTTTTCATTTGGGTTACTAGTGAAAATTTACCACAATATCATCATCAATACTAAGCTAGCTTCAATCTACAAAATAACTATTCAAGAGGCCTGTGGGCATTTCTAGTTTATATGTTTTACCCAGAACCTAACCAACACCAACAAGTCTTTCACATACTATCTAAAATTACAATGACATGCAGGGATGCATACAGACTTACCAGGGGCTGCATCAAATCTCACTGTGCCCTCTGCTGGAGAGCCCTGTGATGGGAGAGTATAGATCACAAATGGGGGAAAAAACCAAAACAAAAAAAAACGAGATTGTCTTGAACCATATTACAGTCTGCATGACGGTTCCTATCGTACCAGTATTAAGAATAAGGACCAATACTTAACTAGAACTAATATTTTTTCTGGGTGCATTAATAACATATACAGCAATATTAGAAGCAGTGTTTCACATATTAACCATCATCTAACAGATACAGCAACTAGCGATATGCCAAATGTTTCACATCCAGCTAAAAAAATATAATGTCACAGCATCGTATGAAAATATTTGGCATGAATATGTTGATGAAACATCTATCCAGCTAACACCTATGGTTGGGTTTCATACTACTACCCCTGACAACCTTAAAGAAGCTGCTTGGAATATTCCCCCACCCCCCAAAATATGGGGGGGAAATGGGAAAAACATAACTGAACAACAGCACCTTAATCCAGTTGTGAATGTATAAGAATTTCCTCTTTGTTTGGATCAACACACTATTTTCCTATTTGTAATAAAATCGTTAATGAGACTTAATGACGCTCACAATAAGAACCATGGAAACACGTGTAATTCAGCCATATTAAGAAAATGTGTTTTCTGATTCTAACAGATTAGCTATACTCTTAATAAAGCCACAACACTGAGAAAAACACCATTACCTAAACTAATTCAGTCTAGTGGAGTTTTCCATTTAAGGAGCGTTGACTAGAACCTTGCTAATATAACAAGGTCCCACAAACACTTCAGATACTATGCAGTAATAATAAGTTTTAACATTCGGTTCCGTCAGAGAAGACCCTGGTCAGCATACAGTACATTCTCTGATTTTCTCTATAAATGGACATCATCCTCAAACACTTTCAGAGTCTCAGTTAACCCCTCAATGGTCCAGCTTATTGTTCAGTTATTCATCGTACCTATTATTACAGTTAAATGATTTGGATTGGTTACAAGAGTGAGATAATTGCATCTGTATTCACTGAGGGGTGCTGTTGGTTTAAAGGGTTAAAGCAGAAAAACAAAGTGTTAGTGCTCATGGGTGAGTATGTGTTAAGAGTCTGTGCTCCACATGCTGTATCACCACCTGACTAATTCGCTTACCTGTCTGCTGAGTGTGTTTCCTTTAGCACAACATTTTACAATGAAACACAGCAGAGACTCTGAGTTTAAATGGGTCTCTAGTTTGAGGGCTCAGATGTCTGGGCTGATATCTGTGCCCACTTCTCTTCAAAGACTTCAACCTTGGTTAAGCAGCTTTTGTTTCAACACCATGCCTGGCAAGACAGACCTGTCACCATTGACCAACTGAGAATGTGGCACCTACTTGACATGCATCAACCAAATTAAAACAACTGCTTTCCATCAAACTCCCCACCCCGCCCAACACACCAGGCATCTGTGTGAGAGCAGTGACCCTACTGAGATAATAAGAAGATAATAAATATCTCATACTTACTCAGTATTCAAACATGCATCATACAGACAGCCCAAGGGCCATTTGGAGACTAGAAATAGGGCCCAATGAATGGAAGGGAAGAGGTTCATAGTTTTTTCTTGGCCAACACCAGCTTGAGAACAATTTGGTGAGGTATCACGGGCACTCAGGGAGAGTTCGTCATATTTGCCACATGCTCATTAAGGGCAGTTAGTCAGATTTCAGTTCCCAGGAAGGCTGCCACATTCCCATAAAGGGTGGCATATGTATAAAACACAAGTCTAACAGGAATGTCACAAATCCAGTGATGCCATAAGATAAGTAAGGGATTTACAGATAACAAGTGATGATTTTGAAAAGGAAAATAAATCAGGTGATTAAATTGCAGAGTTCAAGCTTTAATCTCATCTCAGTGGTTGAAAATCACATTAAAGTCTGCTGCAGATTGACTGTAAACAGCAGCCCGGCTGACATTAGAGCATTCAGTCAGCTAACATGAGCCTTTTGGAAACTATACAAACCTAATGAAATTCACTTTCACATGGCCATCTGAAGTAAGCTTTTCATAAATAGCATTTATATCTATGATCACAAACACATACAACACATTATGTGTTAATCCAGAACTTTCTACAACACAGCTGTAGCACATCTTATACACCTTTGGCTGCTTTACGCACACATCTGTAGAAAAAAAGACAAACAGCCTGAAATTTGCTAGATCACCCTGGAGTCTCTCAGTATGACATCATTGTAAAACTGCATCATGAGTACACAAATGAGCTGAATGATGGGTCCGGTGTGCTCAGAAAAAGAGTTAAAAATGAGTTACGTAACAGAGTTTGACTTCTGGCTTTTCCAAAAAATGGCAGAGGGGGGCAGAGATAGAATAGGCATGGTGAGGATCACGGCAATCAGCTCCAAACATGGCTGTAAAAGAGAGCCGGAGAGCAACAGCCGGCCCTTTTTAATTGAGAAGACCCACTCAGTATGGTAAACAGCTTCAACAGACACGTTGGCCTTAAGCCTGGACTGACAACACTCTCCCCACTTCGATTCTTCCATTCTCTCGGATCTGCACGTTTAAACAATGTGGCGTAAATGGAAATGTATGCGACTCATGTCTTTTACTCACCAGGACTGGATCCAGGGATGTCTTATTTTAGACCACTGTAATCAGTGTCAGTGAAAGGAATGATACCAAACAGCCTAGATGTTTCATACAGAACCTGCTGTATTTCATTGGTGAATCTGTTTACTACTCTAGATCCTGTAAAATCAAAGACATCCTATGGTTTACAACTCATGACATGTTCAGCAGTTCAAAGAGGCCTCCATAAAAGCAGCCTTTTTGCATCATTAGTCACATGTCTGACCACTGCTGAACTCTCAGTGACCAAAACAAACCATTAAGATTACTACTGAGCCGAGGACTCAGAGCAACCAAACAGCAATGATAACAGCACATGGAGTAACAGGAGCACAAGTGAACATAGAACAGAAAGACTGGCTAATGTAAGAGTATTCAGTGCCATTTTATGTCAGAAACATGTAGTTCATTGTGTATGGATGGTCTGGAAAATGAACAGCATTATAAAAATGAGTCAAAGGTTCCTGGCATGGATCTGATCAGCTCAGGCAGGCACTGCTGAGGACAACAAGTGCTCTCAGTCTCAGAGGAGAGAGGATGTCGAGCATGCGCAGCTCTGTCAGAATTTCTGGCCTAATAAACAGCCTTGTGTGGTCTGTTATGTGGTCATCCCTGAAAGCCAGACTGTGCCATAATCACACCAAGCATAGCCCACAGTAACAAAGCTCTGAACTATATTTCTAATTTTCCTTAGTGAGTCATTGTGTCTGACTTTCCATCTACATTTCACTTGAGACCACAGTGACAGCAATCCTTAACAACTACGAATTAATACAGCAATGTAAACATACTGGATGTGAGTGTAAAAGATATGGCATTTATGGGTTACATAACTGCGAGACTGCTGGTTGTACGCCAAACCGAACTGGTAACGTTTTAAATCATGTTCTTGCCATCCCTGTTTTATCTTGTAGTCATGGCTTAAAAACATAAAGTCTTAAAATAAAAGTGAAAAGCCATATCCATCCATCTTCTACCGCTTACTCCTTCTTCAGGGTCACAGGGGAACCTGGAGCCTATCCCAGGGAGCATCGGGCACAAGGCGGGGTACACCCTGGACAGGGTGCCAGGAAAAGCCATATCCTCTGTCTGTAAATTGTATATCACAGAAGGTGTAGTATGTCTGAATACAAATACAGAAATGAGTGCAGTTCAAATTGGGCATTTTAAGACCATATGAAAATGTGCCTGGGGTCTTTGAATAAATAAATGGCCCTTTTTCAGGAACCTGTATTTTAAAGATAATTTTGTAAAATCCAAATAAGCTTTACAGATCTTCACTGGAAAAAGTTTAAAGGATGTTTTTCATGCTTGTTCAATGAACCATAAACAATTATTGCACATGCACCTGTGGAACACCAACAGTTTACATGCGGAAGGCAATTAAGGTCACAGTAATAATTTAGGACACTAAAGAGACATTTCTATTGACTCTGAATAACACTAGAAGAAAGATACCTAGGGTTCCTGCTGACCTGCGTGAACATGCCATAATCCTGCTGCAGGGAGGCATGAGGACTGCAGATGTGGCCAGAGCAATAAACTGCAATGTCTGTAATGCAAGATGCCTAAGATAGTGCTACAGGGAGACAGGAAGGACAGCTGATCGTCCCTGCAGTGGAAAATAACATGTAACCATGTCCCTCCCAGACGTGATCGAGAACTAAGTGCAAGAGTGGAGTAACATCCCACAGCAAGAACTGAAAAATCTGGTGTGGTCCATGAAGATGAGATGCACTGTAGTACTTAAAGCAGCTGGTGACCACCAGATACTGACTGTTACTTTTAATATTGACCCCCTCCCCACCCCCACCCCTTTGTTCAGGGACTCATTATTCCATTTCTGTTTGGCAAATGTCTGTGAAACTGTTTATGTCTTAGTAGTTAAATTTTTTTAGGTTAATACAAATATTTACACATGTGCTGCAAATAAAAGCAGTGGAATGTGAGAGGATGTTTCTTTTTGATATTTATTTAATATTATATACACACACAGTAATATATATATATATATATATATATATATATATATATATATATATATATATAAAGATTGGAAGAAGGCAACTACTAGCTACATTTCACAATTTTAAACAACAGAATTAAATGCAAATGAATCAGTAAACTACAGTCTTGCAAAAAAGATGAAGCTGACATAAAGGTGATTAAGAAAAGTACAAGTGCTGTTTTTTGCTGTGTAACAAAAGAAAAGAGAGTGAGAACAGCAGCCTAATGGAGAAATGTTAATTCATTCATTTATCTTCAGTAAACACTTTTTTCCGTTTCAGGGTCACAGTGACGTTTGATGTTGCTTTTGTTAATGAACTCAAGAAAAACTTTTGTACCTTAGTCTGTCCAAGCATGAGAGTCCTCTGAGGCCATGTTTATAATTAGATATCGTGCTGAAACATGTGACCTGTGCCCCCTACATCACCATTTATTCACAACCCATTTTTTGCATCTCACCTTTATCAAAAGACTAACTTTTCCTCTTCAGCCAAGCATAAAAAAAAAACTTTTTTGTGATATTTAAGCATATTTGATAATTTCAGGATTCTACTCAGGTTTTTTAATAGCATTTTCATTTCTTGACATGATATTTTAAGTCATATTCTTGTAAATGTTCATAATCTTTGCTGCTAAACCTAAGCTAAGCTGACAGAACTTCTCAGTGGATGTGTTTAGAGGATACAAGTAAAAGACACCCACTGTTTTGCAGTCTGCCTTAGCAAAAAAAAAAAGTAGTCAGGCATAGTGTGTACTATTCTACAGCACTGAAACAGTGTCAATAAAATATATCAGACTACTCCAACAGTCAGACAGGTAAGAGACTCACTGTGAATCTCACCATGCTTTATCCACCACTTAAAGCCAAAAATCAATCCATTTTCCATACCACTAATCCTACACAGGGTCGCAGGAAGTCTGGAGCCTATCCCAGGGAAATCGGGGGGGAAAGCTAGGGGACACCCTGGACAGGGTGACAACCCACCACAGGGCACAAACGCACACATATTCACACACTACAGATAATTTGGACATGCCAGTCAGCCTACAACGCATGTCTTTGGACTGGGGGAGGAAACCGGAGTGCCTGGAGGAAACCACCTAAGCACGGGGAGAACATGCACACAAGGTGGAGGTGGGATTCGAACCCCCAAGCCCGGACGTGCGAGGCAAATATGCTAACCATTAAGCCCCCGTGCACACTTAAAGCCAACCATAATGCATTTTAATAAAGTGCTCGACCTGGGGCCTCCCTATAAAAATGTCAGTTAGACCAGTGAATATAAAAGTGGGGTCCAAGGACTCCGATGGATCCATGAAGCATAGCCAAGGGGCCTGTGATGCATAATTTTTTATTTTGTTAAAAAGTGTTGGAAATCACAATCCAACAATATGAAAGTTATTTAATTTTTTATCGGGTTTTTATAGTCATTAGTCTCTGCTTGACTGGTCACTTGAAATGAATGTGTTTTATCCAAACCTCAATAACTCAAATACAAGGAGGCCTATAAAAAATGTCAACTTGGAACTAATGTGTTCTGTCTGTGGAAAGTTCAGGAATAAAAAGCTCTATAGCTTGGATAAATAGGCTGAAAATTATTGTAAACATGTAAATACTGAGGCTAAAATTTTAATATCTGAAAAGGACTATGTTTATCAAATAAACCTGTACTAACTACCTACAGTATTTCTTAAAATAATGCAGCAATCGGCAATGCTTTATACTCTGACCAAACCATCCATCCATTTTCTATACCGCTTATCGTACTGGGTTACAGGGAACCTTGAGCCTATGCCAGGGTACAAGGCAGGTACACCCTGGTGCCAATCCATCGCAGGCAACAATCACATTCACACACCTATTCATACACTTCAGACACTTTGCACATGCTAATCAGCCTACCATGCATGTCTTTGGACTTGGGGAGGAAACCGGAGTACCCGGAGAAAACCCCCGCAGCACGGGGCAAACATGCAAACTCCGCACACACAAGGTAGCGACAGGAATCGAACTGCCAACCCTAGTGGTGTGAGGCGAACATACTAATCACTAAGCCACCGGGCACCCACTCTGACCAATCTTTAAACAATTAACAAATGAATTTGCTCAAAAGTATTTAGTAAAAATAAAAACATTTTATGAAGATTATGAATACTTTGAAATAAAAACTTGCCACATAGTGTACTCCTATCACTTTGGTACAGCACCACCTGTAAAGTTGGCTTATACATAATTGATGATTCCTGTTCTGTTGAAAAACTGTATATTTTTACAACGATATATATAATTTATGCAATTCTATCTTCTAGATCTTGTGCTATATGCCCTGAAGGGGTATTCACACGGAACATGTCACAGTCTATAAATATTTTTGCACTCAGACTGATGACTGCTGCACTGTGGTGATAATTGTTTACACAAATGTGTAGCCTCTGCACTAGAAATATTAGCTGTCTTGTAAATGAGACTAATTGACCTTAGCTGGGCTTAAATTAAGGGGAAAAAGCTCTTTTAGTTTCTCCATTACTCGCCTCCTGACAAAATTCTTCCTGATTATAATCAGATCATACCGATACCATTAATTTAGTCATTTTGTCATGAAGATAAATTGCTATATCAATGCTAACGTACTCATGGGGAAAATGTCCCTACTTATTCATGGAACGCAGACTGTGACAACTGTTTCAGAGCCGTCGGTTATGTGACTGAAGCCTGATAATTTGCCCTGGGGGTGCGGACTGTTCCGCCACACCTAAAAACAGCTCACTGATAATCCAACCATTTCAAGTGTTACCATAATGAAGGCCTGCATAACACCATGACGGAAGACTCCAGAGCTCACTGTTGAGTAATGGTGGGCGCTTTTAAAAAAAAACGATAACACGTAAATGTGTCAGTTAGGTGCACACATATGTGCGAGCCAGCAGGGCCATCATAGGGCTGTTAGAAACCTGCTTACTGCAACTCGAACATTCATAATGTATTGTATGAGAAGATATATCTATAGTCTTGTGATCACAGAGCTTCACATACACACATTCATGGTTAAGCTTGTACATTGAATAAGTGATTTGCATCTTTAAGAAGAGGTCTCCACAGCCAAACCATTCTCACCCTCTTTATGCCAGCTGCTCAACAAGCTGCTATGCAAGCAAGAAGTGAAAAGAGAAATCTGTCAGTGCAATCTAAATGGAACCGTAAATTGTTTGTTTATTGCCTTGTTTATCTTAATTTATTAGCATGACACATAAGCCTTGAAAACCTTCACACACACATACACACTTTGAGCACCACTATCACACATGTTGCAACCAATAGGATGAATGAAGGTGAGAGAGAAGATGGACAACGAAGGGTTGCTAGGCAGTTTGGGTTAACACAACATGGACAGTGTGAGTCAGGTGTGCATGGTTGAAACATCTCGCAAAAGAGTCCTCAATCATTTCCATGTTGGTGTGTGTTTATAGTAAAATATACATGCCATTATCAGACCCTTCTCGTTTCTATACATTGGCTACAACATCAATGGGCCTCATTTATCAAACTGGATAGTAACAGATTTACTTGTAAATAATTCACAAGAGCTGAAATATGGTATGCATGAAAATCCAGTCAGTTTCAGAAAAACATTTGTATCCTACAAGAGCGCCTGAAATTTGTCTTCAAGTCATATAATTTGCATTATTTATCGCAATCGTATATATGAGTTCTACTGTCAAGTTTAAATAGTTCATATATTTCAATTATACATGAATTTAATCAAATAAATTGTGAAACAAAATTACATTTCATATAATTGGCATGAAAGAAAGCTATTAAAAACAAATCCATAAATGAAGACAACCATTGAAGACCAGCCATTTCATATGAACAATAGAAATGGCACCCTGTAAATGGAGGAAGAGTTTTTTGTGTCTGTGGTGTTACAATGTCCTGTTTTTTCAGATCTGTAATCTTTGCCTTTTATGGAGTTTTGTAGGCATCACTAACAGTAAATCAACAGTGCTGTGAACATGCTTGGGAATTTACAGGTGATTGGCACTCATCAACATACACCGATCAGCCATAACAATACAACCACCTGCCTAATATTGTGTAGGTCCCCATTGTGCCGCCAAAACAGCTCTGACCCATCGAGGCATGAACTCCATAAGACCTCTGAAGATGTGCTGTGGTATCTGGCACCACAACATTAGCAGCAGATCCTATATGTCCTGTAAACTGCGAGGTGAGGCCTTCATGGATGTGACTTGTTTGTATAGCACGTCCCACAGATGCTCGATCAGATTGAGATCTGGGATATTTGGAGGGCAAGTCAGCACCTTGAACTCTTCGTCATGTTCCTCAAACCATTCCTGAACAATTTTTGCAGTGTGGCAGGACGACGCAATAGACTGACAATGCCAGGACCTAAGGTTTCCCAGCAGATCATCGCCCCACTTCCTCCGCAGGTTTGCCTTCTTCCTGTAATCCATCCTGGTGCCATCTATTCCCCAGGTAAGTGAGGCACACACACCCAGCCGTCCACATGATGTAAAAGAAAACGTGATTCATCAGACCAGGCCACCTTCTTCCATTGCTCCATGGTTTACTTCTGATGCTAACATGCCCATTGTAGGTGCTTTCGGCAGTAGACAGGTGTCAGCATGGGCACTCTGAATGGTCTGTGGCTGTGCAGTCCCATACGCAGCAAGCAGCAATGCCCTTTGTGTTCTCACACTTTTCTATCATAGTCTTCATTAACCTTATCAGCAATTTGTGCTATAGTAAATCTTCTGTTCTATCTATTCTATTCTGGATCAGACTTCCCTCCCTACGCACATCAATGAGCCTTGGGCGCTCATCACCCGGTCACTGGTTCACCGGTTGTCCTTCCCAACGGCTGCACAATAATATCAAATCATCTGCGAGCGTGACAGATTTAATACACTGCCAGTGCCTCATCATTTTTAAAAAAAGATCTCATCATATCTAGTTTTGCCCAGACATACAGACTAATCTATAACAAACTTCAACAGCATTACCAAAGGACTGAAATTTGTTGAAGATTTGGTGAAGACAAATCATTGTGCCGGTGTTTCATGAGACTTCTGCCTGCTTGCTCATTGCACTGCACACAAGTAATATGACTCTACACAACAGTTATAAAAAATTTACCAGCTAACACAAATTATTCATCAGACTAGGGACGCTGCGATCCAGATAGTCAAGCATTGGAATTTCACCCAAATGTTACAATTTAGTTGATTTTAGCTCTTTTATGAGGTCTATAGACACATACACATACTGTGTTCTAGTAACACCTTTCTCTGGATCTTGGATAAAACTTCTAAATGTTTTTTAGTCTAAAGAAAGGTACTCTACTCTGTGAAAAAATTGTACGTACGTGACAACCGCCTAAGAGAAGAGTTTTCTGATTAGCATAAAGGTGATTATTGGAATAAACCTTTACAATAACACAAAACCATTCAATCACAGGAGGCATTAACCTTTCAGCACTACTATTTCACAATCACCAGCCACCTGCGTACTTGCTCATTCATATATTTGTCAGCACAATGCTAATAAAATTATCCAAATAAAGGAATTTATGGCTACAGTGGCCACAGGCTCAACGAAAGTGGACAACTGAAGATTGGAAAACATCGCATTGGTCTTTTTCCAGTTTCGGTGAGTCTTTGTCCAGTGTAACCTCAGATTCCTGTTCTTCTCTGACAGGAGTGGAACCTGACTTGGACTTCTGCTGTTGTAGCCCATCCACCTCAAGGTTTGATGTGTTGTGCAATTAAAGCAATTTAAAGTAACCCAACCGTGTTTTTTGGGAAACGGAGAACATGCCAAACTCAGACATGTCAGACAAGCCAACTCCACACAGACAGTAACCTGAGCTCAGGACTGATCCACCGACCCTGGAGCTCTGAGGTGGCAACACTACCCACTTGCCACCCCCATGCCACCATGCCACCCCCACTATAGGTCAGTGTTAAACAATTTTAATTCGCCTTAAAGTTAGAACATCACCTGAGTATTTACCAAAAAATGTGTATACTTTAATATAACTGAATTACAGATTTCCTTGAAAAATACTGTACCACAAAAACAAATTAAACACAAATACACAAAGTTACACCACCGTATAACAGTATATAAATGAATTTTCAGGATTTCGCGTATTTAAAATGCTAGACACATTTCATGATTTGCTAAAAAAAAAAAAAACTCACCTATTTACAATGATATTATGGCTTAGGCTCATTATTTTCAATTTCAGCATCATATTTGTTGCATTTTTCTAGTATATTCTTTGAGTTATTTACTTTCCAGAACAGTCATGATGAAGGTCAGTATAATCATTTCCATAGCCATTATTTGCTTGATGCCTATTTTCCTGCTGAGCAGAAAAGATCCTGCATATCTCCTTTCTTTGACTGACTGGACCACCTCTGGGATTTTCAGTTCACTTGAATTATGTCCAAAATGAGACACGTTTCATTTAAAGTAATCGAATATTCTTCCTGAAATATTTCCTCAAAATATCCTACAGCAAAGACACCAAAAAAAAACGGTTTTAAGGCGTGACCTTACAAGGCATAGTGGTTGAAACACTGCTCAGTTTACATGTTTAATATGCAGAAGCAAAGCCTTCAAAGGCAATCAGGCTGAAGTGGTGCTCAACTTCAGAGCAGGCACATTGACTTTCACCTTCGACCTCTCTGTCTTTTGTACCTTTTGCTTCACAGAATCTTTCAAAAATTGCGTTTGCTGATGAGCCATAGGTTTGATGCGCCTACTATTTAATAGGGCTGTGTGACATAAACAAACCACAACACTGCAATTGCACTACTACATATTTTGATTGTACTACATCTTGCAATGTTGAAATCTGTATGTCACAAGAATGAAGTGATTTGTCACAACCCCCACAAAACGCGTAACTAGAACAGTCTCATCAACTGCCTTCCAAAAACATATTATACTTTCATCTCCATCAAGAAATCAGATTCTATGCAAATTAGAAATGCCACCCACCCTCCTTCCAGATGGTCTTACATGGCGTGCATTTACACATTATAGCATGATAGGCTCTAGTATTTTATGATGTAATAACATTCTAGCATAATTGTTAGTTCATGTTTCAAAACAATACAGTGAACCTCTACGGCAATATTTAACCTCATTTGATTTCCCTGGGGAAAAAAACAATACAAATTTTATTCCTTTCCCTATGGCATATCAGGGGTATGGTGGCTTAGTAGTTAGCACATTTGCCTAGCACCTCTGGGCTTGGGGTTCAAATCTCACTTCTACCTTGTGCGCGTGGAGTTTGAATGTTCTCCCAGTGCTTTGGGGGTTTCCTCTGGGTACTCCGGTTTTCTCCCCAAGCCCAAAGACATGCATTGTAGGCTGATTGGCATGTCCAAATTGTCCATAGTGTGTGAGTGTCTGATTGTGCCCGGGAATAGGTTGGCACCCCATCCAGGGTGTACCCCACTTTGTGCCCTGAGAAAATGGATGGATGGTATCCCTGATCATAAGGTCATCAGATTTATTTTCACATAATAAATTATTTAATGATTGTTTAGATGGCATCTTGATGGTGCAACTTGATGGCTCACAGTTTCAGGGTCCCCACTTCAATCTTGAGCTCAGGTTATTGTGTGTGTGTGTGTGTGTGTGTGTGTGTGTCAGTATGTTCTCCCCAAGTGTACATAGGTCCTCTAACATCCCAACAACATGCCAGTAGGTGGACTGGCTACGCTACATTGTCTCAAGATATGAATACGTGTGTGTGTGTGTGTGTGCATAGTTATGAACTGGCATCCCATCCAGGATATATTCCTGCCTCACACAAAGTGTTTTGGGGAAAGGTTCTGGATCCACCGCAACCTTGACCAGGATAAAGTGTTTAAATAAATAAATAAATGAATGAATAAATTGGGTCTTGATATCTACTAGGTACTGGGCAGTGTGATCCCAGAAGTACAAGAGTAATCCAGTCAACGCATTATTTATTTAAAAGAGTGACTGATGAGGCCACATTGATTAAGGAAAGCACGTGTGAACGCTACCATGGGCGAGTTCATTCATATTTTAGTTTAGTCTAACTTTCTTTCACTTCACGCCTTGCTTGAGGAGTTTTTAAAAATGTTAGTCCTAATGGACACAGCAGCTCGAGTTGGCCATATAAGCGCATGCTGGAGGCTCTCCTAATCCAATGCCGCATTATCTGCATGCCATTAGTGCAGCTCAGATGCTAGAAATAAAAAAAAACATTTAATATCCATAGATTTAATGTCTGGATCAACATCAAGTGTAGGCATTTTGCACAAGAGTATCCTTCTTGGTTTGTTTTTTTGTTTTTGTTTTTTGCTTATCCAGAATGCGCACTGGCCCACATAGGCTACAGTAAGCAAATGCCTCCAAGGATCAGGTGAAATTAAGCTTATAATAAACAAAACAAAAAACTTCTCTGGACAGGTCTCCGGCTGCTCTGTTCCTTATTATACTCCACGAGATGCTGCGTTTGGCCATTTCTAACGCCTTTCTCATTCCGCAGAATACTAATGACAAATCCTCCTGACAATTCCCACACACGCGCGCGCGCGCGCTCGTGCACACCCACGCACGGCCCTGGATGATAGTGTCACGCTCGAGCTTGCACCGCATTTAATTCCACATGGCACTACGATTAGAAGTGTCGAGCATTTCGGTTCCTCGTGCATGACTGTGTTCGGGTGTTTACAACGCTGTGTGCGCTGAAGCACTAAAGTCACTCACTTTGCCAGCGCCGCAAATGTGACCGCAGCGGACAGAGAGAGCAGCCTGGAGGAAGACTCGCTCCTAAATGTCTCCTAACTGCACTAAACAGTGCACCTCATTACCTACTAAACCTCTGCTTCTTATCCTTTATAGTCTACTTGTATAGACAGTAAGGAAGCATTTGGGACAATTCGGGAAACGTTCATCCTTTCCTATAACGTTGAGCGTCGCATAAATGCAGCGCGCGCTTACCTTCACGCGGAAGCAGTCCAGGTTTCCGTGGTGACGACGCAGTTTCCAGTGAGCTCTCGCGCTCAGCGGCAGCAGCTTTGGCCCGGGTTTATTAGCATAAAACTCTTTGCTCTCTCTCTCTCTCTCTCTCTCTCTCTCTCTCTGTGTGTGTGTGTGTGTTCACAGCTGGGGTGGGCGGGGCTGCAGGGGGCGGAGACTAGCGCAAAATCATGCACGTGGATGCAACCGCAGCTAAATAAAATAAATGCAAAGTCTAGTGCTGAACAAACACTGAAAGAGTTAGAGCTTATTGGCAGCAGTTTTATTTTGGTCCTGGAGTAGCCTCTGCTCTGTGTTTTCCTTTCTCTAACACACCCACTTCTGCTCAGGAAGGGATGGTAATTAGCTGATTGGTTGAATCAGCTGTATTAGGAGAGGGAAAAATTGATGCACTAAGATGTGCAGGGCAGGGGATACTCTAGGACCTGCGTTGGGAACCCGTGATTTAGTGTAAGGATGGAGTGATTAAAAATGATATCATGTAGTCCTGAGGCAAAATCCTGTGTTATACATTGTATAAGTGGCACGGTTTCACAGTGGGTTCATTGCCATGTAAAGTTGAGTTCACACTGCCCCAAGAGACACCAACAAACTTTTCTAATGGACAGTCAGACTGTTTTGAATATAAAGGATCCTTTTTCCACCATTACAGTTTTAATTTTACTAGTGTCTTTACATGTTGTGAATGGAACCTTGGTTTCAGGGCACTTAATAAAATTCATGCAGAGAGCTGCAGACAGAGGATGTGCAGAGCTTTCAAAATGTTGCTCGATTTTGCCCTCAAGCAGTTTCAGCAAATCAAAGAAAGACATGTTAAGGTAGACTATATGGTAAGCTAAGACCATTATTAGGTCAAACATCCATCTATCCATCCATGCATGCATTTTCTGTACTGTTTATCCTACACAGGGTCACAGAAAGCCTGGTGCCTTTCCCAAGGGATCAGGGCATGGAGCGGGGTACACCCTGGGCGGGGTGCCAACCCTTCCCAGGGCACAAATGCACACACATTCACACACTACAGTCCCCAGGTAACCCCTGAAACACAGGAAGAACTCCACACACTCAGTGTGGAGGCAGGAGTCCTGGAGGTGCAATACAAACATGCTAACCACTAAGCCACCCTGCGTCTGTTAATTAGATTGAGCTTTTACAGTCCTGAGAATTTCTGCACTGAAGCTGGCGATGGCATCTTCATGATTATCAAGAGGGCACCCTCCTTCATCATTGTTTTGCTGATGAACCCACTACAACTCCCTTTGAGGTAATTAACTCCCCTTACACTTATTTCCTCTTCATCCAGAGTCACTGGCTGCTTTTCTAAGTGGCTTTGGAGAGGGCTTTGATGGCTTGACGATGGAAATGGCATTGTACTCCCAGGTCGTTTAAAAGCCTGGATGTAGACATGGCTACTAATCTTTGCAGCCTACCTGTAGCGATGGATATATCCATATTGCTTGGCGTCCTGATCTCTTTTGCTCATCAGCTTCTTTCATAGCATTTTCCCAAGGTACTGTAAGCCCTAGGCTGTACACAAGGAGCAGAGAGAAGGACCAAAGTTTGAAGTCTGGCCTGGGAAACAGAGCATCTGTGACACGTCTTTGCCTGGTCTCTGGTGTATGTGTGAGATGCTTGAATGTTCTGGGCTTCCTTGACAAATGTTAAAGGAGGTTGTTTACAGGACTCAGTAGTTGCATGTTGTTGTTCACTGCTGCTAGACAGGTGAGTAACTTCTTGTGCCACTCATTGGTAGTTCACTCGTTAAGGCATTAGACTATTGATTGGGAGGTCATGAGTTGCCACTGCTGGGCCCTTGAGCAAGGCCCTTAACCTTCAACAGCTCAGCTGAAAAAATAAAACCATACATTTTTTAAACTGTTGGAATACTGAATATTTTACTATTACACTTGATACTAAAATTTAGTTTAGTAACTATAGGTAAAATATCAATGCATCTAATCAGTCTTGGCACAAGTCTCTTATAAGATGGCTGCCTACTGTATATGCGTGGTACACTGTTTTACACAAAGCATCACCAATTCAAGTCTTACCAAAAGTACAAAAAGAAAAGGATCTGAAACGGTTCTTTGAAAAGTTACACATTCTTAGCTGTTTCTGATTTTAGGGTTCCACTTAAAAACCTTGAACTGTTACCAATTTAGTTCTTTGTGAAGCCTTCCTTTGCCAACATACCACCAGTGAGTCGTCTCCAGTAATGCTTGATGTGATTGGAAAATAAAGAGCAAGGCTGCTACTCAATGCACAATCTTTCCAGATCTTCTCGAGACCTCTCTTTATTGGGGTTTAGGTCAGATGACTGGCAAGACAATGACTCTGGTTATTGCACCAAGTTTGTGTCGATATGAACTTTTGTTTTAAATCATTGTCCTGCTAGAAGATCCAACAATGACCCAATTGTAACTTCTTGACAGAAGCAGCCAGATTTTCATTGTAAATCCTCAAGCAGCTATAGAACCTTTGTTCCACTGGAGGAATCTTTAAAGGTTCTATGTAGAATCCTACAACAGGGGGTTTCTCTTTCAGAAAGTATTCATCTCCTTTAGAAATCTAAAACCATTAACCATTCAAAAGCACCTGTGAGGAACTATCTAATAGAGCATACAGTTGCTTGTTTACATATTTAATGTCTTAGAAAAATAATGTGACCTTCAAAAACTGTCTCTGCATCATTCAGCTTTCTTTATATTTTTCTTTCAGAAAAGAAAAGCATGAAGCTATATTCAGTTAATTTGAATGATGTTGCACAGACTTACAGATGAACAATAAAGTTAAATCAGCTTCCATTCGTTACAATCATCAGTCATTTTCAGTTCCTGCTTAGTCCACTTCGCATGTCATGGAAACAGAAACACTTCTGGTATGACATGAAAGGTTATTATAGGACTATTACTGAATACAAACCAAAAAAATATATATAGTGATTTGATTGGATTAAAAAATTATATACTGCTTATAAAGCTGTAAATATCCTGAAGTCACTGGGATATGATAAAATGATTTAATCAAATCAGAACCAGTGATCCATTTAACAACATGTTATGATCAATTTAGTGATTACTGTTATTTTAGATCGATCTAATTTTAGGCATAATGTGTGATATTGAAGAACAATAACAAAAGACAAACGTAACACCAAGGCCTTTCTGAGCACCACTAACTCAGGTTTCATTGCATTAGTCCTCCAGCTGTCCTTTAAAACTCATGGCCACCAGATGGCAGGCTTTAGCCTTCTTCATAATGAAAAGTCTTTTACACATTTGAGTTCCATAAGTTCGGTCAAAAGTGACACAATAGTAAGCACAAGTCATGTGTAAGGAGAGATCACCATGGCCGTCGTGTTGTGGGTGGTGGAGGGATGGGTCTGTGAGGAGGCGTGTGGCAGAGACGAGCTGGATTTGATACATAACGCTCATTTAGCATGCTGTCTGGATACCTGTAGATAAAAAAAATATTTAAATTGACTCAATAAGCAAACACTTTCATCCAAAGCAACTTACAATACAGCTGAGCTCTATTGCTCAAAGGCCCAGCCATGACAGTTTGGCAGTAACTGCATTTGAACTCTCAACCTTCTGATCAAAGCCAGTGAGGCACCAGCACCACCTATATGAAAACCAGTAACAGAATAAAACTTTGAAAGAAAATGTCATGCTGATTTTAAAAGACACTGGTTTTAGATATATTTTATATATGTGTACATTTCTGCACTACAGGCAGACGATGAAAAACTTCGAGCAAGAACCTTATCTTTCATTTTCTCAGCTATATATTATGAGTTGATTGTATCCTACCTCAGTTGTACATGGCTCAGGATAAATATACCGTGAAAATAACTCAATAAAAATGAAAGAAAAGAAAAAAAACTAAGCTGATTTTCAAGCAGTCATTCAGTCTGAAGCAAAATTGTCCATCCGGTTAAAAAAGAAAAAAGAAAAAAAGACAAAAAGAACTACATTACAGATGATGATTAATAGCTTAAATAGCCAGAAAAAATAGGTTAAACTAAACACTGAAACGAACATGACAGTTTCTGAAACATATTACAACTTCATCTCTTTAAAATGTATGGTTTTATGTTTATTTAAAAAAAAATTACAACTGAAATAGGACATAAAGCAAGTACAGAATTTGCAGGTTAAGGGCCAATGGCTATCTGGCCATGATCATTAGTTAGTTAGTTTAACAGGCCATAAGAATCTGTCTATTATGGCAGTGTGAGTTTGAAACTATTTTAATGCTAGAATACTTAAGAAGCTTTTTTTTTATATCACTGAGGTTTAATACTTCAGTAATTTCTCAGTAAGGAGTAAGTACATTATATAAAATATTTGTGTACATATCATGGATCTTTGCGTTTGATATCATGTCATAAAATATGGATGCGCGGTAGAATATTTTATACCGCTGATGTAAATCAGCATAACTTTACATAGTATATGAAACTAATTACTTTAAAACCTTTACGTATGTTATATGGATGCATTTTTTTATATGTCTACGTTACACAGTATATCAACAGGTGTCATTTAAAAGACTTGTTTCCATTAAGCTGTTTAAGTGGGTGTTTTGAAATAAAGCTGAGGAGGCAGCTTCTTGTTTCATGCATTTTAAATATAGAACTAACTTCCTATGTTATCATCAGACTTCCAGTCATACCACTATTAGCAGTTCAAGACCTCATTATAGCTCCTGTCAATTTTATTGTAACTTGTTTCAGTTTCATTTTATTATCCAAGGTTGTTGGGTTTTTGGGAGGGTTTTTTGGACAGAATGGTTATTTGGAGAGAACTCTTTTTTTAATGTAAAAAGTTGAAAATATCATTTTTTCTCATTATTATTACATCACCTAATTAAGGTTTGTCTACAGTATGTCTACAGTAAGTTCAGTTTAAACCACAACATCCTGTTCCTATTTCAAAACACACAAAAGCACCACAATTACACAACTTACTGAAATTTTAGAATATAATACATTAGAATATAGGATGCAATACATTAGTTATAACATTTTAGTTTATCATTAATAGAGGTGAGAAAAATATTTGAGTATACAGTTGCATCCTATGGTAGTTCAGCTTGTGGTTGAAGAGAATCTGATTCTAATTATGGTTTACCACACAGGAAAGTTTGAAACTTCTCTTCACTAAACAGAGCTTCCTGTCACAGCTGTCAGGCACACAGCCTGAATATTCACTCACCATTTTGGTCTAATAGTCTCTGTATCTAGTTTGTTTTTTAAACTCAGTTTAAAGAGGAGGAACTTGTATGCACGTTGCTTTCTTTTTGCTACTTCCTGAATGCATGTTGCTCACCAGGTGGTTTATAAAATAAGAACACTCACACATGTATTTGAGGTGCGTATATCTTGCAGTGAGAAAATATTAGTTTTGTGAATTTCCCCACATTGTTTTGAGTACAATCATTCTTAATCTGTCATTGGGTGGAAATTTTAAGAGAATATCATGAAAGAAATTGATTCCATAAAATGAATCATGTTTATCCCTCATGTTCTGAAATGTTCTGAATCTGTGGACATGCAGATATGTAAAAGTACACACCGTTCAGGTAAGCGAGGCGGGACTCTGGGAGGAGGGAGTGTGGGCGGAGCTTCAGCTGCTGGGCGAGGTGGGCGAGGTGGAGGAGGACCATTTTCCTGAGGCTCCTTCATCCGGACAGAGAAACATGATTTTATAGTTATACCTGACATCGTACTGCAAATTTCCTAAAGATCACATGATGTGAGAAAAATTCGTCCTAAAAATTGTTGGGTTTCATTATTATACACCATGAATTATTCCCCAAAAATTAAATAAAATAAAATAATATTTAATTTAATAACATTTTATTTAATGTGGACACCTTAGTGACTTTTATTCTGATAGAACATGGTGACGAGACTGTGTTCACCTCTAGTTCACCTTCTGCCCCACTGCTGTTGCTGATGGTGCTCAGTGTACTCAGCCTGTTGCTTCCACTGCCTGTTTAGTTCACAGAAACCCATGAATGTGTGAAACACAGACACCATTATTATTCTTATAGCTGTTTTAGAGAGTTGATGATCTTTTGTTCTCAAAAAACTCATCTTGGCCTAAAAGATAATATACTGGACAAAATGTAAGCTGTAATCATTAATATGTTATGAATGATATGCTATTTGTCATATCCTAGAGTTAAAAGAGAAGCACTACTGAGCAGATATTAAGATAGCAAAGCATTCTCAGACCATGTTTGTGTGGTGTAGGCGTGTGTAAGAAATACAGTATGCAAAACAGCATTTCCTGTATTATTATATGCATATTGAAATTATAGAGGTCACACTGACAAAGATGAACATAGCACAACATATATGAGAGGATGTAACTGTAACGTTTATCAGCATATAGTGGTGGTACTATTAAAAACAATGGAAACTGGAAAAAAAAACTACGGAAAATGAAAAACAAAAAAACAAATACGAATAAGAAATTATTCAAAATGTGATGTGATATTACTCACTAGATGTGCTGGACGTACTTCCTGTATGCCAAGTTCCTCTCTGTGGTGGTCTGTTTGCAGATGGGGGTTGTGTGACGGTGCGAGGTGCTGGCTCATACACTGAACTTTCAACGTTCATATGAGCTCCAAAGTGCAGGCTCCTTTGCATTGGAGCAGTTATATCCAGATCTGATTTTTTTTTTAAACAGGAAACAAACACAAAGTGACACAGAAGATAAAGAAAGTTGAATATTGTGTAAAAAGTTCATGAAGTTAAAATGCGGCCACATGTATCTCTGGATAAGAGTATCTGCGTAGTGATGTAATGTTAAAAGTTAATGAATATGTTACTTTAATTACTTTGGCAGACATTTATAGGTTAAGGCAGAATGCAATTTTAGTAAGTACGGTTACAAGAATCAACAGAAATAAGTGGGCATGAAGTGGTTATAAAGAAGGGTCCTAGTAAAGCAGGCATAAAGAAAGGTCTTAAATCAGGCATAAATAAGGGCCCTAGTAAATCAGGCAATAAAGAAGGGTCCTAGTAAATCAGGCATGAATAAGGGTCTTAGTAAATTAGGCATAAAGAAGGGTCCTAGTAAAACAGGCATAATGAAGGACCCCAGTAAATCAAGCGTAAAGAAGGGTCCTAGTAAAACAGGCATATAGAAGGGCCCTAGTAAATCAGGCATAAAGAAGGGTCTTAGTAAAACAGGCATATAGAAGGGCCCTAGTAAATCAGGCATAAATAATGGTCCTAATAAATCAGGCATAAATAAGGGTCCTAGTAAAACAAGCATAAATAAGGGTATTAGTAAAGCAAGCATAAATAAGGGTCCTAGTAAAACAAGCATAAATAAGGGTATTAGTAAAGCAAGCATAAATAAGGGTCCTAGTAAAGCAGGCATAAAGAAGGGTCCTTGTAAAGCAGGCATAAAGAAGGGTCCTTATAAAGCAGGCATAAAGAAAAGGTCCTAATAAATGGGCATATAGAAGGGTCCTAGTAAAATGGGCAAATAGAGAAGACCTAGTAAACTAGGTATAAAGAAGGGTCCTAAAGAAGCTAATATAAAGGGTTATATTGAATCAGACATGAAGAAGGCACCTAGTCATATGAGAATAAAGAAAGCTCATACTAAAGTGCTATAAAGGAGGCACCTAGTAAAGGCATAAAGAAGACATTCAGAAGGTTCCCATTATATTTGTTTACCAGTTGTATAGAACTTTTTTTGTAATGTTAAATTCAGTGTAAAATGAAGGTCATACCTAATGTTTTCCCACTTTTTCCTTTGTCTTTTTTACGTCGGATGATGCTGTTTCGTAATTTTTGTAAATTTTCCTAGACATGTACACACACACACACACACACACACACACACACACACACACACACACACACACACACACAACAAACATTAATTGTGTGATTTAAAATATGTAGAGCACAGGTCTCTCATTTTCTTAGTACCTGCTGGAAGCGGATGGACTGGGATCGTTTTTCCTGGTCAAACTGCCAGGCTTTAAACTCCTGCACTGCCTCCTCCACGGTGAGTGCGCCCACCTTCACCCTTTCCTGAAGGGAAATGAGCTGCCTCTGACCCGGGGTCTTCATGCCAGCATAGGGATCGTGGGTACTGCTGAGCATTCGCTCTGGCACCGGCCTCACTGGTGTTAGGGAGGACATGGAGAATTATACTTTTAGTCTAACCATCTTGTAAAAAAAAACATATTTAAAAATCATGCCTGGTTAAAATAGTGACATATGATTTTTAAACTCATACCTTGAGGAGATTGGTTGTCTTTGCCGTTGCTTTCTGAATACAATGAGTTCTTGGAGGAGAAAACTGCAAAAACAGATTTTAAAACACAAAAAATATTAAATGCATTTGATGTTCATCAGATTCAAAACACAGGGCACAGATCAAATGCCATCTGCAAAATAAAATAGTTTCATATTTTGATGGAAACAGTTGTTTACACCAAAGTAATCTGAAAATCTAAAAAAATATAGAGCATGTATTTGGTACATGTGTATTTGTGAAGTTTTTGTGGTACATGTTTGGGTGGTACCTGTTGAAATATAGGTTTTGCATTCCTCAGGCTCTGAGGTGGTGCATGTTCGAGGTATTGGGGCCGGTGGTCGATTCACAATTACAGATGAAAAGCCTTCTTCACCATCTATGGTGTCATAAATTTCATCTGGATAGCAGAGCTTATATGGGTCCTCCTCATCTTCCTCATCATAGTTTTCCAAGTATTCTATGTTTTCCTCTTCCGTCTCATCAAGTCTTCTACCAGAGTATGCATCATTTATGAGATCGTCTTCTGTCTCAGAATGCTTCTCTGCATTTACTGTAGTAAAACATTAGATGTTAATTATTTATTTCTCGAACATCCATTCACAGATAATACATAAGTGCTAATGGTGTTACATAGATTCTGCACATTAAATCTTACATAGTCATTTCATGATAATAATCCAGTTAGCAGTAATATCACATCATTCACAACTGCAAATATAAACATTTTATAAATCCACTATCAGGTACTAGGGAAGAATATTCAATGTTTCAATGTCAAGTTCCACATGTAGCAATTCTACCCTACTAAGATTCAAAATAGTACAAAAACAAGTAAACATAAAAATAACCTTAACTTTCTATTTAGAAATTTTAGATTATTCAGACCAGGACATGTTATTATAGTTAGTAGGTCTTGTTCATGTCTCTCTCCTTTCACCTTGGAAAAACTTTCTCAACACAGCGTCTTCTGAATGCGACTCATTGAAAGAGTTGTCCAAACTGTCCAAGTCCTCATCTACAGAGAAAGGATTATGCATTTTACTCATTTTACTCATAATGCATTTTACTCATGTATTTTTTTTCTCTGAAATTATGCATCAAATTGTTATTATAAAAATCTGACATATTAATATTTTCTTTATAATAATCTATCTGAAAATTAAGATTTTACTGATTCTAATGACACCTAATACCACACATTGTACACAGCTGTTATTAACTTACACAACTGCATGTCAGGATTGAGTTGCATCATGGACTCGTATATGTCTTCCTGAAGAGAAAACTTGGCAACGAAATCTTGTGATGCATTTGCCATTGGCTCATAAATGTCCTCATCTTCTGGAGTTGCCATGGATTCTTCCATGTGAGACTTGACCAAGTCTATGGTCTCCTAGATGGTTTCACAATACAAAAAGCTTTAACACAACTGACGTTGGTATCAATAGTTTATGGAAAGTGTGGTATGGCGATTAGGGTGTAACGTATTGAATAATATGAGTACAGGCTATTAATAATTCTGCTGATAAAACTGGATGCTGCTGATTATGGCATTGTGTCACAGTAATCGTTTATATAATGCTAAAATATATACTACAGAACATTGTAAGCCATGAAGACGACCACATTTACTGAGTCACTTCACAAACAGCTAATGAGGTTCCTTTTGATAGGCTGTTAATGTGACGCAAATATTTAAATTTGCAACTTACAACATAGTCATCCATGAACTGTCTCAAATCAGGAAAGCCACTTCTCTCGGCCAGTGTATTAGGGTAATCCCCATCCTTGTTTGCTACGCTGTAGGCCTGAAGAGCTCCAGGACATTGCAGCAATGTGCTAGTCAGCTTTTTAAATCCATACTTTGCCGAGAAGTGAAGTAATGTTGGGAGTTCCACATCCCACTGATCTGAATGTCCAAACAGAGCAGGTTTCAATATGTAATCATTGAGTTTCACTGTAAATGACTGATACTCATTCTTGTCGCATAGTTTAGAAAACTATACCACGTGCCATACCAGTTATAGCACATATTGTACATGGGAAAGTCATCCATTTTTAATGCAAATGAAACAAAAAAACAAGCTCACTTTTAATCTCCTCTGCAAGCTGATTAATTCCAAATACTTGCAGTCCATTGGGAGGCATGTGTTTTTTGAGAGAATTTGTAAACAAATTATCCAATGCCTCTGATGCATTTGATGTAATACTGAATGCCTGAAAAACAAATGTCATCATGTATCTCAGCAATAAGACACCAAAATCACAAAATGATTACAACATATTTAAAAATGAGAAAAAGTCGTCAACGAGAATGAAATTGTGGATTTTAGAATTCGAAATGCAAACTGTATTGTTTGAAATATATGTACTGTATATTTCTGTCTTTTCAACCAATCAAAGCTGTTTAATAAAATGGAGTGTAAAGTCCTTATCCAGCCTAATACGTCAAGTCATTACCTTGATGAACTGAATGGAAGTAATTACCTGACACATAAAACGCACAGGGTCCATAACTTTTTCAAGATAATTGCTAATTTCCTCCATTTCTGTGTAGTATGTCACAGTTGTTGAACATACAATCGACTCATTACTATAAACATGCAGAGCAACTTCCCCAGTTGGCATATCTGAAAGGATAACAACTCTGTAGTATTAGAATATAATATAAGCATTATATAATATGTACAGTACTGTGTAAAAGTTTTAGGCACTCTATTTTTTGTTAAGTATAAATATAGATTTTTTTTTATTATTTCATGACTTCTACATTACCAAGTCAGTACAAAAAAAAAATATTTTAGATTCCCAAACATTAGTTTTCTAGCACCAAATTAAATGTTACAGAAAATGTTTGTATGGCAGTAAAGAAAGCAGCATATTATGTAAGAGACATTTTTCAGACAAAAAACTTAATGAAATCTGCTGGGTTTTGCTGCAATCATAAGAAGTGAGTGCGACAGAAGTCTCCAGAAAAACTGTGGCTGGTTCTGCAAGATATTCAGCAAAGCTTACAGCTCATTTCCTTATAAAACTGCACAAATTCTACCTGAGACTACTTTTTTATTTTCATTTTTATTTTTTGTCACACCAAATATTAACTTTGTTTCATTTACATCATTTACTGCTCTTTATTGTATTTTCTTTAATGTAGAAACATTTATTTTCATTGTTTCGAAGGCATCTTTGCTCTACAGCATTTCTTTGCATGTGCCTAAAACTTTTGCAGGGTACTGTACATTAAAACACTACAGATACACAAGATGTAATAAAAAGTCAGTTCTTATCTCTCATATTTTCTAACACAAAATTCTGGGAAAACTCTGTATTTAACTATTATTCTTTAGCTTCTTGCTACTAAATTGCTTCTATAAATCCCTTATATGATCAGTGTTAGAAAAATACCTGTGATATGATTAGAAAAGAGTTAAGTAATGACATTTACAATAACAATCTCTTGATATCACCCAGATCAGCTGCAATGACATGAATTAACTTTTCAAAGTTTAAGCACAAATAAGTGCCCAAAATAAAATGCAAATTATATTAAAGTGAAAACTTGTAGAGGAACTAAAAACAAGAAGTTCCTAACATGGATCTGAAACCTACCAGGTGACTGAACTGTAACAATATATTCGTTCACAGCAGTTCCCGACAAACGTTTTGTTGAATGTTCACAGTGAAACTCCACCTCGATGCTGTCGTGACTGTCCAACTTGTTTACCATAATGATATAAATATCAACTGGGGTCTGCAAATGTAGAGTGAAATTATTCTGTCAATATTATATGATGTCAAGAAATGTAGTGATGGGCACCCAGAACATTTTTCATATAGGCATATATACAATACTTACCCCACTGAGGATTCTGTTCGGTTGGACAGTAAGGCATGATTTCTGTTCTTCTGATACAGATAGATTCCTGAATGGAGTCAAGTTTCCATCTGAAACATTCCCGTCTTCTTCTGCTGAGTGGTACTGATCTGAATGGAGCTCATTAGGTTCCTCTGGAGCAGGCAGATCCATACTTTGTTTTCGTGATGGGATTGTATTTTCAGTCGTCACTTCTTCCTTAAACTTGATAATGTTTTCTTTAAAGAAACAGATTCTCACATAAGCCTATAAAGTCTCTGTGGAATCCTAATCAGTTTAATTATAACATTTTTGATTTCTAACTAACAAAGCCAAACCCAGCTTGGGGGAAATAAAGTGCTTTTGAAATGTCCTTCTACAACCCTAAGTACTACCCACTGAGGAAAAAGAGATGACTCAAAAGTTTTTAGGATGGTTGGCTGGTTAATCATTCTAGCTTTCTAAAATACTTGGAACCGTTTAGTTTTTTTTTTCCAGCTGGGGACAAAACATAAAACCCTTAAGAATGCTAAAAAATAAAACATTTTCTTAATAAAGAAATCCGTACCTTTCTCGATAACTTCACAGACTGTGGAGACGTACAGTGCTGGCTCATCATCTGAATCGAGTTTTCTCCAATTATTCCAGTGTTCAAAACAGTCCATTAAGTCATCATTGTCGGAGACGCCACACAAAAATGCGACGATTTTACTCGGTGGATAAAGAAACTCCTTCAAGGTGTTCCGCACCCCTGGTTCACTTTGAATATCTATAAACGCTGCTGAAAGCAAAAGCAAGATGCACTGGCTGGTGCTAAAAATTGAATAGTCTTCATCTTGCAATGAATGTTTTTCATCCACAAGATAGAAAGAAATAGAATCCTGGGGGAAACGATGTGACGTCTCCAGGATGAGCTTTAGGTATGAGGCCCAGTCTTGGGCCTCACTAGTATACACAATTAACACTGAGCACATGACGGCGCATCCAGGATTTGCTGCAAAAGAAGAGCTATAATGATTCTTCCTCTCAAGTACAGGTACCTGTTCCAACTTGTAAAAACGTCTTATGTCTTATGTCAGACATTTGGACTCAACACCCACACATGCCACATCCCTAAAAAAATAGACTATAATACGACTCATTCTGTAGTATAAACCCAGAAGCTAGATTGTTGATATGAAACAAAATGCGTCTAAAAAAAACAGGACCTTTATCTAATGCATGAACAGAGTCATTGTTCTTGTGTAACCTTGATAAGTCCAATCCCCAGAGTACACAATCGATAGTGACCTAAGCAAACTGCAAGGCTAACATCAGTAGGTAAATTCCTAAAAGTGCATTATTCAATCTGTGTATCTACGGCTTCTAACATTCTTTTTATGTTTGCGATTCTCATGGTCTTTGAAAGAAAAAAACATTCCATAAAAAATAATTATCAACAACAATGCTAGGAAGTAAAAATACAAAGAGATTCGTGTATGTACAGCAACAATCCCAAAAATAGTTAGAAATGTTTTGACATCACCTTCTTAAAACTGATTTTTGATGAAGGAAGTATAAGACAGTTACCAGAACTGAGCAGGCATGTCAAGAAAAATGTGCTGGGGTGGGCTACGGGGGTCTGAATATTAAAACTAATTGGATCCAGAAGTTGTTCAGACAATATAAAAGAAGTTATAAAAGCAAAATGCTTGCTTACAGATCATTAGAGAATATGTCTCACATTCATAAAGAGATATGCAACCTTTTAAACTTTTGACTATGTATTTTTGGTTATTAATATGATTAATATCTTAACATACACTACTTGACTTTGCTTGTTACTGGTTATAATGGAAAAAAAAACATCTGTCAAAATTAACAATAAATGTCTTAAGAATATGTTTGTGTAAAATTTACATTTCTTTGACGTCTTCCTTTTGTTCTAATGGGATGCAAAACTTCGCACTTGCCTGTAAACAAATGAGTTCATGGTTAAAGTTTTTTTATGCAATTTACTTACCTTATGTTTCGGTGAGATGTATCCAAGTCTCATAAAATCACCCAGTTCTTTAACTGCACAATTTTACCCTTTATCTAGCTTTCCAAGCAAATTAAGGTTTTTTTTACTTTTCTGTGGTACAACTCTGAAAGTCGGCAGCACTTTAGTTACACATATTAAAAGAAACTCTCCATTTCCTGCTAGTGTGTGACAACGTCACTTCCTAAAACACTGTTCAACAAACTGCCTACAATGTCTATCTGAGAGAGCCCGATGATTTGTGTGAGCTGTTACTTCCCTCATATACATATAGAACAAATCTTTCAGAATTGTTAATAACAAAAATACGTAACTGCTTATAATTAGTAACTAGAGGATCTCTTTTATGGGAAATTACCTGAATTAATCTATCCTGCACCTGATCACTGGGTATTTTGCCCCCATTCCTCCACAGAAACTCTTTACCTTGGTTAATATTTTAGGGATGCCATGCTTGCTGTCTTGCAAATTGGCATTCCAGTCCATCTGAGGTCAGCTTTCTGTGTAAGCTGATGTTAAACATGAAATTTCGACAATGATTTAATTCTGTGTTGTTGGTCATTGCTATGTTGCATGAGTCAACCTCATTTAAGCGTAGATCTGACGTAAGTTTCCTGATTGGAAGCTTCCAGCAAAGCAGTTTCACACCATTATACTTCCTCAACCATGATGAACTGTTAGGAGGAGGATTTTTATATTGGGATCCATTTTTTTTTTTTTTTTTTATTAAACATGCTGCAGGTGTGAGGTTAATTTTTACTAGTGTTGTGGAACATTTAGTCTTTAGCTAAATCGAATGGGTCACCAAATTTTAGAGTTTCCATTTACTTCGCTACATTTTAACATCTTCTCTATGAGTAGTTTTCACCAGATGCATTTCTGCTGCATTATTAAACCCTTTCCTGTTGACCCATTCTCGTTAAAGAAAAAACCCCACAGAATATTAATATAACAATAATTTCTCAGTCATCCATTCACATATTTCATTTCAGAAGACTGCACTGCATATAGGATAAAACAGATTTCTATTTGGTATAATGGATGTCAGGGCTTTTTCTGTCTATGCTCCTTCACTTTGGAACTCTCTTCCCCCTGAACTCAGGGAAGCTCAGACTTTTGGCATTTTTAAAGCTCTTCTCAAGACACACTTTTTTAAACGTGCATTCGACTGCTGATGTCTTTTTAGATTGTTTTATATTTATTTTTTATGATTAATATTGTTGTTTTTGTTCTTATTAACTTTTATTTGTTTTATTTTTCTGTGAACTGTGATTTTATGTACAGCGCTTTGAGAAGCTGCTTTAAAGGCGCTTTATAAAATAAAGTTTATTGTTATTATTATTAAGAGAAAGTTATATGCTGCACCCAGGGGAGAAAGCAATGGGAACTCTTTCACTGACATGAGAAAACAAATTGATAAATTTAGATAAGAAAAATGTAATGACAGTGGCAAAAAATAAACATGTATATCTTTTGTTATGTTTGGTTTAAAGACTTCTATATTTCAATTGCCGTGTAATACAGTCAATTTCTCTACTCTCATGTCAGTGGAGTGACATGTCCTTCTTTTTCAATTAGCTTTGGCACCCAGAGATCTGCCAGGGTCGGCCACATGCCTTTATCTAGACGATTGGACAGCAGGAGTTGAGCTAGACAAAAACATTATCTCGCATGATGAAACACTAGGTTTAAAGTCAGTAATCAAAATTGTCACTTGGCTACCTCACAAACTATTCAATGGAATAAGGCCTGACTCATATGCTACGAGATTGAGAGTGGCCACACACTGCCCATATGTAGACTTTATCCACTATATCGCCAAAAATATGCTGACACCTGCCCATGACACCCATACAGTAAAAGGGTCTTCCCCCAAACTGTTGCATTACAATTTCCTTTCACTGGAATTAAATGGAGGGAAGAAGTAGCACAGTGGCTTAGTGGTTAACACGTTTGCTTCACACCTCCAGGGTTGGGAGTACAGTGTACATCTGTCTGGAATGTGTTGTGGTTAAAAATATATATAAAATAAACACGAGGGAGACCAAGTAGGAGTAATAGGTCGTTTTATTGAAAATCAGCAGTGAGATGCACAATTTGTTGGCGGGTGCTTGAATCCAAATCCAGCCCTTCCAATAAATGGGCACCTAGACACATAGAGGAGGTATTAGGTGGATATTGATGAACAGGATTCACATTTTGGGATTGACACACTATGGTTTAATAGTCACAGAGAAGGAGAGTTAGGGAGGCGCGCACACATAGATAACACACACACACTCTTTTTTTTGACTTTGTTTATTTATTCATTTTCATATGATTCATTTACATGTGATTCATTTACATATGATTCATTTTCATGTAATTCATATTCATGCATGTGATTCATTTACATGTGATACATTTTCATGTGATTCATATTCATGCATGTGATTCATTTACATGTAATTCATTTTCATGCGATTCATATACATGCATGTGATTCCTTTACATGTAATTCATTTTCATGTGATTCATATTCATGTGATTCATTTACCTTTTCTCCCCTCCCTTCCCCAAATATTTCATTGAGAAATAATAATAATAATAATAATTCACACACACACTCTTGCGCATTCAGGGTCAGGCATGCAGACATAGCACACACACACTCTCTCTGTCTCTCCTTCTCTCTCTAACACCCCCTCCCGAAGGCTCGAACACACACACACACACACACAACATTAGAACTTTACAAGAATAAATAGTATTAAGATATTATAAGGATAATTTAATAATATTATGAAGTACGGAGTAAAGTAAACCATGTGCAAGTAGTATAACCATATATAAAATAGAAATATAAAACAGATATGTACAGAAAATGTACAGAGGCTGATGGTGTGGTGTGGTGCACATAGAATAATCTGACTCTAAACATCAAGAAAACAAATGAACTCATTATTGATTTCAGGAAGAAGTGGGATGTTCGCACACTACTGCATATTAACGGGAAGATGGTGAAGAGCGTTTCCAACTTTAAATTTCTGGATGTGCACACACATCTCAGAAGACCTCGTATGGATGATAAACATCAAGGCGCTAGACAAGAAGGCACAAAAACAGCTATACTTCCTAAGAACGCTCAGGAAGGTAAACCTGTCAAAACAGCTCTTGGTGTCATCCTACATCTGCTTCATTGAGAGTGTCCTCACACATGGTATGCTGGTGTGGTATGGAGGCAGCACTCCATCAGTACATCGGGTAACCAACAGTTACCTGCCCTCGACAACATATTTACTTCCCATTGCCTGTAGAAAACACATAACATTCTGAAGGACCGTCCAAGTCGAGATTGTCTGTGATGTATCCGGATATAGAGGACAAGTGTGATAACTGCCATGGCTCTCCCTGTCATCTGGGCCATATGTTTTTCTTCTGCCCTGAACTCCATGGTTTTTGGCCTGGCTTTTTTATCATCATGTCCACTATTCTCAGGGTACATTTAAAGCCTTGTCCATTGATTGTGATATTTGGGATTCCTCAAGCTTCAATTCCTTTGAGCTCGATACAAAAGGATGTTATTGCTTTCACATCCCTTATAGCTAGACGTTCCCTACTGTTACATTGGAAGTCTGCTAAATACCCATCTATCTCTCAGTGGATAAAGGACGTGATGTTTTTTCTGAAACTCGAGAAAATAAAAAAATAAAAGATAAAAAATTTTCATAAATGGCATCCCTTTATTGCATACTTTATGGAGTTACAGACACTACCCACTTAAAGGTTGGTGCCTGTTGTTGAATTTTATATTATCTCTATAACCAGCGACAGTTAATGGGTAGCCATGATGAGCCGGAGGGGTGGGTTGTGGGTTCAATTTTGTTTCCTTTGTATAAAAAGAAAAAAATCTGTGAATATTTACTGCTGTTGCTCAATTTGTTTTTATTTTTGGGAAATGGTGGGGAGGACAGAACAGAAAAGGCGATTTAGATAGGCTTAGCAGTTCAACAGAAATGTTCATCAGAAGGTCAGCAAAAATATTTAGCAGAAATGTTTCTCAGAAACGTTTTGCAGAAATGTTTAGCAGAAATGGTCATTAGAAATGTTCATTAGAAATGTTTAGCAGAAATGTTTAGCAGAAATGTTTAGCAGAAATGTTTAGAAGAAATGTTTAGCAGAAATGTTCAGCAGAAATGTTCAGCAGAAATGTTTAGCAAAATTGTTTAGCAGAAATGCTCAGTAAAAATGTTCAGTAGAAATGTAGAAATGTTCTGTAGAAATGTTCAGCAGAAATGTTCAATAAAAATGAAACTCTAAAAAAAAAAAACATTCTGAAGGACCCATAATACCATGCCCATCATTTGTTTTAACTGTTGCCGACTGGAAAATGCTACACGTCTATCAAAACATGCAGCACAAGATTCATGAACAGTTTTTATCCTAAAGCTAACACCATACTGAACCTTGATCTGAAAACACACCCTCCAACTACAACACATCCTTAATATGCAAGAACCATTTATGTGCAATAACATTATGAGGACTTTATTCCACGTACCATTTATGTGCAATAACATTATGAGCACTTTATTTTTAAATGGAATATGGCCTTTGTTTGTAATATGCACTCAATTATTTTGTAACTGTATATGTTGGCAAGTCCATAATTTTGTTTTATGTTTGTACAATGATGATAAAGAAATCAATCAATCAGCCAGTCGTAATGTGAAATCAGAGTCGTAGGATACAGTGGACCTGGTGACTGCAGAGAAACTTTGATGGTCTGTGGTGGAAGGTCATCCTTGTTTTTCTGGTGTCACTTTTTAATATTTATCAGTCAGAGTCTTTAGTCTATAAACCACATTCTGCGCTCTAACCACGTGTTAGCTCAGATTTTTGTTCACATCATTAATTGAACATTCCATAACTGAAGCAGCGCTGACACATTTCATGACTAAATCTAACAGCTGTCAGTCTGTATTTATAGGATTATTTTCTTATCATTGGACTGCTCATACTTTATGAGTAGTTTATTTATGGGTGAGTTAGCTGTTATTACCTGTGAGCGGTTTTAACCGGACCTTTGGTACTTAATTTCATTCCAGCTCACGTACATGAGTTGGAATGACAATAAAAATCATTGAATACTTGAATCCTTGAATCCTTTATGACTTAGACTGAAAAGTTTTCCATGTACAATTAATATTTTCCTTCTGCAGACGTCAGTGTTTTTAATGTGGAGCAACTAATGAATGTGTGTGTGTGTATAACCTGAGGTAAACTTCCTTCTCTGACTTCTCTAAACATCACTAACTTAACTTGCCTTTTCAACTGCAATATAGATGTTGAGAAGGTGAATCCAAAGTAGTTCTCACAGTCCTCAAAGTCTAAAAATAAAAACTAAAAGCATATTTCATAGTTAACGTGTAAGTATATTTTTAGGTGACAGGAAAGTGAAGACCTGTGTTCTGCAAATAGATTTCTGATATGTACGGTTTACACGATGCATATGAGAGTAGATGACATCCTCTGTGGTGAGCTGTGTGTGTCTGGGGCTGATGGATGAAAGTTGGCTGGCTAACATTAGATTGATAACTAATCTTGTCAAAGGACTCAAAATGTTTTTTAAAGGAGTGTGAAAACTTAAGTAAATACAAACAACACACTAAATCAAGGCTTAATTACTACATTTTGCCTTTGTCTGGCACCATGCTCCTTAAACGTTTACACTGCTAACAGCCATAGCCACAGCCACTACTTACTATGTTGATTTTTTTTAATCATGCAAGCAAAATTCGCCAACGGAGATGACTAGACCTCTGTCTGATGGTGACTGACGTCATGTTAGGCATAGGTAACATTAATTTACGTTGACACTGGATGTGTCTCAATCAACTCCAGTAGTCGGGGTACTGATCATGGAGTCTGCCATTTTAAGGGACGTCTCAATCATAAAATCCTTCCTGTGCACTAACGTTGATGCACACTATGTTCCCTTATTGGACATAATGTCATATTTTCTGAAGCCTCTCAGCTTGAAAAAAAATGGTTGCTATCATTGTTGTAGCTCTCAAATAATTACTTACGTTAGTGATATTTAACTTTATTTGACATGCTATATACGGTTTGTTTGAGTCCAACTAATTTTAAGTGATTAACGTTTTTTTTATAAAAGTCACTAGCTTGCCTACGATCCTGCTTGAAGTACAATGACAGAAACTTTTGTGATTAAGCTAACAAATGTATATGACATAACATCAGAAAGATATCAGTCCTGCCTGTCGTTGATAAACGCCAGTGGTGATATTTGTAGTTTGTAGTATGTAGTCATGTTGCCGGTAATTGAGTCATCAGTGTCCCAATGTGTAGTGAGCTAGGGTCTTTACCAGTGCCTGAACTCATGTACACGATATACTGATTCACGACCTAGGGAACAGATTGAGATGTACCCACAGGTGTTCTGCTAAAGCTAGCTAGTCATCGACTGAGAAAAAGCTTATATTTCCTGTTAGCAAAAAACTGCCAGTGTTCTATTTGAGACAATATTACCCTTCTAAAATTCATACAGAATTCAGACGGTAAAAATTCAGATGGTAGAGAACATAGTGTAGAGTATATAGTGTATAGTGTAAGTACACAGTGTATAGTATGTCATTTGCGACACAACTAAGTCTTATTTCAGGTTGAAACAAGAGGTCCTCACTGCAACCTGTAGCGCCATGATGTATTGTATTAGATCCAATATGTACTACTTGTTGTAACAAATCCAGGATCTCAGTGATCATTAATGTCAGGAGAAGCCACACTACAGGACTGTGCCTCCAATCTTCTGACACTGCTGAGAATTTAATTGGAGGAAAAGTTCAATCGCAACGGCCTTTAACCAGCTGTCGGGGAACGTGTCAAACTAGCCATCAAAGACTACAGATTTTAGCCTTGGATTATAGGAATCTTTTAGGATTCCCAAAATTTGTCTCAGACGACCAAATCGTGGCCAACATCGTCGTGTGATCCTAGCTTAGGTAACTCATCTACGGTTATGGTTATGGTTATGGTTAGGGAAACAACATCCTCTACATCATCGCTCTACAGGCTGCAGTGAGGAAACTCTCATTTAAAAGGTTGTTCTACACTAACTTCGATACAAGAAATCTAAAGGACCAACCAAATTGGGGCGGCTGTGGTGCAGTTGGTAGAGCGGGTTGTCCACTAATCGTAGGGTTGGTGGGTCGATTCCCGGCCCGGGTGACTCCAAATGCCGAAGTGTCCTTGGGCAAGACACTGAACCCCAAGTTGCTCCCGATGGCAAGCTAGCACCTTGCATGGCAGCTCTGCTAACATTGGTGTGTGAGTGTGTGTGTGAATGGGTGAATGAGACACAGTGTAAAGCGCTTTGGATAAAAGTGCTATATAAGTTACCATTTACCAAATTGGGTCACTTTCAGTTTGTGTATTTATCTGTGTTTTCCTTACAGGTGTTCTGTTATCTGATCTGTTTTACTAACCTGTCTTTTAGTTAACCAGTTCATATTTAAGCAACACACTGACTGTGGAAGTGCGCCCCTGTTCTTCAGGAGGTCTATCTTTATTTAGTTTGCTCCCCAGTCACGTCCCAGTCCATACGTGTAAGAATGACAGCAGGCTCTCTACTGACCCCTGGTGTCGTCGGTTGCATGCCGTTAACCTCACTTGAGTCCAACATGGCGTCCACCAACAGCCGAGAATGGAGGGCGGTGTGCGAGAAATTTCACCGCGCCCAAGATCTTTCCGAAACTGAATCGCGAAAAGATCCCGAAAACGACCCTTTCCGCTCTAAATATAAAGCTAGGGAGCTGCTGAAGGAGATTTACTGCACGGTTAAGAATTTCGACGTAGACGACAGCGAGAACGAGGACCGGGAGCCGGACCGTCAGTCAGCAGAGCCTGGAGACGGGGACGCGGTCAATGGAGGAGTTAATAATAAAGCGCACGCAGGCGACTCTCGAGCCGGACTCCGAGCCGCCAAACTCGGCGTGATCGACTATCATCTGGGTGTGAACCATATCGAAACCGAGGAGCTCTCCGCTGGCGAAGAATACTTAATGAACTGTATGAAATTGCTGGAGGAGTGTACGGTAACACGGGAAAATGTCTCGCTGTTCATACAAGTCAGGGTAAATGGCCAGTGTTTTCCCTATATGTGTTACATCCAGAACCGCACAATGCTTCCTTACTAGGTTGGTTTGATCGTAGCCTTGGCAACCCGCTAGACTGCCACGCCTAGTGACGTCATATTTCTCCATACTGTTCAGTAAGGTAGTGTTCATTTGGGAGGTAACACGCCAGCTGCTGGTTCTCTTGGGCTTTTTCCTTTTTAATTTTCTTTCCTAACGGCATTTTTCTTTTTCTTGCAGAACCAGCTTGGCATCCTATGGGCCGGACGGGACGAAACCGAGAAAGCTCAAGGCTTCTTGGAGACGGCTGAGTCCATTTATGTCCACTACATGAAAGAGGTGACTCAGTGTTTTCACATCATCCAGTCCTCATACACATCGCACTACCGCATCATACAAGACACACTGACTACGTTTACATGGACAGCAGTAATCTAATTATTGACCCTATTCTGAATAAGACACTATTCTGATTAAGGTGTTTACATGAGACACTTTTAGAGTATTCCTTTCATGTAACTGTTTTACATGTTCTAGAACAGAGATCGAATAATGGCACACGACGCGTCCTCACGTCCGACGTTCCCTCCAGAATTTCACGTTTCGACATACAGCTCGTCTTCATTATGGTACCGAATACGGTTGTTTTTTTTGTTTTTTTTTTGTTTTTTTGTGCAGTTCATTATTTGTCGTGCTATACGTGCAAATAAATGATTGATTGAAGCCACGGGCTGCGTCGAAAACCATGTACATACCTACTATGTTTGAGCACTGCCATGTGTGTATGCAAATGCGGTGAAAACTCCCACACGGCGTTAATAGTCTGATTAAGGTGTGTACATGTCTGTAATACACTTCAATAATGCGACTAAAACAGGAATACTCCACGTCTTAATTCGATTTGTGTTTACTTCGAGTATGACTTTAGTCGGATTAAGGTCATCAATAATCACTCAGTGCGTTTACATGGACAACAATAATCCACTATTAACCCAATTAAGACAGACAGTACTTTGATTAAGAAACTAGCATGTAAACAGCAATTTTTAATGACCTTAATCCGATTAAATTCATACTCGAAGTAAACACAAATTGAATTAAGACATATGTGGTGTACTCGTGTTTTAGTCGCATTAGCGACATGTATTACAGACCTTATTCACATTATTAACGTCATGTGAGAGTTTTCACTGCATTTTGCAACAGGACACGGCAAACGAGCATGGCTGCGTCCCAAACCACGTACTTGCCTTCTATAGGCCTGTAGTAGACGAAATACATGTATCTCGGCTACTATATAGAAGGTAAGTACACGGTTTGTGACGCAGCCCACGGCTTCAAGCAGTCGTCTATTTGCACATACAGCATGACAAATAACCACACTTGAAGCAGTCCTAAAAATTTTTAATAAAAACACAAAACTGTATACAGTACCATAACGAAGACGAACTGTATGCTGATACGTGAAATTCTGGAGGGACGGCGTGGCGCGGTGACGTAATGACGTGTGCTGTTAATCAAACTATGTTCTATAACATGTAAAACAGGTATATGACAGGAGTATTCTAAAAACAACTCATGTAAACAACTTAATCACATTATTGTCTTACTCGGAGTAAGATCAATAATTAGATTACTGCTGTCCATGTAAACGTAGTCAGTTTTTACATGGCAGTTTCTTAATCAGAGTATTGTCTTAATCAGGTTAATATCGGAATATTTTTGTCCATGTAAACGTACCTACTGATACATAGCTTTCATATGGCCTGCAATGCAATATATGATTTGCCAAGATAGTGCAGCATTTGTATTTAATCCCCAGTGCTTTATGATGCGTTTTGTATTTTCACATCTTTCTTGATATGCCACTGGTACTGAAGACAGACATGCAGTTGTGCATCCTTACAAAAGATGAGCTGACGCTTGCCTGGAGCTTATGTGGTTTCCACTAAAATAAATAAATAAATCCTAATGCAATTATGTCAGTATTAGTCCAGGGCTACATTCTACAGTCTTCACATTCAGCAAGGAAAATATGCCCCTCTGTGCAGAATGTCCATGACCTGATCCAGCTTTGCCTATCCTCAGACATCTAGGCATAATAATGCTGCACAGATATTCACAATGTATGTGAATGTGATGAGGATGTGGGGCAATGTGAGCTCAGTGGTTATGATGTTGGACTACTTATCGGAAGGTGTGAGTTCAAATCCCAGCGCCATCAAGCTGTTATTGCCTTGAGCAGGGCCCTCAACCCTCAACTGCTCAGTTGTATGAATGTAAGTCACTCTGGATAAGGGCGTCTGCCAAATGTTGTAAATGTAAATGATCTGCAAATGATATTCTTACTAATGACTCAGTTTTTGTGTGCTGTGAGCATCCGGACTAATTCAAAATTGTTGTAGATGAGAATTTCTGTTGGGTTGTTTTTAACTTAGAAACCATGAAATTTAAACAATCCAACAAATATTTTCACACAGGTTTGTTATCTAATGCAAGGCAATTTCCTGCCTCCTCCATGGTCGGTGTGTTGTACATTTAGCTTGTCTTTGTGTACAATATGACTCTTGCAGCACAGTTAGTATTAGAGACCTGCACAGGATTCATCTTTAAGGCAGATGTTGTTTACCTCCCGCTGAAAATAGGACTATATACTGTTTAATCAATTTAATTACTGCCAATACCGCTCCACACCAACTTCTTCTCATTCTGTGCTGCGTTTGAATCGCTTATAACCTCCATTTAGACACGAGACACGCGAGATTCACTTTGGGTTTATGTTATCGTAATCTCAAACATTTTGTGGACAGAGCATTTCACCTGATTGGTAATGAGAAGCGAATTAAAAAAAAAAACTGTTGCCAACTAAATGGAGGTCTTCCTGTGGTTTTCTGCCAAAATATAAGCCACAAAGTCTGACACACAAAAGTGAATTAAGTCAGAAAAATATTACTATTTGGTCCTCCAAATATATTGTTATTAAGTATTATTCAGTGCAATAGTAATATTACAAAATAGAATAAAAAATTATATATATATATATTCTTTACAAAAATGTTTTTACATTAGCTTGGCATTAAATTACAAAAAAACTAGTAAACACTGCTGCGAGGGGGTTTCTAATACAGCTGCTGAGGGAGTGATGGTAAATTCAACATATTTTTCTCTTCTCACTGCCGTAATCCATTTCTCAATATTTCTTTACCTCTGTTGGAACATCATGGGAAGGAAATGACTGTATTTGCTACGGTCTCCCATATCCCTCTATAGAAGTTTACCCTGCTATAGTTTACCTAAACCCAGAAATGGATGTATATGCATGAGCACAATCCATTATAACTGATGTATCGTGTAGCATGATTTAAGTGACCTGCAGGTCTTAAAACTTTTTGGAAATGTCTTGAAGATGGCATTAAAAAATATAAAATTTGAAGTGCTGATACCTGCAGATACCCTGGGATCCACCACGACCCTCTCCAGGATAAAGTGTTTACTGAAGATGAATGAATGGAAAAGGGCATTATAATAGGGACACTGGGTATCATGTTTAAGATCTTGCCCAACGTAAGTGTAAGTGCTAATGTTATGATGTTTTAGGGAGAGAAACAATTGAATTTTATTTTGCGTGTTTATTTTGGTTTAATGTACAATAACTCAGTAGTTTAATCAAACTAATATAGCTAGACAGTCCATACATGATTTTGTAGAGTTTTTTGTGATTCTCGTGGCCAAATTTGCTTGATTTGATTGTGCTTTTTTATGTGCTATTTTTTATTTTTTTGCAGAAAACTCCTTGAATTGGCAAAATTGCATTTGCAGTGATGTTTGTTGGTAAACGAGACCTTGTAGCTGTACTCATGACTCAAAGATAACTTTAGCTGAATGAATGTTGTGATGTTACATGATGATGATGTCTTTGCCCAAATCTGCAGAAAATCTTCAGGAATTTAGAAAAGTTGCAAGCTCCTCCAAATATTTCTGCGTTTGCTAATTTTTGCGTTAATTTCTCCTGGAGGGACTGACTAGACCATTGTCATTGGTTCAGTATGTAGTAGAAGCTATCCATGGGTGATATGAAATATTGAGTACTTCATGTTTAACGTTTCTAGGATGGCCAACCACCACTGGATTTGGTAGATTTCTTTGTGCTAGAGGAAGATGCACCTTCCCAACAAGAGAGAATGAGGAGGTGAGATGCTTCTCATGTACATTTTTCTTTCTCATCAAGATGTTTGTATTGGTTTCTCTTTTTTTTTTTTTTTTAAAATATCTGTTCATTTTGGCAGATTTGAAATGGCGTACACACACACGCTTTATTATCTGGCCCAAGTGTATAAATATCTGGGTCAGTATGAGAGAGCGGGACAGTACTGCCACAGCACATTGCAGAGACAGCTGAAATTCAGCCAGTTTGTGCCACTCGAGTGGGCCATCAATGCTGCCACACTGTCGCAGTATTACATCACCAAGGTAAGCTTTTAAATTCTTTACTGTACGTTTTGAACGTCTTTTCAGTTTTCAGCTAGTCCTTAAATCCTATTATATACACAACTAGTGTTAGAATGTATTCACTAATCCTATTATGTGCTTTTATGATTGCATTTTTATTCCACAAAATACTAGAATACTAAATTTATTTCCATGATCCAAATCTTTCCGGTGATCAACTTGAATTGACTGTAATCAAATTTAGTTCATTCCAACACTGCCTTTTACATTGGTTCCACCTTTTAACAAGAAGACCTTTCAAAAAGGTCTAACAAACCAATATAGGACAAAGGAAACCCATGAACGGTATTTCCTGTAGCTACAGATCTGTACCTAGTCTTCAAAAATAAATCTGAAAGATCTGTGTTGCAGTATGGTCAAAAACTAAGTGTGAGTGATGTTTCTTATCTATGCTGTTGCAAAGGTCTCACCTACATTCCATTCCACTTGTTTTCTCCTTTCTCACAGTCTAGTATACTCACCGTTAACTACATAATGGAATAAAACCAGACGTTACCCTTTAAACGCTAATTCCGTAATTACCACTCTTAAGTTGTTTTGCTGATGTTTTTTTTTTATTTATTTTTTAGACACGATACATGGAGGCGCGACACTGTTTGGCCGCAGCTAATGTCATTGCTGGTCTGGCTGGAGAAGTCCCTTCAGAGGCTGCTGCCAAAGAAAGTATGTTTAATGTCTTAGACCTGAACTGTCACATTGCCTGCTTTTTAATTTCCTTTTACTAGCACTAAGTCTGTAGGCCCACTGTCTCCCAAGGGGAAGTTATTTGCATTAAAATCCCACGGTTATAAGAAGTACGATACATAATTATGACCCTCGTATGAAGACAGTGGGGTCTCATAAGGGTAAACCCTCATAAGGGAAACCAAGCACAATGGCGCATGCTGTTATTGGAAAGAACAACAATAGAGTGTTGTGATGTGGCAGGATGCAACGTGGTTACCACCCTGAAGTTGATTACTTTCCAATAGAAACACTTTCTGAAGGGTTTTATTTCTCGTACTATATACCATATTCATTTGTCAACGTAAATTTTTTGCTTATTAAGGACCACCATGTCACACCTTTTATCTTTTTATAGTTACATTTAATGTCATGGACTTTCTGTGAAACAAGTTAGTTCCTGTTATAACAGTTATAAACAGGCGTTCTCTCACTAGCCTCTGGTCGTGTGTGTCTCCCCCCCAACACCCCACACACACACACACACACACACACACACACACACACTTTCTTGAAGTTAATAAGAGAAAAATGCAACTTGTCATGTTCGTAAGAAACCATAAAGTCCTCTGTTTTTCCTGTCAGAACAGCTTTATCTCTGAGTCTTAGATAGTGCTGACAGTTCTTCTAAAACATTCTCCTCACAGAATGTCTCTGTGTAAGCTGTTATAGAAATAATATCATATTAGAACAAGTGTATTGATAAAACCCTTGCAGCTGAAGTACATCTACTAACCAATCAGAATCAAGCATTCAGCAGTGCTGTGGTATAGGTTTTTATAAGTAGTTTACTTTCTGACTAACATGTATTTTTATTGTTTTATGTTGTATTATTAAATTATATTTAATTTAATTTAATAAAATAACCAGAATTTCCCTGTTGATGTGCAACTTATAACGTCATTTGTGTCTTTGACAGGCGAAGCTGAATATGACAAACGTGAGCAGCTACGTCAGAAAAGAGCAGAAATTGCAAGGTGCTGGATCAAATATTGCCTTAATCTGTTACAAGATGCCAAAAAGCTTCTGGAGGTAATTTTGCTCCACTCACGTTCTCAAGTCTTGTCTTTAGATTGCTGCTGTTGTTTTTGTTGTTAAATGAATCTGAATGTTTTTGCTGCCCTCTTCAGGACAACATTGGAGAGTTAGACCTGGACCGACAGGAAGAGCTGCAAAGAGCCCGACGGCATGAGGAGGAGGAAAAAGAGAGAGGAAGAAAAACAGCAGTTCTCTTTGATTCTGCCGACACGTTCGATTCGATTTGCAGCCAGGAGGAGAAGGTGAGCTGCATACTTCCATTGAACTTTGAAGAAGCTCGTGCCATCTTTCTGGTGGGTCAAGGCTACGTGACGCAGGCCAAGGAGTATTTCGAGATGGATGGTCACGTAACGGACCATATCGAGATCCTTCAGGATCACAGTGCTCTTTTTAAGGTCTTGGCCTTTTTTGAGGAGGACCTGGAGCGCCGCTGCAAGATGCACAAGCGGCGCGTGGACATGCTCGAGCCCATCTGCAAGGACCTGAACTCTCAGTACTACTTGTTGATCTGCCGACAGTTGCAGTTCGAACTCGCCGAGACCTTCTATGAAATGATGGACCTAAAACTGGCCGTGGCTGAAAAGCAGGACCAGCCAGACGCACACACTATAAAGAAGTTCAACCACTTGTGCTCGGCATCCATCAAGTACTACCAGATGTTCCTCGACTCCATCCGTTCACCAGAGGGCAAGTTTCCTGAAAAACTCGAAGACGATTTGCTGAGGCCAGCACTTGTGGCAAAGTTTCGTATTGCTCGACTTCAGTCCAAGATCATCTCAGGAAACCTGGCCACTCAACTGGAGAATCTCAACCTCTCACTGGAGTCGTACAACTTTGTCGTGCAGTATTGTGAGGAGCACCCAGAAGCCAAGAAGGCTGTGGAAACTGAACTGGAGCTGAGTGAAGAAATGGTGACCCTCCTGCCTATGAAGATCAATAGAATAGCATGTAGCATGGCCTCCTCTAACTAAGATGAAATAGTGATCACTTTATAAAGATGATTACAGGCTATAATGAGGGCTGACGTGAACAAAAAAAATCCTTCTGTTCCACATTAAAACCATCATTACAGTAGACCAGAGTGTATATACATTTACCAGTCTCCATAATTACTGACACCCCATTTTCCCAATCTAGTCTAGCTGACCGGTCATTCACCTTTACTTGTACAAACATGGGAGCAGACTAGTGTTTCCTGTACTTGCTGAACTGCATGATTCAGTTATCACTAATATATTTAATGTTACAGTACGTTGTCATATCTATCGTATATGTTCAAGATGGAATATGAAATATAATGTAACTGTTAAATACACTTATGCTTAATAAATTAATTTGTTTTCATTAGTTTGTCTTATACGTTCTTATTTGGGTGGCACAACCTTAAAAATTTTATTTCCAGTTTGAAATTGTCAGCCGAATGCATGGTGTGCAGCAGGGTTTAGCAGTGTGTATCGTTGCTGTTTCACAGCTCCAGAGTCCCCAGTTTGAGCCAGAGCTTAGGTTATTGTCTGTGTGGAGTTTGTGTTTATATAAACCCCTAGTCCACGTGGATTTCCTCCAGGTTCTCTGGTTTCCTCCCACCTCCCAAATAACATGCCAGTGAATTGGCTACACTAAACATGCTAGGATATGCAAAGAAAAGAATTTCACTGTGCTGTAATGTATATGTGACCAATAAAGACTCATCGTTATTACATTGCTCATTGTTATTTTCTTAACACATGGAGAGTGAGCTCTGAACACAAGGCTGACATATTTTTTTATTTGATTATTGGTACATTTAATCCTCTTTAGTCCTTTGCAGTACTTCTGGATGTCAAGAAGAGATGTTTATTTGATTATTGTTTTGTCCTCAGTTTCGTGATAATCTGATGTTATAACTGTGTGATGACTAATGGGGGAGCTCTGCTTCTGTCTCTGGCTCATTTCTAACTGATAGTTTCCCTTCTGTGGACTGGGGACTGTTACGCAGTATTTAAGATGCTGTTTATTTTCATCAGAGCAGACATACCCAAACAGGTCTCTATTATTAAGGTGCTATGTAATCTAACTACTTGTCTAGGAATGATATGTTAGTTGGACTTCCTGCCTTGTTTATCACCAGATGAATACAGACATACTGACAGAACTCCAGCTGATGTACTGACTCATTATCTTTGGAAAGTACCAAAATGGTTCAGCAATTATTCCCATGTTTAGAAATTGATAAATTTTATCATTGGAATCCACCTGTTTTTTTTTCCCATTTTCAGTTCATTATATTTCTAGCAGAAGTACTTTTAAGACTCTGTATGTGAATCGATATAAAGCTTCAGTTATTGTCATAGTTTAAATTATAAATGTCTGTAATTGTTACACTTTTTATTTTGCTCAGAGGTGGCTCGGTGTGGAGTCAAACTTTTCTCCTATCTTGCCAGGGTTTCACCACATACAATTTTGTTCCTAAGAAATATAACATAATGCACTTAGTATATTGCTGTACCATTTACCACAAGGATGCATGTCGTGCTGTAGCTTTAAATGATTCAGTTATGGTTCAGAATCTTGGAATGATGATTTTGAACATCTCAAATTCCTCCAAAACTAAATGTTAGAAAAGAGAAATTTCTATACACCAGTTAAGCCATTACATGCAGTTTAATTTCATCATCGTTCCTTCTCTAAAGAGCTAAAAATACACAATGTCTTGCATTTGTTTGTGATCAGTAGTGTTGACTGGAATGTATCTTTCATGTTGTACTTCGTGCGGTAAAATGAATTGCACAAAATTTGGGGAATGTTGAGTGTGATTTACATTAGCTTGCATTTTTGTAAATCTTATGAGCAGAGTTGGGTGTAACGCGTTACCAAGTAACACATGACTGTATTCTAATGACTTTTTCTGATAACGCAGGGCTGTAGCCCCGAAGAGTTTTTCTTTAGCCCCGAATAATTCTCCACTTTGAGGGGTTTGTCTCTACGTAACTGAACGCCAGTAAAAGAAGACGGCGGTGTTATTTTATATCTTGAGTGAACGGAGGCGAGACCAATCAGACAGGAAAATATGTGGAAACACTTGTCTTATTGGCTTTCAATTCAGCCAAACGCTAGCTCACACAGTCAGTGTGAGAAGAAAATTGATGTATGTAGATTTTTTTTAACCCAGTAAAGTGGTTGAAACTGAAACAGTAACATCCTCTGACGCTGATCAGGACAACAAGGTGTGTAAATGTCTATGAGTTCCAGTTTACTTGAACATGATATGAGCAGAGCATAAGGAAAGATAATGTACTCTGCATGGCACTGTAGCAGCCATACAATGCCAGAAACACATACAATGATAGCTTAGTTGTGCCTCCCCTTGGCTAGCGACACCAAACTAGCCTAGTTAGAAAAGTTTTATATTTTATCGGTCTGGTAGTCCCCAACCGAGGCAAGTTTTATGATAAATCCAACCTTTTCTGATCATGTCACACATTGACGCGCGCTAAAATTACTGAAGGAACTATGAGTTTCACTTTGTAGTGTATTTTTGTAGCTTTGAAAGTAACCTTAAAGTAAAGTAATTAGTAATCTGTAGTGTATTACTATTTTTGATTAATTTACCCAACACTGCTTATATTCTTATGAATCACAAGTTTTATTTTACTGTTTATTTAATTTGTTGTTCTAGGAATTCCAGCAAGTGCATAAACTACCACTCTATTATTCTAACAAGATCAAGTAAAGTAATGTGGGACAATGGAAACCAAAAAAAACCTTGCTTTCTGTAGCAACCTGCAAAAAAGGTTAGCGACAGAAATCCCCATAGTTTCAGTTGCTGTGTGTACAAGAGGAAAACCAGAAAAGAAGCTGCAGATTCATTGTTTCCATCAAGCTCAGCATCATGATGTAATGCAGTTGCCTACATCACCCTTACAGAGGAAATGGATTAAATTGGCTCTTTGTTTTTGCTTTCTGATGAGACATGACCTTGACTGAAGCCGTACACAAGCAAACAAATTATACTCCACAATTACCTTCATGCCGCCACTCAAAATTATACTTAAAGAATGAGTAATTCCAGGAATTGTCTATAAGACAGGGGTTATCTAGACAAACAGGACTGAGATGTAGCACTTTACCACCAAAGCTACAGTCCCATCCGAAAGTATTGGAATGGCAAAGCCAATATTCTTCTGTTTTTGCTACAAACTGAAGACCAGAGAGATATCTATGTGAGAATAGCAAGCCATTCTGAAGCTGAAAAAGAGGGAAAATCGATCAGAGTCATTGCAGAAACATTGGGCATAGCCAAAGCAATAAACTTGAATGTCCTGAAAAAGAAAGAAACCACTGGTGTACTAACAACCAGTCCTCAAACAAGACGACCAAGGAAAAGAACAGCAGTTGATGAGAACTGTGAAGCTGGGAACATTGTGAGAGATGTGAAGTAAAATGCAAAAGCTAACAGTCAGTGACATCAACAACCACCTCCACAGGGCAGGGGTGAAGGTATCACAATCCACCATTCAAAGAAGACTTTGAGAAGAGAAATATAGAGGTCATACCATAAGATGAAAACTGTTCATCAGCAATAAAATTCAGAAAGCCAGATTGATATTGGCAAGAGATGAGCCACAAAAGTTCTGGAACCAAATCAACCTGCCAACACAACAAAAAGCAAAAGTTTTTAGAGTGGTCAAGTCAATCACCAGACCTTAATCCAATTGAGCAGCATTTCACCTCCTGAAGAGGAGACTGGGGGGAGAAACCCACGAAAGCAAACAACAACTGAAATAAGCTGTGGTGGTACAAATCTGGAAAAGCATCATAAGAGTACTGATTGGTGATGTCATTGGGTCACAAGCTTGATGCAGTTATTGCAAGCAAGTGATATGCAACCAAACATTAAGTGTTATTTACTTTAAAACTGTCTGTGGCAATACTTTTGCTCACCTAAAAATTGAATGGTCTGCTACCAAAGGTGCCATGTTCTAAGCTATTTAACACATCTAGATGTAAATATCAGGTAATGAAAGCTGAACTTCTGATCCATCATCTCATATTCACTCATATATTGTGATCTCAAACCCAAATGTCTTTAGTGTATAGCAAAAACAAAAAAACTGGCCTTTCCATTTCAATATGACACATTTTGGTTCTGTGCTTGTGTCCAGAAGGTTGGGAAATGCAACTCCCACAATTGCCACTGCCCTGCCTCAGCCCTTGAGTAACAATCTTCCTCCATACTCTCAGCCCAACCTATTTCAGAAATGCACAGAAAACACTTTGTTGTGTTATACATGTGTACACAACAAGGTCAATAACAAAACATCTTATTTCATAGGTTACAACAGTAATCTATCACACTTCAGTGGAAGAATATCCATGATTTCAAGCCTGATTGTTTTCCTATCCACAGTGAATCAATACAGAAGCCTACAGTAACACTTATTTCCTTTAAGTGAATTCTTGTGTTGATTTTGGATGAAAAAGGGCTATTGATTTTGAAATCTTCATCTGTTTTGTTGTAATTTCCCCTTTAGCAAGAGACACAGTTTCTGTCATCACAGTCCCACACAGGAAATAAGCTTACAAAAAAAAGATACACTATACAAGAATTTAAAGCATAAAGAAATGAACTTTATTGATCCCAAAGGCCTTTCTTTACAAACTTGCTCAATACAAAATAAATAACAATTAATAGATTTGGTAAAATATAGGTATACAATTTGGTAATGTATAAAAACTATATATAAAACCTAGAATGAGTTATTTAAATAGAGGTGTTATGTAGATATGTTGTAAAAATTGTCTTGTCTTTAATAAGATGTCTGTCATTTCCTGAGTAGATTATAAAACCCACTTCCTGGCAGTATGAGCTTCGTGTCAGCTGAAACATGTTTTATACCGGCTGAGTTTACTGGTTTGGCTAATCAGTTGTGGTGACATTTCCTTTGTGCCAATAACGTGATGCAGTCTTTTACATGATTGATGTGAATTTAGCTTGGCTTCCACTTTAATCATTATCAATTTGCAGAGGAGCAGTAAAGCTTTTTTTCCATCATATGACAGTAACAGCAATGTAGAAAATAAAAGCAAGCACTGCACACCTCCACCCAAAACCACACACACACACACACACACACAGTGGGTCACTGCAGAACTGTGAACGTCTGACCACTGAAAGCTGAGTCATTTTCAGAAGGGTCTGCAACCCTATCAACGATCAAATTATCAAAGGAATTTGACCCAAACATCAACCTATATAATCAGAATATGTTATGCTATAAACCCTTATATGTTAACCCTTTAAAAGCATGTTTTTTTCCAGATATGGAATATTTTAATCAGAGGTGTCCAAAGTCCAGCCCCAGGGCCAAATGGAGCCTGTGTACAGATTTATGTAAATGTTCATGCCAACTCATCGCAGGGCAAAATCACACACTACACACAATTTGATAATGCCAATCAGCCTACAACGTTTGTCTTTGGATTGGTATATGGTAAATGGTCTGCACTTATATTGTGCTTTTATCCAAAGCACTTTACACCCTACGATTTATGGACAACCCACTCTACCACCTGAGCCACAGGTGTCCCATTGGGGGATTGGGGGAGGAAACCCCCGGAGAACATGCAAACTCCATATATACAGTGTGAAGGCAGGAACCAAACCCTGGAGATGCAAGGCAAACATGCTAACTAAGCCACCATGCCCCCACACCTCCAACTTAACTTTGTAAATGTGTGCATTTCGTATGTCAAGGGACTTTTGTGGCAGTGTGTGAATGGGTGTGTGAGTGTGTATGTGATTGTGCCCTGTGATAGACTGGCTCCCTGTCCAGGGTGTACCCCGCCTTGTGCCCGATGCTCCCTGACATAGGCTCCAGGTTCCCCGTGACCCTGAAAAGGAGTAAGCGGTAGAAGATGGATGGATGGATGGATCATGGGCATTGCAAAAAATGTTCTGGAGTATGAGAGGGCAGAGAAACTGAAGCAGGTGAAAGCTATCCTGGCAGAAGGAACTTTTTGTCAGAGCAAACGGGGTTTACTAGAGCTAATGCATCCAACTACTAAGCATTTAGTTCCTGACTAAAGTGGTCAATGTTATTAATACTCCAGTCTAATATGGCCCCCTTTGGAAAAAAAAATTGGACACCTCTTACTTTAATTGAGTGTTTACCTCCAAAGTCATCTACTGCCACTGAGTTTTTGTCCAGAGCTTTCCAGTCCCAGATCTGCATTAATATTTGCATTTGTATTAAATCTTGATATCTTTTTAACAGGGACAATACATTGCAAAGAACAGCAACTAATTTCTAAGCACAATTAAAAAAATGTAAACTGCAGTACACTCCATCACTAAACTTCAACTGAAAATTCAACTTTCTCAAAATGATTCAATCCTCTGAATAGAATCTCCCACAACAGCACAAATATGCAAAACAGGTGTTGTCTCAAGCACACCTGATGCAAATAATCAAGGGCTTCACTAGTTTCACCAGTTGTAATTGAGCTGAAACACATGAAATACCTGGCTAGGTGCAGAAAATGAAAGCCATCACATGTCTGCAACCAGATTTCTGAGAAGGCAGGTTGTGAAAAACCCTTGACTGACTGTAAAAGACCTGCAGCAAGACTTGGTGGCAACAGGCACTGAGGTTTCAGTAAGCACAGTAAGGCTCGTACTAAACACAGAAGGTTTACATGTACAGACACACACGTTTAGACGTACACCACTACTGAACCAAAAGCACAAGACTAGTCGACTGAAAATCATATAAATACGCTACATAAGTTTTGTGATTCTGTTCTGTGGAGCAATGAAAAAAAACTGGAACTTTTCGGCAGGATGGATCGGTGGTATGTCTGGAAGAAGAAGAAAGAGCACTCTGTCCACAGTCCAGCATGGTGGTGGCTCTGTGATGCTCTGGGGCTGCTTTGCATCCTCTGGCATTGGAAACTTGCAGCGTGTGGAAGGCTAGATGGATTCATTGAAGTATCAGGAAATCCTAGGAGAAAATGTCATGCCGTCTGTGCGGAAGCTGACGCTTTGGCGTCACTGGACCTTCCAACAGGTCAATGATCACAAGCATACCTCAAAATCCACCAAGGCTAGGTTGCAAAAAAAGTGCTGGAGGATTCTACAGGGTCATCACAGTCACTTGACTTAACCCCATACAAAATCTCTGGTAGGATTTGCTGCACCAGTTGCTGCACACAAACGCAAGAATATTACTGAACTGGAGGCCATTGCTCATGAGGAATGGGCTAAGATTCCTCAGGAACGCTACCAGAAGCTCTGCATCTCGTTTGCAGCAGGTCATAACAGCACAAGGGTGCACTACTAAGTACTAAAGATGCTTGCCATGAAGGGGTTGAATAATTTTGAGACTGGAGAAGTCATTCTAAGTTGCATTTTCAGTTGAATTTGGGGAAACCACTTGAAGCATTCGTTGATTGCAACTGTATTAACTGATATTACAGTCTACATGAGAAAATTACCTATTTATATGAATAAATTATTTTGTCAAAATGTAATTGTGGCACCCCACATTTCTTGCAAACTGTAACAAATTAGCAGAATTTTATTTAACATCCTTTATATTATTGACCTAATAAGACTACTGAAGATTCCATAGTAGTCCATATGTGTTTTTGGTTATATAGGGAAAAGGGATGTCAATTATTCAGGCCTTGAATCACCCATTAAAAGTACTTTTACACAAACATGATCAAATGGAATAATTGAGACATAACACTTAGAGGGCTGAGGCACTAAGAATTTAGAGAAATTGCAAGTTCTCAGGAAACTGTCCTCAAAGCAGCATCTTGATTTGTTGAGTTTGGCACGGAAATGCAAGCTGTAGTAAAAGTGCCTCTGTCCGTGTCCATGACAACAGCAGGGACAGCGGCCTCCAGTACATTTCAGCAAATGATTTGCAACATGTTTTAAGTCAAAACCCCTAACCAGTGATAGCACAGCCATGCCAAGGCCAACGTCCAAATATTTGGCAAGTAACAGCCAAAGGATTATGAGCAACTCTTGAAGTAAACCTATGTATGGGGTTATTTTTTGTTTCATAGAAAAAACTATTAAATAAATAACAAAATATTAATTATTAAAAGATATATAAAAAGTAACGCAAAAAAAAAAAACCTTTTTTTCCACAATTGTTTTTTTCCCTCTGGAATTCATTTCCCCCTGAATGGTCATGGCGAAGGGTCAAGTGACATTCCAAATTTCACTTAACCATGAAACAGTTCCTCCTACTTGTGGCAAAAGTGAAAAAAGAAAAGTATCATCTTATTAAATCTTTATACTTATTTTCTGCCTTTGGGACAAAATAACTCAATTCACACCCACTCATTCACATTTACAGTTGTTTGCCCTTAGTCTGTGTGTGTGTGTGTGTGTGGGGGGGGGTGTGTGTGTGTGTGTGTGTGTGTGTGTGTGTGTGTGTGTCCAATGAGTCCTATCATGAACTAGGATCCCATATGGGATGACTTCTCCAAGCTTGTGCCAAGTGTTCCCTAGGAAAGGCTCCGGATCCTGCTGCTCAAGATTCAGGCGCTACTGAAGATCAATGAATGTCTTTTTTTATTTGAATATGAGCCAAAATCAAACCAAATCATTGTTCAACCAATGAATGTGGCTTCTTTAGGTTTAAGTTACTTACTGAGGGGTTTGCTTATTGTATTTCATTGAAATCGTTCTGTGATTGTATAGTATTGTGTTGTACTTGTTATATTGTATTGTGACTGTACATTGTAATGTACCTGGCTGTGAAGACACCTTAATTTCCCCACCAAGGATTAATAAAGTCATCCATCCATCCATCTATCCATCTATCCATCTATCCATCTATCTATCTATCTATCTATCTATCTATCTATCTATCTATCTATCTATCTATCTATAACCTGCTCCTGAGTTGTAAACTTGTGTTTACAACAAATGTTTGCAAATAGTATGCACATTTCAAGCCTATGTCTGACTTTTATGATTCAGATGTTTTTATGTGACAGGCTAATTATATGACACATTTGGCTGTTTAACCCTTTCTTAAAACCAGATTTATGTTTGCAGAATCAGCAGCGTTAGCCTGAAAGAGGAAACTCCCCAGGATTCAAGGCACCACCTATATATGACAACTATGGTACACAGTTTTGACAAACTGTTTAGTGTGGTAGTATTCAGTTTTAAGCATTAGTCTTGTCTTACTCTGCACAAAGATCAGTCCCTCCGGGATTTTGCGATAACAGAAATGAAGGCAAAATCAAGGAAACTCTGCAATATTTGCAGCAGCTTGCAATTTCTTTTAATTACTGCAGATTTTCTGCAGATTTGGGCCAAGACAGGTCATGTGACATCATCACAACACACATTCAGCCAAATCCCCATTCAATTCAAACATGAATATAGCTAAAAGGTATAATTTACTAACAAACATCACTGTGAAAGGCCAGGCAAAACAATTTTGTGCAATTGCAATTTCTCCAATTCAAATAGTTTTCGGCAAAAAAGCACAAAAAACTCAGCAGATTGGATCATAGATTTTGAAAAAAGCCGCAAGAAAATCAAGCATTTTTGGCTGCAACAATCACAAAAAGACTGTATGGGCAGAGAGATTGAACATAACAGAGATGTACACTCTGTAGCTACAGTACTGTGAAAAAGTATTTGCCCCATTCTGATTTCTATATCTCATAATAACACTTAAACACTTCAAGCATGGTGGTGGAGTGTGATGGTGTGCGGGTGCTTTGCTGCTTCAGGGTCTGGGCAACTTGAAATAATTGAGGGAAACAAGAATTCTGCTCTCTAGCAGAAAATCCTAAAGTAGAATGTCTGGCAATTAGTTTTTCACAATGGATCAATCAATCAATCAATCAATCAATAAATAAATAAATAAATAAGCTGTTGCTTCAAGAAATAAATAAAAACTGTATTGTGTGTTTACTCAGGTTGCCTTTGTTTTATGTTTTATTTCGCTTGAAGATCTAAAATGATTTAGTCTGAGAGATACACAAAAACAGAAGATATCAGGATAGGGCAAATAATTTCTCACAACACTGTATGTTATTGGGTGCACCTACTGTACCTAGGCTTAGAGTGTACAATCGTCTTTTTTATCAGATACACCTGAGGGTATATAATGTTCATATGGGTGGCACAAGGTCAAAGCTTATACCTTTGAAATAAGTCTTACCACCCCAACTCTCTCCTCAAATCACAACGTTACATCTATTGAGCTCATGCAGGAAACCTTCACACTGAAACACAATTAAATGGCATGACACAAAAACATTACAAGCACCGTTGCATGGCATTTGATAGGAGAAAAATTACAGTGATTTCAAACTTAAGTTATAACACTCATGTTTGACTGTTTGCTCCTAAAAACAAAAGAAGCAGTGCTTTTTCAGCTCTACTCAGATGTTACACAGAATTACAGCAGAAACTCGGTTCAGCTGGTCAGTGAACTTTGAGATAACAAGCATGATGATGTTGACTGCACTATTAGCATGAAAGTTCCCCTGATTTTTCCTCAGGGATCAATAAAGTAAATGTATCCATCCATCCATCCATCCATCCATTTATCCATTCATCCATCATCCATTCACCTATCAATCTATCTATCTTTCAAACTTTGGAATCTGATCTGTTTGAGCAGAGTGTACAGTGTACAGAGGAGGTGAAAGAGATGGACAGACTAATGGACTAAAACACTACTGCATCACTCTCTGTAGGTAGATAAGCAATAAATGCAAGCAATAAATGCCCCTGGCACCATTACCAGCAGGAAACGGCATTGTGGGTAATGTAGGAAAGCATTAACCAAAGTGAAAACAGATTAACGATGAAAGAAGTTTAAAAAATAAAAGGCAAACTCAGGATAAAAACGTAAACTCAGACTTTTAGAGACACCATGGAAATATTTCCTCGCCCCCTACCTAATAATGGTTATTAATTATTCCGATGGTTATTAATTATCTCAGCTCAGTCAGTGACAAACAGTGGAGGGACGAAATAAAATTGTAAATCAGCTAGTGAACATCACCAATCAGATCAGATGCTGCTACATTTTTATTTGTTTTTATTTGATTAATAAAATGATGTTATTCTTTTATTAGTTTGTTTTAAATAATTGATGAAGCACTTTAAACAATGTTTCATAAGAAGTTATTAATCGCTTAATGCCATTGTTTTGATATAATATTCATATAAATATTTAACTTTTGAAATAAAAGTCTTTACAACAACATTACCATGTTCTGTTACAACTAAAAAGGCTGTCAAAGTGATATGATATAACACTTTTAAAATAATATGTAGATGTGGGCCTCCATGACTATATATTACCATATATGATATGGTTGGAGGGCGGTGGGGCCCACATCAATAATTTTTCAGGAGGCCCAGAACTCCCTAGCTACGGCTCTGCTAATGGTGTGGCACCAAAGTAACTGATCAGCCGTGATCCTGTGGTGTCCAAACCCAGCACTAGACTTTAAAAAATTCTATCACTGGGTTACAGTCAGTAATTGTAAATCTATAAAGTGCTTGTGGCACTATATAGCCAATGTTTTGTAGACGCCTGACCACCGCACTCATACGTGCTTGATGAACATCCCATGCCAAATTTATTCCCCCCCTTGTTGTTATAATAACCGCCACTCTTCTGGAAAGGCTTACACTAGATTTTGGAGAGTGCCTGTGGGGATTTGCTTATTCAGCCACAAGGGCATTAGTGAGGTCAGGCACTGACATTGGGCGAGGATGCCTGGCATGCATTCAGTGTTCATCCCATAGCTGCTCAGTGTTGTTGAGGTCAAGGCTCTCTGCAGGCTACTCGAGTTCTTCCACATCAACCTTGGCAACCATGTCTTCATGGAGAACGCTTTGTGCACGGGGCATTGTCATGCTGGAACATGTTTGGGCCTCTTAGTTCCATTGAATGGAAAAAGACATTCTATAGATTCAATGTGCTTCCAACTTTGTGCCAACTGTTTAGAGAAGACCCACACCCATATGAGGGTGATGTTCAGGTGTCCACAGAAATTTAGCCATATAGTATATACGGTTAGTTTACCTCATACAAGGGCTAGTGAATGTGTATCCTATTCAGAAGTCCTATTCACACATCAGTATGCTAAGTACAGACTTTGGTCGGGTGATGACGCACACGTGGGCGGGGCTTCCTGTCAGTTTAAAAGCCAGCGCACCGAGCTCGCCCGCACTCTTCCTCTTTTTTCCCTTTTTTTCCTTTCCCCCTTTTTTTTTTTTTTTTTTTTTTTTTTTTTTTGGACTTTTAATTTTTTTTTTTTTTTTTTTTTTTAGTTAAACTATAACGGATTTAAAGCCAGGCTTAGCTACTTAGTCCAGCTGATTTTTTTTTTAACTAAATTATATACACCTTCATAATAACACCGTTATTGCGTCACAGGGGAAGTTAATAACATCATGTCACTTCGATAACTTGTATAACTATTTGACACAAATGTATCTATTCTATCAATAATACAGAAATGTTATGGTCCTGGCGTGTTACATTTTTATAAGAGGGGTATTTTTGTTTACATGTAACATCCTAAGGATGAGTTAAGCAGTGTTTTTTTCTTCTTCACTTTCCTCTCACTCCCCATGGTTTCGTCAAAGTACTGGCTTGCCTATTTCATCTGTTAAAGAATTATAAAACTCTAATCTTTTATTTTATTCGTCATAACACAAATTGTGAATATAGCTACCATACAGAGATTTAGAGTTGTTCACATTAGTTCCTATGACACCGAAGAGAAGGAGGAAAAAAACACAAAAATACATTTTCAATTTTGTGATGAAAATTAAACGTTGTAGACCAAAATTGCTTTTTGTATCATAATAGATGGTCATTGGGGGGTTGTTGGACATTATTATTATTATTATTATTATTATTATTATTATTATTATTATTATTATTATTGTTATTATTGTTGTTATTATTATTATTCTTATTCTGTATGTTTTTCTTTATTTGTAGGAGCCTCAACGAAAGGGAGGTTCGTGCACTTGAAGTGCAAACCAGACAGCACAAATGCGAACTGTGTCGAACAGATAGGCCAACGGATCAATCTGCCTGGATCAGATCGACTTCCCGCTAGAGCCGTAAAGGGCATGTGAGTAATCAGTTTCTTAATGTTGGTGTTTTTTCCTGGAAATAAATAGTCCGTGGTCTGTTGCATCACATACTGTCAAGATCTTGTTAGTATAGGAAGTTGCATCATATTTTCACATAAAAAAGAAGATTTTTCCCTGAGATTAAACAACCAATAGGTTCCTTTATAAAGAATATAATTACCCATCGCATTTTACTACGACGAGTGTTGCCAGTGAGCCAGGTCACCTACACAAGTTTGCAGAACATGCACTTATGTTCATCATGTGGCTTAAGTGAGAACATTTTGATCTGTGAGGGGGCCACAGGTTTCCTGTCATTGACGAAAAGAAACTGTGGTATAAAAGAAGAAGTGAGGCTTTGGAGCTTTTCATTTTCAAGAAATTGTACTTTTGTACTGGATAGTATCGATATATTACGTTAGCACTTCAACGCTAAGCATTTGTGGTTTGGAAATGGTTAAAGAGTAGACACAGTAAAGGCAGGAAAACAAACCTAGCCCATTAGGCAACTTCCTCTAGAGCGATTTCCACTTAACACTCAACAACAGTGTTTGCTAATGATGACCGTGAAAGGATCATTTGATTCACCAGACTTTTCTCATTACTCCTTAATGCAGATTATCAATATGGCTATCAAATATTTTACTGTTGTTGTTGTTTTCTTTTCATCTTCATCAACACTGAACATTTGGCTGTTTATTCAGCTGAGGCATGCATTTGAAATGTTTACATTTGTGCTTCTGTAAGAAAGATACATATGTATATATGGCCATTGCAAATAGTAAAGTCTTTTGCACATCAGACAGTTCTACGTACCAAACATTTAGTTTGAGATGTTATTTTAGCTGTTGAAAAAAAATGACTGTTAAGTTGTTCTTCCATAAAAGGCACTGAGGTTTGCTTGGGGACGTGATACAGATACAAATCTTTGTGGTAGGTTCATGCGATCTAGCGTATAATAAACAAGTAAATATGAATACTCTGGCAAGATTGATTACATTTTATGATTACAATTAATTCCACTTTTAAAACATTTTGTAACTATACTACCAACAATCAGGAACACGATACTGACCTTTACGAATAACAGACGCTGAATATGTCACCATTCATTACCGTGTGGAGAAGTATTAAATGCATCACCGCAAGGACACAGGGCACAGTACTGACTTTCAGGACTCTTTTAACTCCAATTGCTAAAATAATTATATGTAGATAACCAAATACACTTTAAAACAGAGTATTTAGAGTGTTTATCTTGGAGAGAGAGTATTAGTATTTGATGTTTTATTGATATTCGTTTCATATCACTGGGGTGAGATGTGATACATCGCAGGTCATCTGTAGGCTGCATAATATCCCAACACCCACAACGTAAAACCCCCACCCATATCCCTGCATCACGTTCATCAAATATTCCGCTGTCCAACTGCCTTTAAAATAACAACCTGTCTTTCTGACCCCGTGTCCAGATAGGTTTAGTAAACAGACAATATATAACATAGCATTCAATCAACTTTCTGTATATTCATTGCCATATTAGAATGCTTTCTATTTCTCTGGCCTGGTTTGTGCAGTACATATTTACTCTGTTACTAAAAAAAAACATTTAATGAACTTCATTTTTATCCAAAGAATGTAATTAAATAAATTAAAGTATTTTTTTCTTCTGCACAGCCATTATTACAGTCTTTAAGGGCTTTGTTGTTTTGAACAAAGCACACAAAATGGAGGACTGGTCAAGAAACATTCCTGGCTTCTTGGGGGGATAACGAGACCGGAAGGCCAACAGGATGTTGGCTGAGGCTAACTCTGTGCTTCTGTTTCTATTTTTTTTATGCAGCAATCCTGTCAAGAGCAGTGAAGAGAGCTATGAGAGAGAGGAGTCTGGAGACGGCTCTGGTGACTTCCTCCCCTTCAAATTAAGTCGGAAGGAGCGTCAAAGTGGTCCAGAAGAGCCGATCCAAAATGAGGAGGAAGGGAGCGGCGTTGAGTTAGAAAACTCCAACGATATAGCTCTTGAGCCTGGTCAACCCAAGCTGCCTGTTGAGGATTTGCGTGCGGATAATATGATCGAATGAGCTGAAATCTGCCAGTCTCAGATCTTCTAATATCAATTCAGTCTTGCAAAAACTCTCAGGATAAGAAGCCCTAAAGCCCCTAAAATGTTGTATTTTTTCTATTTCCTCAATCTCTGATATGAGCACATGTTCATTTGTATTGGACTACTTTATGGTATGTGCTGCATGCTGAGGCAGGAAGTGTGAGTTCAAATGATCCAATTCCTTTATGCCCCTGAATATATTATTTCTGATAATTTGAGAGTATTAAAATACTATTTAATCATTTAAAATAATATATAGTATGAGAATTTTTATATGCGTCACCATCATATAACATATTTATGTTGTATCAGAGTTAAACTGGAATGTCACTTTCTTAAATATAAAGGTTTTTACTATTTTCTGCCACTGCTGTTTGTTTGATTGTTTGTTTGTTTGTTTTTTCTTTATAAATGCTGTTTGTCCTTGAGGTTTAATTGACAATCTTGTGCAATTGCTCTAAGCTTTTTTCCTAATAATCTGTTGATATATTTGTACTTTATTATTATTATTATTATTATTATTATTATTATTATTATTATTATTATTATTATTATTATTATTCACTTGTAATCAGTAGCAGGTGCATGAAATTCATTAGTTTTTCATTCATATGAAACTTATGAGGGTTTTATTCCACTGCATTTTAATTTTCAATTAAAAACTCCAAGGAAAGGGCTGTCTCTTTTCCTTATTGGTACTTTTATGTCACATAAATTTGTACATTAGTAAGTCCTGTAAATTTTTCAGTATAGATCACTGAGCGACTCGAATGTTGTTCTCATGAATAGTGCATCAGTGTGCACTTTGCATCTCTTCTAGCTAAGTGAGGAGTGGGTTGCACTGTGGAATAAAGCATTCACTTTGCAATGCATTTATCATTTTCTATATTAGTAACCCATTCTCAGTAGCTCTAGACGGTTCAAATCATTTCCAGTCATCACATTTCCATTTGTCAGATGACCTCTTTTGTGCTGATGGAGAAGACAATAGCCAACCTTAAGACAACCTTTCTGTTTAAATGACAGACAACACTAACTGGTGTTCTTTTAGACTTCCTGTTTTGTTTTGTAAGAGTGGTGTTATCACACTTTTGTGCCGAGTATCACTAGCAAGCTTCCTCTGACAGTAATTTCACATGACCTGTTTTTTGACACAGAAAATTGTGTTGGTTTTGGAGTTTTAGTGCACAGCCTGTTATACAGAAGAGAGAAACAAATTAGAACAGATATGTCCTCTGGTATGATGAATGGACAGTGTTGTTCACTGTTGGTTCATGACTAAAAGTATTGTACACAAAATACACACAATGTTTACTTACACCTACCTTCAATACTTTACATTACATTACATTAAATGAACTTCATTTAATGTAAACTTCATTTCATTGCTGAGTATAGCTGATCCGGTGCTGTAACAATTGATCTGCCTTTACTCTGTTTGTTCATCAATGGAAATGGATCATCATGAAAAGCACAACAGTAGGGGTGACATGCTAGTGTGTGTGGTGCTGATATGAGTATATTGAGTCAGCAATGTTGCTGGTATTTTTTTAATACCTCACAATTCTTCCATGGAGCCATTTTTGCCCAGTATCTTTCTGATAGTGGAGTCATGAACAGTGACCTTTATTGATGCAAGAGAGGCCTGTAGGTTCTTTGATGTTGTCATTGGCTCTTTTTTCCCGTGCTCTTGGAGGAATTTTGGAAGGTCGGCCACTTCTAAGAAGGTTCACTACTGTGCTGAGTTTTTCCAGTTGGGGATAATGATGGGGTCCTTTGGAGTCCCAGAGCCTTTGGAATTGCTTTGTAACCCTTCCCAAACTGATGTATTTCAGTCACCTTCTTCCTCGTCATTTCTGGAATTTCTTTCAACCTTGGCATAGTATGTTACTGGGTAAGACCTTTTAACCACCTTCATGCTGTTGAAAAAGTTCTATTTAAGTGTTGATTTGACTGAACAGGGTTTGCCGTAATCAGGCGTGGTTGTGTCTAGTCCAGCTGAACCTCATTATGAATGCAGTTTCATAGATGTGGGGAATTAGTAACTACAGGCACAAATATATTTTCACACAGGCTCAGTTGATATTGGATCACTTTTTTGCTTCGATAAATAGTATCATCATTTAAAAACTGTATTTTGTATATACTCAGGTTGTTTTATCTTAGATTTTGTTTAAATTTTTAAAAAACAAAAACAGAAGAAATTACAGCATCGTGATAGTCTTTAAGAACACCTTTGACAAGAGAAGAACATACTGAACTCATTCTCATGGCTGGATCAGGAAGCTGTCGCAAGTATGCGGTGGACTTTAACAGGAAACATGGCAAGCACATCACACGACACTGTTGCCACACAGACGTGTTGTGGACCAACTGAGGCGTAAACGTCCACGGCTTTACTGAATGTAATACTGTGTGATTTTATGCCATTATGTTCCATGTAGACTGACATGAAGGATTTCACGTAAAACTTAAGGGCAACTTTGGAAACAAACAAACAAACAAACCAATAGTTCTACAACAGTGTTCCAGTGTTAAAGATGAAGAGTGTTTGGTAACAGTGTTCCAGTGTTAAAGATGAAGAGCGTTTGGTAACAGTGTTCCAGTGTTAAAGATGAAGAGCGTTTGGTAACAGTGTTCCAGTGTTAAAGATGAAGAGCATTTGGTAACAGTGTTCCAGTGCTAAAGATGAAGAGTGTTTGGTAACAGTGTTCCAGTGTTAAAGATGAAGAGTGTTTGGTAACAGTGTTCCAGTGCTAAAGATGAAGAGCGTTTGGTAACAGTGTTCCAGTGTTAAAGATGAAGAGCGTTTGGTAACAGTGTTCCAGTGTTAAAGATGAAGAGTGTTTGGTAACAGTGTTCCAGTGTTAAAGATGAAGAGCGTTTGGTAACAGTGTTCCAGTGTTAAAGATGAAGAGTGTTTGGTAACAGTGTTCCAGTGTTAAAGATGAAGAGCGTTTGGTAACAGTGTTCCAGTGTTAAAGATGAAGAGTGTTTGGTAACAGTGTTCCAGTGTTAAAGATGAAGAGTGTTTGGTAACAGTGTTCCAGTGTTAAAGATTGTAGCGGGATGGGCGATGCACAGAGACACGGAGGCGAAGGTAGCGCAAAAACTCAGGCTTTATTCTTGGTTTGGTAGAGTGTATGTCCCGGGGGTGTGTGTGTAGGTCCGCGGGGTCGGGCTGACGCCGTGACAAGATGAAGAGTGTTTGGTAACAGTGTTCCAGTGTTAAAGATGAAGAGTGTTTGGTAACAGTGTTCCAGTGTTAAAGATGAAGAGCGTTTGGTAACAGTGTTCCAGTGTCAAAGATGAAGAACAGTGTGTGGTGTTCAAGTGAGAAAAAAAAACTAAAACCCCTAACTTAATAGTTTATTACCTTAAAGAGTTGCATTGCTGGATGCCCATTTCTTTACAGAATTTAGGCTTCATTTAAAGAACACAAAATAAAATGCACAATTTGTGTGTGCACAGTAAAATAAAGGTGTCATTGTAATAGGAATGTTGTGAGTGTAGGCGCATGGTGGATTAGTGGTTAGCACACTCACCTCACACCTCCGAATCCCACCTCCACCCTGTGTGTGTGTGTGTGTGTGTGCGTGTGGAGTTTACATGTTCTCCCTGTGGTTCCGCGGTTTCCTCGCCCAGTCCAAAGACATGTGTTGTAGGCTGACTGGCATTTCCACATTGTCCGTAGCGTGTGAAAGGTTGTGTGATTGTGTCCCCTGCCTTGTGCTCCAAGTTCCCTGGGATGTGCTCCAGGCTCCCCCCGTGACCCTGTGTAAATAAGTGCTATGGAAAATGAATGGGTGGATGTTGTGGCGACATATTCTGAGCACTTGATACTGTGTAGCTGGCGATTCAGTTGTCACAATTTTTAATAAGAATTTTTCATGATTGTAATTTTTAAGATATCCCATGCTAAATAGAGATAGAAATCCATCCATCCATTGTCTATACTGCTTATCCTTCAGGGTCGCGGGGAACCTGCAGCCTATCCTAGTCAGCATCAGGCACAAGGCGGGATTCACCCTGTACGGGGTGCCAATCCATCACAGGGCACAATCACATACACATTCATACACTACGGACACTTTTGGACACGCCAATCAGCCTGCCATGCATGTCTTTGGACTGGGGGAGTAAACCGGAGTACCCGGAGGAAACCCCTGCAGCACGGGGAGAACATGCAAACTCCGCACACACAGGACACTGGTGGGACTCAAACCCCCGACCCCCAAGCGCCCAGAGATTAAAAAGTTTCTAGTAATTCTTAGTGTTTTCATAATCCATCCATCTTCAACCGCTTACTCCTTCTTCAGGGTCACGGGGAACCTGGAGCCTATCCTAGGGAGCATAGGGAACAAGGCGGGGTACACCCTGGACAGGGTGCCAGTCCATCGCAGGGAACAATCACATACACACTCACACACGACCATTCATACACTACGGACACTTTGGACACGCCAATCAGCCTACCATGCATGTCTTTGGACTGGGGGAGGAAACCGGAGTACACGGAGGAAACCCCTGCAGCACGGGGAGAACATGCAAACTCCGCACACACAGGACACTGGTGGGACTCGAACCCCCGATCCACAAGCGCCAAGAGATAGAAAATTACTAGTTATTCTTAGTGTTTTCATCATATTGTTTAGAAAATATTGTTTTATCCATGTAGAGCTGAATTGTTCTCAATACTGTTCCCGGTGTAAATAAATTCTGTGCTCTCCTTTTTAATTCAAACCTATTTGTCCAGGCTCCCAGAGGTCCAAGGTAGTTTCACTTTTCCAAACTAGCTTGAAGACTGACATAAAAATATGCAATTTATTTATTTATTTATTTATTTATTTAAAAAACAAAGGTCGAGTTTTAAAATGCAAGAAATTAGTTTCAAAAATTTATTTGTCGTTAGAGGCTAAACTAACTTCTTTTTGTTTGTGTGTGTGTGTATGTATGTGTGTGTGTATGTATGTGTGTGTTATATATATATATATATATATATATATATATATATATATATATATATATATATATATATATATATATATATATATATAAATAAATAATAGAGATACTGCAACTGAAATCCGATACAACGGCAGACTTTTGTTTTGAAACATCTCCAGTTGCGCTTTCCCAGTGTTCCCAGGTTCACACACGGGAGCGCTAGTGTTGGGCCAAGCACCGAGCTCTCTGGGTCTGGAAGAAGACAGAGCTGACCTGCTGAAATGGTAAGGGTTTGTCTTTTTTAACGTGTGCTAGGGAACACGGCTGCATTTATACACATATAACATTACAGGTGTCTTATTTAAAGGTGCAGTGAGTCAGTCAGCAAGAGAGAGAGTGGGAAATCAAATCAAATCTCTGCATTCTGTTGAGCGACGAGAAAGCAACGCTAAAGCACCGAGCTGGTCAAAACAAGGCCATCCGAGGAAATGCAGACTGTGTGAACTCCAAATATCTATCTACTTACCTTTACCTTTCAAAGGGTCCGGCGTCCTGATTTAAGCGCGCGGCGGAGCGCCCTGTGTGTTCACTAGCCGGTTATTTTGGACACAGCCGGTACCGTTGGTGTGAATGGGTGTGGATCCCCGCTTTTAACGTTAGCGAGCTATCCACAGTGATTGTACGCAAACTGCTCATTGTGTGAAATGTATCTCTAATTGTGCCTTTAAGGAAAATGAACTGTTTTTAAGCATTAGTAATCGTTCATCAAACGTCGGAATATAATCCAGCTGTAGTATGTCGTGTATGTAACAACATTAAACCAGGTTAGCATACAGGAGTTGCTAGCTGGTACAAGCAGTGAAAGCAGCGGAGTTGTCGGACTAGCTAGCTGGACTCTGAGCTAATACAGAGCCGAGTTCTGTGGCGTGAAGGTGGGAGAAGATATGTAGGGGGAAGCTGGGAGAGATCCTGTGTTCGCTGAGCTACAGTGTGTGGTCAGCTAGCTTAGCGGTCACATGACGGGTGTCGGGGTCTCAACCTAAATAACTTGCGCTGTATGGCGACTGGAGATGATCCAGACACATTATGATGGGATGTTACTCCTTTGAGTAACATCCCATTGGAATGTATTTGAACTTTAAAAAAAATTTAATAAAAACTCTGACTTGTCAAAAGGCTCAAGAATCACGTGACAAGGACCAATTAGTTCAGAGTTGCACTTCTTCCATAGGCAGGGGTGCCGAGCTGAAGCTCGCGCTTCGCTGAAGACGTCACGGGCTAATTTGCATATTGGTCGGTCACCGTGATCATTTGCATATCGAATTTACAGATTAGGGTGTCCGTGGTGTATGAATGGGTGGGTGAGTGTGCCCTGCGATGGACTGGCACCCTGGGTGTACCCCGGTTTGTGCCCAATGCTCCCTGGGATAGGCTCCAGGTTGGATGGTATCCTCAGTACGTTTACACGGACAACAATATTCCGATATTAACCCAATTAAGACGATACTCTGATTAAGAAAGTAGCATGTAAACCGATTATTGATGACCTTAATCCGTCATATTCATATTCAAGTCATATTCGAAGTGAACACAAATGGTATTAAGACATGTAGATTCCTGTTTTAGTCGCATTATGGAGGTGCATTACAGACACACCTTAATCACACTATTAATGTTGCGTGAGAGTTTTCATCGCATTTTGTGACCGGACACGATCACACACGGCAGTGTTCAACCGTTTGACGGCAAACAAGAGAGCACAGCTGCGTCCGAAACCACGTACTTACCGACTATATGGTAGGTGAAATACATGTACTATATAGTAGGTAAGTGTGTGGTTTCGGACATAGCCAGTGGCTTCAAGCAGTCGTCCATTTGCACGTATAGCATGCCAAATAATTACCTGCACTTGAAGCTTTCGTAAAAGCAAAAATTAAACGCCCAAAACTGTATATGGTACCATAACGAAGACCAACTGTATGTTGATACGTGAAATTCTGGAGGGAACGTCGGACAGCATGGTGTGGGGACGTAATGACGTGTGCCGTTAATCAGTCTATGTTCTATAACATGTAAAACCTGAACATGAAAGGAATACTCTAAAAGCAACTCGTGTAAATACCTTAATCACAATATTGTCTTATTCTGAACAAGGTTAATATTTTGGTTAATTGCTGTCCATGTAAACGTAGTCAGTGATGGGATGATCGGGATCATTTTACTGACTTGGATCTTTGAATCTCGTTCAGTAAAACGAACGTATCTTTATTCAAAGCATTTTTGTTCATTTCAGCAGAATTAAACTCGAATAGCCAAGTCAACACATCTACTTGCACGAACATTGATCATATTCCGAATAAGTTGAAAAATTGATAATGCAGCCGAGGACAAATGATAAGAAACAGAAATGATTAATTCACCACTCAACTGGGTCTTTGGGTCTGAGTCTTTCATTAGTTTGTCACGTGACAGCCGCATAAGGCTGGGGGTTTTGAAAAGTTTAAAACTTTAACTCTTTTTTTTTTTTTTTTTTTTAACCAGATTCAGTGTTATGGAAAATAACCGTCCTGACACAAATTCACAAGTGTATAAACTGTAAGAACTAAAAAAAAAAAAGCTCAAATTTGAGACCAGAATGGCATCATGTAACTGTAAGAGTCAAAATAAAACCTAACTACCCACTTTGTAAGTGGTTTGTAAGGAAGGTTGGGAATTATGAACTAATTTCTGTATCCAGTACAGAATATATATACGACTGTCTCGTCACCTGACATATGAATGAATGCCCCAAAAGACCAGAGAAGACACTCAGGAGGTGAACTAATCATTTCTGTTTCCTATACATACCCTACAAGGCTGTCATGTGACAAAAGATCAAGACCAGAAGACTCGGGAGGGGAACTGATCATTTCTATGTCCTGTATAAACGAACAAAAGGATGTTGTGCATGCGTGGCCAACACAAAATGAACGAATCACTCTCTGAATCATATAAAAGATTAGTCCCAAATGAACAGATGGTTCATGAATGACCTGTCACTATTGGGTATATGAAGAGGGGAGATTTTCTGAAGACACTTCAAATAGAGGAGAATAAAATAGGATACCATCTCTTTGATCAGAGTAGAAAATAATATAATTATTTTCAGTTAATCGTGCTGTTCTACTGTATAACGGCACGGCTGTAATTCGGGCCATAGGCACGAGGCCGCAGATACTCACAGTCATGCTGATTTTCAGTTTAACAGCACTGTTGCTTGTATGATGTTGCAAATTAGTGTAGAGTAACTAACGTTTCGACGCAACAGGCAAATCATTTGTTTATTTTTGCTCCTCAAATGGAAATAGATGCTGAAGAAGCCACACTCAACTGATAGCTGAGTAGCCAGCTCACAATGACTACTTTCTCGCTATAGGTGCATCCGGTGAAATCGACTTTCTCTTTCTTTATATTCATCTGATGAGCTTTCATATTTTAAGGCAAAAGTTAAATTCATGAAAATGTTATCATATCCACTGATGATGGCACAAACTCTAATGTAGTAACTGTTTCCGTGGGACTGTTGCTACAACTGAAATATTACAGATAAGCAGAGTGATGCAATGAAATGTCCCAGTATGATTAGAGTAATTTCAGTGCCTTGCGAAAGTATTCGGCCCCCTTGAACCTTTCAACCTTTTGCCACATTTCAGGCTTCAAACATAAAGATATAAATTTTTTATTTTTTGAGAAGAATCACCAACAAGTGGGACACAATTGTGAAGTGGAACGAAATCTATTGGATTTTTAAAACTTTTTTAGCAAATAAAAAACTGAAAAGTGGTGCGTGCAAAATTATTCGGCCTCTTTACTTTCAGTGCTGCAAACTCACTCCAGAAGTTCAGCGAGGATCTCTGAATGATCCAATGTTGTCCTAAATGACTGATGGTGATAAATAGAATCCACCTGTGTGTAAGAAAGCCATTTCTCAAAGATATCCATAAAAAGTCTCGTCTAAAGTTTGCCACAAACCACCTGGGAGACACACCAAACATTGAGAAATGGCTTTCTTCTTGCCACTCTTCCATAAAGGCCAGATTTGTGCAGTGTACGACTGATTGTTGTCCTATGGACAGACTCTCCCACCTCAGCTGTAGTTCTCTGCAGTTCATCCAGAGTGATCATGGGCCTCTTGGCTGCATCTCTGATCAGTCTTCTCCTTGTCTGAGCCGAAAGTTTAGAGGGACGGCCAGGTCTTGGTAAATTTGCAGTGGTCTGATACTCCTTCCATTTCAAAATGATCGCTTGCACAGTGCTCCTTGGGATGTTTAAAGCTTGGGAAATCTTTTTGTATCCAAATCCGGCTTTAAACTTCTCCACAACAGTATTACGAACCTGCCTGGTGTGTTCCTTGGTCTTCATGATGCTCTCTGCGCTTTCAACAGAACCCTGAGACTATCACAGAGCAGGTGCATTTATACAGAGACTTGATTACACACAGGTGGATTCTATTTATCACCATCAGTCATTTAGGACAACATTGGATCATTCAGAGATCCTCGCTGAACTTCTGGAGTGAGTTTGCTGCACTGAAAGTAAAGGAGCCGAATAATTTTACACGCACCACTTTTCAGTTTTTTATTTGCTAAAAATGTTTCAAAAATCCAATAGATTTCATTCCACATCACAATTGTGTCCCACTTGTTGGTGATTCTTCACAAAAAATTAAAAATTTTATATCTTTGTTTGAAGCCTGAAATGTGGCAAAAGGTTGAAAAGTTCAAGGGGGCCGAATACTTTCGCAAGGCACTGTATAAGCACACTTGGAATGCCGCTCGTCAAATCAAATTAGTGAACCGGAACTGACTGTTGTATAATTTAGCAATATCGGAGTATCAGCACGACTGTTATTTGGCCCTAAGCATGCCATATGTGACCAAATATTTTCTTTATATTTGCTCATTGGAAATATTTCCAAAGAGGACACAGAAGGACCGAGAGTTGCATGTTGCCATGCCAATACACACACTGACTGACAGACTGTAGTAAATGTGGTAACATTACAATGCAACAGTCTGGTTGGGAACGCCACTGGACCAGACCATTTTAAACTGTTGTATAATATTGATTTCTTATAGAAAGAAGTCATCTTTGTTCATTGCACCACAGATGAACCTTTTACACATTTGTAAAATGCTATAACCTTTATCCAGAACAAACACAAAATGAAGCAGTGGTAGTGAGGAGTCTAGAAATAGACATGAAGGAAATGGAATAACTCAATTATATTACTCTGAATATATCCAAGAAGTGAGGTTTTTTAAAAAAAAAGAGCAAAGTGCATGGGTAGGACAAACTGTGGTGATAAGGGATTGGTCACTGGAAACAATAATGATGAGTGATTGGTTGTTTGGAACAATGGTGCTTAGTGATTGGTTGTTGGGAACAATGGTGCTTAGTGATTGGTTGTTGGGAACAATGGTGCTTAGTGATTGGTTGTTGGGAACAATGGTGCTTAGTGATTGGTTGTTGGGAACAATGGTAATCAGTAACTGGTCAATGTGAACAACAGTGATGAGTGATCACACAAGCACTACTCAGTCAACCTTCACACGCTGGTGATGATTCGACCAAACCTGCTCTCTCACCTTGTATAACCATCAGTTATGATTTGAGCTGAAGAGCCGTATCGAGTGCAGAACAGTCACTGATGTCTGCTTAAAAAAAAAAAAAAGCTCTTTTAAAAATTTTTTTTAATAATAAATTCACTAAAGGAGTCTAAAATTCACCAAATCAAGCAAAAAACTTATGGCATGAAATTTTAACCACTACGCCATTATATAAACAGAAGCTTCTGGAGAACATTAAAGGAAAAAGATCATATGAAATCTTTGTATTAGTCTCTTTGCACGTCTTTTTTTTTTAATGTAACAAAAACCAAAAGGAAATTATTCTTTCTTAGAAAGCTAGTTTTCAGAAAGTCCTAACTATGAAATCTTTATCTTCTCCAAAATCATTACTCCAGGTCAGCAATGCCATGCTCTTCTTTGCATTTGAGAACCATCATGTATGATGTTACGAATATGTTAGAAGTGGCAGCAGGGGTAGAGATGAAACATATTTACAGTAGTAGTGAAGTACACAATTAGAGGGCTTGCAGTGCAGTCATGTCTCCTGCATGGAGGAATTGAGGCTGTTGTAATATGATTTAGGGCAAGTCCATGAGAGCCACTGGAGAAAGGAACTTGATCAGGCTTTTAAAAAAAATCAACAGGATGACAGTAATAGACAGAGATGCATTTTAATAAACTGCAAAATTGTTACTCTGTAACAATCTTCCATTTTTTGCTGAAATAATGATTTAAAAATGCTGAGTATCAGATGATACCTGATGCTGATCTTATCGTTACATCCTCTGTATGACTGAGTGACTCAATAATGATTCTGTTGTGCAGTGAAATATGAGTTGGCAAGTGGTTTCAAGATAAGATCCAGCCACTGCCCGAGTGCATCATCAAGAAGAGGATTACTATGAAAATCAGATTGGGAAAATATGTAAATTCCAAACTGATACCCATAATTTCAGACCAGTATTAGCCATGACCATTCAGTCATTTTCCGAGTTTGGTACATTCCGATTAGATAATTAAATTTTGAGTATTTTTATATGATCTCTTTAAAACACATCACTCAGAGTATATGTGTGTGCGTGTATATGTGTGTGTGTGTGTGTGTGTGTGTGTGTGTGTGTGTATATATATAAAATATATATTTTGTGTGTGTATATATTTATAAAATATATTTTGTGTGTGTATATATATATTTAATGTGTATATATATATTTTTAATGTATAAATGTGTATATATGTATAATATATTTAGTGTGTGTATGTGTGTGTGTGTGTATATATATATATGTATGTATGTATATGTATGTATGTATGTGTGTGTGTGTGTGTGTGTGTGTGTGTGTGTATGTTTGGGGGTTCAAATCACCCTGTGTGCATGGAGCTTGCATGTTGCTTTAGGGGTCTCCTTCGGGTATTCCGGTTTCCTCCCCCAGTCCAAAGGCATGTATTGTAGGTTTGGAATTGGCATTTCCAAATTATCCCTAGTGTGTGAATGTGCCCAGAGATGGGTTTTCACCCCGGCCAGGGTGTCCCCGCCTTGTCCTGAGTTCCCTTGGATAGGCTCCAGGCTCCCCCGCGACCCTGTGTAGGATAATACAGAAAATGGATAAATCTATGTATAGTTCATATAGAATCTCATTGAAGAGAGGAAACAGACTGTTCTCTTGCCATTTTTAATGTCCATGTAACAAGCACTTGCCTTTTCAGGTTAGTTAAACCATTACTTAAAGACAGAATAATAGAGTTTATTAGAATCTTGTCTTTGAGATGACTATTTGTATAAACAGTGAATTAAAGCTCTCTCTGAATGTGTGTGTTATCAGCCATGCTTGGACTAATGACGGAATGTAATTGTTTTATCCCCCCAAGAGTTTCCTCGGTGGTCTGTTTGGTCCTGTGTGTGAGATTGATGTCGTACTCAATGATGCCGAGAGCAGAAAAACAGCAGAGCTGAAGACAGAAGATGGGAAAGTGGAGAAACATTATTTATTTTATGATGGAGAGTCAGTTTCCGGAAAGGTGAGTCATTACCTCTCATTTCCTTACTAAGAGGGAAAAAAGGTTGTGTTTTTCTCTGGTTGGTGCTGGGTGTACATCTGACAGGCTAATTACTCTGTGTCGTTGGCTTTATACAGGGTATCTGCAGGTATCACACTTCAAATTTAATACTTTTTTAATACCATCTTCAAGACATTTCCAAAAAGTTTTAAGAAATGCAGGTCACTTCAATCATGCTACATGATACATCAGCTATAATGGATTGTGTTCGTGTGTATACATCCATTTCTGGGTTTAAGTAAACTATAGCAGGGTAAACTTCTATATGGGAGACCATAGCAAATATCCTTTTTGAATTTTAATTTGCTCAAACAGTGAAAGAAAGAAAAAATCCAGTATTTCCTTATGATTTTCTAAAATAGGAAAAAAATATAGAGAGATGGATTACGGCAGTGAGAAGAGAAAAAGATGTTGAATTTACCATCACTCCCTCAGCAGCTGTATTAGAAACCCCCTCGCAGCAGTTTTTACTAGTTTTGTGTTGTAATTTAATGTCAGGGTAATGCAACAAGTAGTGCTATAAATGTACAGACATTTTTGTAAAGAAGAAAATGTATATAATTCTGTTTTGTAGTATTACTATTGCACTGAATAATTTATTATTATTGTTGTTGTGATTATTATTATTTTTAAAGTATTATTATTATTTTTTTGGGGTACAAATAGTAATAAAACAATAGTAATATTTCTCACTTAAGTCACTTTTATGCGTTGGACCTTATGGCTTTTATTTTGGTGGAAAACAGTTGGCAACAGTTTTTTTTTTTTTTGTTTTTTTTTCCATAAATTTTTTAATTATTATTTATCTTTTTTATTTACTTCTCATTACCAATCAGGTGAAATGGTGTAAACGTGGTTTACATTAATGTAAAAGATTACGCTAAAGTAAAATCAAAGTGAATCTGGCTCGTGTCCTGTCTAAATGCAGGTTCTAAGCGACTGAAACTCTCAGCACAGACAGAGATGAAGTTGGTGTGGAGCGGCGTTTACTGTGAACCGAGCCGCTCTAAAACACTGATGAGCCGCACACACACTCCGAGTGTAACACAGTCACACGGGTTTATCATCTCAAACAGCAACCAGCCAAAATATAATCTAAATGTTCTTTACAGTGCCGGTTCGGTTGCATTTTTAAGACCTTTGAGATGTGGATTTAAGATATTTTAATGCTCATTATCACTGGAGAAAGCAATGATGCTTGGAATGGTCAGTGGAACAAGAAAACGAGGCCGCCAAAGAATGCGGTGGCTCGACGCCATCAAAACGGACACTGGCTTGGGCATAGATTAGCTGAAGGGGAAAGTCCGGGACCGGAAAGCATGGCGAGAGATGGCCTATAGAATTGCAGAGAGTCGGACCCGACTGACCGGATAACAGCAATGCTAATTAAGGCCTTATTTTCACATTAAGGATTTTAAGACTTTAAGAACCCATGGAAACCCTGTTATACTACTGCATATTAAAAGAATATGCCAACCTAATCTGTCTACTGCATGTGTAATGTATGTACAAGTACATGGCGAAGAATTTAGACACTTACCATTGTGTCTAATTTATTTATTTATATATATATATATATATATATATATATATATATATATATATATATATATATATATATATATATATATATATATATATATATATATATATATAAATATATATAAATAAATATAAATATAATTTATTTGTGTGAGAGAGAGAGAGCTTAATTGACAAATCTCTGGCTGAAGAATTCATTAAATTGCTAACCATTTAAATGCTTATAAAATGTTCCAACAACTGCCCTTAGACTTCCATTATAAGTGAGTTACCCTCTCAGTACAGGAAAAACATTGAAATTCTTGCCCATGGTTATTGCACATACCGTATAAAATGTGGTAGATTAGGTTAAAATGCTGGAAAATTCCCTTAAGTCAAATGTGCCAATCTCTAAAGTTTAGGCAAAGCATTTAGCATTTTTTGCTGCTTGCTATGTCAGTATGGGAGACACCTTAAAGATATACTTTTCTGCTTTCTCAGCTGAGGTCAGACCTAATGTTACCCCTACATTCTTTCCAAAATCACATGGTATCTGTACTGCCTGTAATCAAAAGATTTGTAATGGCCAGCAAGGAAAATAGCTTTGCACAAATCAGTCAGAAATAACAACGTGGTCCAGTCGATTCACTCGCTTCACGTAGTCTACCTAGTGAGTGGACTTGTGATGACACCATTTAACCATTAAAATCTTTCTGTATATGTAGACTGTAGTTCATAATTGTATTATGGTAGTTATGACGTATTTTGTGCTCTTATTTAGACAGAAAAAAAAACTTTTTGTTTCATGTTTTCCTTTTGTCAGTAATAAAGGTCAGTAAATATCTTTGACTACAGTTTATTATGTGTAGAGCAGACATGCAATCATGTTCATTTTGTTACAGTTGTATAAAGTAAGCTTTAAAAAACGGCTAAAGACCCACCTCTTCCCTAACCTCTTCCCTGTAACCAACCCCTAAAAAAAAAAAACCCCACCCTTGCATCTTACACCTCTGCTCCGCGCACTTTCCTTCTTCTAGAACTCAATTCATGGATCTTGTATGGTAGCACTACTTGTATTGTTCTATGCTTGTTATATCGCTTTGCTTGTATTTTCTCATTTGTAAGTCGCTTTGGATAAAAGCATCTGCTCAATGAATAAATGTAAGCGTATATATACTTAGCTGGTTGCTTATAAATCCAAATGTTTTTACCGAATGCAATTAAATATCCCCAAACATGTTTCATCATTTATGCTGTTAGCATGGAGCTTTTCTGTCCACCAACATCCACTAGGTTGTTTTTGTGGAAACCGTCTGGTAAATAAGCCTGTTAGGATTTTCTTCGTAGCAATGTTTGCACCTCTGCTTAAGGGAAGTTAGAAAAATGTTCTGAAAACTAAAATCTCAAAGGAAAATGTTGCTGTATATTGTAGTTTTGTTAGTTTTTTAATAGTATTCATTAAACTAGAAGTTAGTAAACATTTTTTTTTCTTTTAAATATTTAAAAGATGATGGAGTTATATAAAATGAGCATGACTTCATAAGAAATTGTTGATGAATTCATCATTTATTGAAAAAATATCAAACAAACCAAAAAAAACCCTCAATAATTTCTGTTTCCCCACAAGGTAAACCTCAACGTAAAACAAACTGGTAAACGACTTGAACATCAGGGGATTCGGATAGAGTTTGTCGGACAGATTGGTGAGTCATGTCAATACTCGGTTTTAATGGAGTTTAGAGTGGGTTAACGTTAAACACGAGTTATTCCTCTACTGCTGAATGTGTTTGTGCCGTAACTTGTACTGCAGAAGGCTTAAGAAAGCATGTGGTTGTCACATGAGGAGAGAGTGAGAGAGAGAAAAAGAAAGTGTGTGCTGCCCTTTCAGTGTAAAAGTAGCACACAACAGCCTGTTCAGAAATTGCTGTGTGATTGCTCTATAACTATTTATTTCTCAATAATGTTCATGTTCCCAAAGAAATGTAGTGATGTTTCAAGCAGCATTAACTTTCAGGACTGGTGACCGCGATTAAATCATACCTTGTATTTTATTCCTGTTTTATCATGTAGAACTGTTCAGTGATAAAAGCAACACACATGAGTTTGTGAACCTGGTGAAGGAGCTTGCTCTCCCAGGAGAGCTGACCCAGAATCGCAGCTATGACTTTGAGTTCATGCAAGTGGAGAAGCCATACGAGTCCTACGTTGGAGCTAATGTGCGACTGAGGTTAGTCTTACTTTTAACCACGATTGAAAGGCACAATCACGTGCACATTCACACACTACAGACAATTTGGAAATGCCAATCAGCCTATCACACATGTGTATGGACTGGGGGAGGAAACCAGAGTACCCAAGGTAAACCCCCAAAGCACGGGGAGAACATACAGGCTGTGTGCACACAGCGGAGGCAGGATTCAAACCCCCAACTCCAGAGATGTGAGGCACTAAGCTGCTGTGCCCCCCTGATTCAAACATGTTTTGGTAAATTAAAGTGTCATATTTCTGTTATAACAAGCTATAAAGGTAACTTTTTTTTTTTGACAAAAAGGTGGTTGGTCCTTCCCATAATTTTGGAAAATAGGGGAGCAGTAGACTGGTCTGTTGCAAATATCTTGCACTTCTGAAAAGCACAAAAGCACCGACTGAAAATCATATGCGGAATATTCTCATTATGAGGAATATTCTCATTTTTCTTTCAGTGTTTTATACTTTTATTGAATCGGGTCACTATCTAATGACGATCCAAACAAGTTTGAATCATGTGTCTTACTCTTAGCTCTTAGTGAACATTTACATGTACATCATTTGAAAGATACTCTTATCCAGAGCGACTAGTGCTTTGTAGTCAGCAGACTCTCGTGTTAGTGCAAACAGGTTGGCGTCTAGGAGGAGTTAATACGAGAGTTAGTACAGCAAAAAATAGAACAGTACAAGTCTAGGGTAGTTTTGGATGTGCAGAGTCAAGGCTTACTTAAGTGCATGCTTAAGTGAAGAGGTAGGTCTTTATTCTTCTTTTGAACACATCCAGTGACTGAGCTGTTCAGACAAGCAGAGGTCGTGTCTATTCAGGTCTCTTACCCTTTTCCCTTTTTACTAGCTATGTTTCCATCCATATATTTTTATCGAGTTTTGGGATCTCACATTTAAAAAAAAAAATGCTGGATGGAAACACGAGATGCAAGTAAAATCTCTAAAATGCGCATAAAAAAACTCAATTGCTCAATTGAGGTGGATTTTATTGTTGTTGTTTTTTAATTCAGTGAGAGGACCTGTGCATAAACTACGACTGAAACACATTTACTGAATAAATTCCACAATGTGCATCAAAAATGTTATGTGACTTTGCCTCAGCAAATCATGTGACTGGATAATTGGGTCAGGAAAGAGGACCAATCTTGTTGCACAGCATCTCAAATGTTGTTTTTTCATTCTGAAATGCCTGCAAGTCTATCATCAAAACCATTCGGTATGATTTACATTCCAGAACGGTCTCTCACGATTCCGTTCCCAAATCAGGCATCCGCCAGCGATCGCAAGATAACTTGAGGTTTGTGATCGTGTTTCCTCAGAGCGCACTGAAGCACAAGTCATTTACTAAATTTGGGTGGGGCACAATGGCTTCCCCAGTTGCAACATCTACCATCTATATTGGTATTTTGTGCCAGTTTCTCCGGAAGTGACATTTTTGTTCTCTTGAATGCATGGAAAGAAAACAGTGCTTTTATTTGCAGATGCTTTATGTGATAGTCCAATTTTTCAATTAAGATAAATTAAGAAATTGGATGGAAACAGCTACGTATGTACTGTAGGGACATTTCCCCTCACTTGTACAGTGGGAGGGATCTGAATATGGGTGGCTGATATTGGCTCATCAGAAAAGGAGAAATTATACTAAGACGTTTTAAATGTTTTTTGTTTTTAAATATTATACACAGGTATTTCCTCAAGGTAACCATAGTGAGGAGGCTTTCTGATTTGGTCAAGGAGTATGACCTAATTGTCCATCAGCTTGCTACCTACCCAGATGTCAACAATTCCATCAAGATGGAAGTGGGCATTGAGGACTGCCTACACATAGAGTTTGAGTACAACAAGTCCAAGTAAGTTACCGTATACATCAACAATGACCTTTCGCAACGTTATGGATGTGTTTTAATGGTTTGATGAGCTGCTCATTGACTGCTTTAATGAGCTTAATGTAGGGCTGCAACTAACGATTATTTTCCTAATTGATTAGTTGGCCAATTATTTTTTTTTTCTCTATTAATCGTATAGAGGGGAGGAGGGTTGCAAACTTTCAGTACCTTTTTTTTTTCTTCTTCTTTTTTCATTTATTTAAAATAAAATCCACAATCTGAGTGTTACAAATATAAACTCCAGACTAAAACTTTACACAACTGTTATAATTCATTTAGGACTGTAGTTTAATTCAGTGCTTTTTGTGCATCCATAAAAGTAATAAATATATATATATATATGTGTGTGTGTTGTTGTGTGTGTATGTATATATATATATATATATATATATATATATATATATATATATATATATATATATATATATATATATATATATATATATATATCACACACACACACACACACACACACAGTGGGGGGAAAAAAGTATTTGATTTTGTATGTTTGCCCACTAACAAAGAAATGATCAGTCTATAATTTTAATGGTAGGTTTATCTATTATTTCCCTCATTAAAATGCAAAACAATTTATAACATTTTTGACATGCGTTTTTCTGGATTTTTTTTTGTTGTTATTCTGTATTTGTGCATTACTTTTTTTTATAAAAGGTATCACCGACATAAACAGTAAACTGAAGAAAGTCATTGTCGGTGACTGGGTATATGATAAAGCTAGTGGCATTACATTATGTGCGTATGACGTCATGCCCCATCGACTAGGAAGCGGCTTATACTTCCGTTTAGTAAAAAAAAATGCTAATGTTCCTTTTAAAACGATATTACCTTTCTAAAATTCACACACTATGTATTATATACTGTACCATCTAGTTTAAGTGTACAGTTCTTCATTTGGGACACAACTTTAGTATTTACTCTCCGAAGCATGTTTTCAGAACAGAAGTAATGTAGTGAGTAAACGCACCCTGTGCCACGCACAAAATAATTGAGATTTGTTGACGATTTTCATAATTGATTATTATCGATTTTATCGATTAGTTGTTGCAGCTCTAGCTTAATGTACATGAAAAAACCTCTCCAGTGTTCTTGATCAATTCTGACATCTTCACACTTTCCAACAGATACCACCTAAAAGATGTAATTGTGGGTAAAATCTACTTTCTACTGGTTCGGATTAAAATCCAACACATGGAACTTCAGCTAATCAAGAAAGAAATGACCGGCATTGGTGAGACTTGATGCATTTTTTTTTTTTTTAAACAAAAGAACTTTACAGTCTTTTGGGATGACAGTATTGGAATATTATCACTGTCTTTTTCTTGCTGTATAATTCAGCATTATGAAAATCATAAGTCATGTGACATTCCTCTGACAGGGCCAAGCACAACTACAGAGACAGAAACTGTGGCTAAGTATGAGATTATGGATGGAGCACCAGTGAAGGGTAAGCTTGACTTGAACATATCAAAGACATTACTGGTTTGTGAAAAGATTTATTTAAATTGATTTTAAAACACAAAAGTGTTTGCAGAAAATGACTATTTACTTTATTGTGAATTATAATCACATTGATGAAAAAGTAGCACCTTATGCATTTGGACAGTAATAGTCATTATATAGTTATTTTCTGAGCTCAGTATTGTTTTTTATTTACCCCCCCTTAATGTTATGATCAATAAACTCTTTGATTTTTGGGGGGGTGTTTGTGGGTAGGTGAGTCCATTCCCATACGCCTCTTCTTGGCTGGCTATGACCTCACAGCTACAATGAGAGATGTAAACAAGAAGTTCTCTGTGAGGTACTTCCTAAATCTGGTGCTGGTGGATGAAGAGGACAGGAGATACTTCAAACAGCAGGTGAAACATCTCAGTAGTTATGCCAATTGAAGGTTTCCCAAGTCATTTTCATTATCTAGTAGTATTAAGCCATGTTTCAAAGGTGATCAAATGTTTGCTTGTCCAAATATGTCAACAACAAAAAAAGCCAACAATTTCCATGGGGTGTACTTATTTGTTCACATGACTATAAATGCAGCACTCTTCTTTAGAAAATAATGCTTACCTGTTTATTTTGTAAATCAGGAGATTGTTTTGTGGCGAAAAGCCCCTGAGAAGCTCAGAAAACGCAACTTCCACCAGCGTTACGAGTCCCCGGAGTCACGACCGAGCCTCTCTGCTGAACAGCCTGAAATGTGAGCAAGCAGCCAGCCATGGACACATTTCCACAGTGGCCAATCACAGGAGAGGAGAGCAAATCCCACCAAACATCTCCACCTCCACTCCTCGCAGCTTGCGGTGATCGGCCGTGTCTGTGCCTGCCTTCGCTGTGTCCACGCCGCCGTCCACAGCAACCAGTTTGTTAGCATTTAAGGACTTCTTCCACACTATAGAAAGCACTGGAACAGAAGCTACTATGTAAATCCTGTAGTACGGTTTGGGGCTTGCACCCTTCACTAGAAGATTTTTAAAGCACTTGCTAGTTTTTGAAGCTGCAGATAGATCAATGCCATCCAGGATATAAAAGTATATAAATATATATTTTATTGACTTCACTTTAGAGAGGACATCACTGCATGCTGGCTGGTTGAAATGAATCTGGTTATTAGAGGTGAACGTTAGTGGTGGGGTCATTGTTCAACAGTCAGGGAATGAAATGTGTTCTGCGTGTACCCAGGCCACAGTCCCATACCAATTTTTGCAATCACATTAATATGTTAAAAGAAAACACTAACTTATTTAGCATCTAATCCTTAGGCCCTTACTGCAATAGATAAATTATCCCTATTGTAACTTTTTGGAAAGTAAAGAAAGACATGTATAGTATTAAAATATTATTTTCTTTTCTTTTTTGCATGAGGCTTTGGATTTAAAACTTTTCAAAATTATACTTTTAGGATGAAACGGTGTGTGCAGCTGATTTAATGTACAGCCCATGGGTGTCTAGATGGTTATGTTCTGAATTAGCCACACAGAATGGCACATCTTATATATTTTTGTTTCTCAACTTGTCGATATCACTCGATCCCATAACAGACCTATATGCAGGCTGCACTGTTTTTCATGTTAGAGTATTAACGGTTTCCCTTTTGTTTTGTTTTTTTTTTTTTTGAATACCACATGCGGCTGTTTCATCCATTTGTTTAAATGTACAAGTGACCGTAAACTTATGATGAAATGAGTCAGGTTTGTTGCATGACCTGTTCAAGGTTCTGGTGTAACAAAGTGTTCCTCAAATTTTCATTCTTTTGCTAATGTGCAGGTTTTCTCTAGGATGGTGAGAAAATACATTCCTTTGGATGTTGATTAACCAGCATATAAACCATTAGGGTTATGATATGAACAATGTTGGCATTTATAACTTAAACAGTACTACAGGAATGGCATTTCCCACCTACAATGGCTGCTGCAGTAATGCATTACAAATATTAGAAATGGTGTGAAGCAGGTGAAAAATTTCATTGTTAGTGGACCTTTAAAAAAATGTACATATCCAGCCTCAATATGTTTATCTGTCAAATAAAAATGCAAGTTTATACTGGTAAACAAGTCTGCATTTTGCATGCAACTACACCATCAGTCAACCCTTTGGGCTAGGTTTGCTTAAAAAAAATTGCTTAATATGGTGTTCTGTAAGACTGGCACCCTGTCCAGGGTGTACCACGCCTTGTGCCCGATGATTCCTGGGATGGGCTCCAGGTTCCCCATGACCCTGAAGAAGGAGTAAGTGGTAGAAGATGGATGGATGGATGGTGTTCTGTAAATGTGTTGAATAACGTTTTGGACTTACACTGAGAATTAAGTCTCCACAGTTACATGGTCTGAAATACTTACTACAAACTCAACATACTACATATGGTGTCACAAAAGTCTCCATACATAAGGGACTGTTTGCCAGCACCACGTCGGTTGTGCCTTCGTCAGTGAATATTCGTGGACGTTCCCTTCTCGGCTGTTCCACAACACTTCCAGTCTTTTTGAATTTGTTAACAAGTTTGGCAACAGTGTTGTGTGTGATGTGCTTGTCATGTTTCCTGTTAAAGTCTATTGCAATCTAAGCAATTAAATACCTCTCTCACATTGGCTAATGTTCATGAGTCCATCATCAGGAGAACACTGAACAACAATGGTGTGTGGGGCAGGGTTGCAATGAAAAAGCCACTTTTCCCACAGAGAACATTGCTGCCCTTCTGCAGTTTGCTAAAGATCATGTGGACATGTGGTTTTGTGGACAGATGAGACCAAAATTGGTTGGAATGAGAAGCATCATGTTTGGAGAAAGGAAAACACTGCATTCCAGCATAAGAACGTTATCCTATCTGTGAAGCATGATGGTGGTAGTTTTGCTGCATATGGGCCTGGATGACCTGCCATCATTGATTGAAAGTTCTTAATTATACCAGCAAATTCTAAAGGAAAATGTCAGGACATCTGTCCATGAATTGAATCTCAAGAGAAAGAATCTCATGCAGCAAGACAACGACCTTAAGCCAGTGTTTCACAAACTAGGGGACCACCAGATGGTGCTGGGGAGCTGCACCAACTTTTATTTATTTATTTATTTTTATTGTTAATTTGACCTGTATGTAAGTCAGGATTGTGAACCTTTACACTATGATGTACATGAAAATGAAAAACATTAATAAATGAAAATTATACACAGCACACTATGACACACACCAAATAGAGACATCTGTGGATATACTAGAACTTTTAGCCTCACGTTGATAAAACCGAAGACTATTTAAAATGGATATCTATTTAGATAGAGGACATAGTCTCTTATCTGAGAACATTAATACAGAAGAGCCTAGCATGAAAAAAATAATCAATTTGACGACTCTAGGGGGCCACAAAGGGATGCACCCTATACACGGGGGACTTTGTCTGAGAACCACTGCATTATGTTCTACTAAAGAATGATTAAAGGAGAATAAAGTTAATGTTTTGGAATGGCCGAGTCAAAGTCCTGACCTTAATCCAATAGAAATGTTGTGGAAGAACCTGAAGCAAGCAGTTCATGTGAGGAAACCCACCAACATCCCAGAGTTGAAGCTGTTCTGTACTGAGGACCGAGCTGAAGTTCCTCCAAGCCCATGTGCAGGACTGATCAACAGTTACCGGAAACACTTAGTTGCAGTTATTGCTACACAAGGGGCTCATATACTTTTGCCACAGATATCTCACAGATATGTAATATTGCATCATTTTCCTCAAGAAATAAGTGACCAAGTATAATATTGTGCCTCATTTGTTTAACTGGGTTCTCTTTATGTACTTTTAGGACTTGCGTGAAACTCTGATGTTTTAGGTCATTTATGCAGAAATGTAGACATTTCTAAAGTGTTCTTTAGAAGCTTACAAGCACCACTGCATCTCTTCGATTTCTTTGTTTGTTTACTTACTTAACTGAAGGACACCGACACTCATATAATGCTTGCCTTATTATTCCGACACTTCAAAATGACGTCCATCCGCATAAACATACACAGTGACTACGCCCTCTGGAGGTGAAGTCCGGAATCAAGGTCACTGAAAGATGCCTGCCTAAAACAACTGCTAAATCGCAAATCTGTTTATTTAGCAAATAATACAATTGCGATGAGAACTTATTACTAGAAGAGTCTACATTTGGTCTTTTCTTCAGCGCTGCTCGTCTTAATGATTACAATTTGATTTCAGATCATAACCAGCAGGCATTACATTAGACATCTATATCTCCGGGGGCCTTTCGCACGTTGTCTAAACCGGTGAAGCTGCCGATCACTGACCTTAGGATTTTCTGATGAACGGCATGGCCTAGCCTAGTGTTGTGTGTCACAATGAAAGCTTCGTACTTTTGGTTCACAGTTCACACGGTCGGTTTAGCGGAGATGAGACACGTCCTGGTGTTTTAATCATGTCTGTTCACCGCTGTGTGTACTTATTGACGCGCTCACACCTGCAGCGCAGGGCCTGTGCGATCATATCCAGCTCTGCTGGGCATGTGTGTGGAGCAGAGAGAGCTGTGCTGAGCTCTTCATCTACACGAAGATCTGCATCTTCAGACAGCTCATGGAGACCCCCGGACACCTCTCTGTTCGTCCCACTCGCGGTGAAAAGCGACAGCGCAGCAGAGGGAGCGGTGGGAGCCGAGTTAACGCGGCCACTGGACAAAAGTAACGCGGGGTTTGTTTTGGGGATGCTAATTAAGCTATAAGGTCTAACTTCGTGTCGTGTAATCTCCGTGTCCGTGCTGTTTGTTAATGAACACAAGGAAAGGAGCGCGTTTATTAACTTCTAGATGACACATGATCAAGCTGTCGCGGCAGGTGTGTCTGTGCATGCGCACTTCACTTACATTCACGCGTATTCAGAGGTGCAAATAGTAGCACAGGTTGGATATGTAAGTAAATAAATAGCAAGGCAGTGAATATGTGCTGTAGCTATTGAGTAGATAACAGTATTTGTGGTGAACATGGGCGAAACCACGCATTCTGGGGGGGTCGTGCCCCAATGCTGATGAAATACCAATCTAAAATCCCCCCCTGCCCCCCCATTTACAGTACAAAATATTTTCCACATGTCCCCATTTAATGATCCTTGCCAACGGATCTGTCTTTTCATCTCTTCGATTTATTTATGTCTAAACTTTTTTTTTTTTTTTATATTTTCCCGTTTGTTAAGGAAAATATGTACCCCCCTCCAATTGTACACTTGGTTGCGCCCATACTCAACACAAGTTGGTTGATGTATTTTATCAGCTCAGACTGAGAAATGGAGACAGCAGCCAAGCGTAGAAAAGTGCAGCAGAACATACTGGCTTTTATTCAGAGTATAAGTAACTAGATACCTAAATAGTAGGTAACCTTGGCTTAGTATAGAAGGCATCATACCATGGCTTCGTTTTGTTCTTAAGAACGTCAATGAACTTTTGTTTTTTGCACACCCACGAAGTAGGTTAAGATAACGTCAGTTCCAGGTTTTGACCGTTAACGTTACATTCATTTGCATATCCTCCTGCCGAGTTCGTTGGACACAAACCAATGTCCCTACCATGGTTACGCCATTGGTTATCTGTCTATCTGTCTGTCTGTCTGTCTGTCTGTCCAAATGGTTATAATAATAATTGTATGTATCTCATTCGTGTTCCGATCTTATTGGTTGAACTGCTTTATCATTTTCTTCTATTGCAGGTGAGCTTCTCAAAGTGCTGAACAGATTTTACAAAAGGAAAGAGATGCAGAAGCTTGCTGCTGATCAGGGGCTCGATGGTGAGTTTCTCAGTGTAACTGAAAAGACTGATGAACAGTGTGCTTTGTGTCCATTTCCGTTCTCTTTCATTGCCTGGATAACTTGGTTTTCTCTGAGCATCGATAAAGTTCCAGTGAAGCCCATTCCTCTGACTTAACACAAACATCATAATTACAGTAAGATGCATTATTGGCCTTCAGTCATGAAGATGTCCAAATATGTGTAATCCACAAGCTTTAAAAGTGCAGCACACCTGACCTGCATTTTGGTCATGCTATTTACTGATTTAAAGTGAAACCGGTTGTTTAATGTGTTGCCAGTAAGTAACTTATCTGTCCCTTGTACTGATATTTTGAGCTGTGGCAGCATTGGAGATATAGGCACATTGTGTTTCATTGGTATCTCTATAAAAAGGGGTAGCGTTAATACAGTATATGCTGTCTAAAGTACATGTGAATTTGGTGGATTAGGTTAATAATGAATTATGCTCCGTTGCATTACTTAAGCTTTTATATTAATAGAGTAGCTAGCTAGCTAGCTATATTGCTCAGATGGACTTGTACAATTTGAACAGTGGTTGCCATGTACAAATCACAAGGCTGTGCACATTAACCTCAAGGGTACATAACTGTGGCATATATTTGTAGCCCAGCACATTTTGATGTGTTACTTGCTTAACACACTCTATTTAATGCATTTGTGTGTTGAAGCAGAAAACAGCAAACAGTGCCAGACCCCAGCTGTCTATAAACATCTCTATAACTGTGCAACCCAGACTTATATAAAACTGATGAGACATGGATGTTCAGCATGATAGAAAACTGGTTATGTGGAGGAATTGCTTACATTAAATCATAAAGAATAAAACATTGATCTCGATAAGCCATTTTTCAAAGTTCACCCAAGGCACTTGCTTCGTTATCTGCTGCATGTAATGTGTTTTTTTTTTTGTTGTTGTTTTTTTTTTTATTCTAGCTCGTCTCTTCCACCAAGCCTTTATTAGTTTCCGGAAGTATGTTCTAGAGATGAACGCTCTTGCTGCTGATTTGCACATTATTCTTAGTGACATCTGCTATGGAGCAGGTGAGTACTGAGACACCACAAGTGCTTATAGAATCAACTGTGACATTAATAATCTGTTGAAATCATGCTGTTTGCTATCTTGTGCCTTTTTTCAGGACACATTGATGATATTTTCCCGTACTTTATGAGACATGCCAAACAGATCTTTCCCATGCTGGACTGCATGGATGACCTGCGCAAAATTAGCGATTTGCGTGTCCCAGTGAACTGGTAGGGGAAGTTGCAAACTGTATTTGTTTTGGATTCTTTTTGTATTGGTTTTTAATTTGTAGAAACTATTTACATCTTCATCAACTTGTAATTAATAGTTGGAAAGCTCTGATTTTAGAGCAGTGACATCTTAAAATCATAAATGGACTCGATGGACAAAAATAGCAGCCCTTTTTTGCAGTTAAAAACAGAATTTAACTCGATTTAGCTCCATATATCTATCAGCCAGTTATTTATGGTAATTATCAGAATTATAATTACTGTAATCCTATTAAGTGTCGTGCTTATAATCTTAAAACAAACCAATAAAAGACAATGTAATATAATATAGTTGACTCCTACCTATAATAATGGCCCATTTTGGTTTTATCTATGTTGCCATAGAAACAACAAACTTTTAAGTCCTGGATGATTAGTGGCTCAGTCAAATTTCTGAGTGATCTCATAATTCTGATATGGCATGAACACGTTTTGTAGGTATCCTGAGGCCAGAGCTATTCAACGGAAGATCATTTTCCATGCCGGTCCAACTAACAGTGGTAAGACCTACCACGCCATTCAGAGATACCTGGAGGCAAAATCTGGCGTTTACTGCGGTCCTCTCAAGCTGCTGGCCCACGAGATATTTGAAAAAAGTAACACTGCTGTAAGGATTTTTTTGTCTTGTCTTCTTTTTTTTTTTTTAACAATTACATCCTGTTTTATGTGAACAGTGCGTGAAAAGTCTGTTTGTACAACTATATAAATACAGTCTAGTTGGCTTGTGTGATATTTCGGCAATATGGCCTGTTCTGCATTTAATCAAACTGTACCCTTGTGTATATGCATAATTACAAAATGAAATGGTTCTATCTTTATTAGGGTGTGCCATGTGATCTGGTGACGGGAGAAGAGAGAACCTTTGTGGATCCAGAGGGGAGACAATCTAATCACGTAGCCTGTACTATTGAGATGTGCAGTGTTATAACTCCATGTGAGTGATGAAATAAAAAAAAAAATGAAAAAATACTGTAGCTTATTGACACTCAGTTTTGTTATATGAAGAGTAACTGACGAGTGATTCTCTGTTCAGACGAAGTAGCGGTCATCGATGAGATTCAGATGATCAGAGATCCTGCCAGAGGATGGGCCTGGACTAGAGCGCTGCTGGGTGAGTGCCTTGCAATGCTTAAATGCAACTGGAGTGTAATGTGGTGATCTGAACTTTCTAAATTTCTGGATTGTCCGTGACATCAGTATTTTACCATATTGAAGCCTGTGTATTTCTTTACATAATGGCAAGAGAAAAAGTTTGCTAATGCAATTAGCTAGTTCAAGTCTGTTGTGCTCGCAGCATTGCAGCCATGTGACACTCAAAGGATGCTTGCTTGTTGATTTTGTATGCATCCAAATGAACTTCTGAACATTTATTTTTGTTTTGTTTCATGTTTTTCACGTGATCAGGTCTGTGTGCTGAGGAGATCCATGTGTGTGGAGAACCTGCAGCCATTAGCTTCATCACTGAACTCATGTTCACCACTGGCGAGGAGGTGGAGGTGAGTCTGTTCTTTGGCTATGTTCAGATCAGCAGCTTTAATTTGACTGTTTGACATAATTGATTTGACAGAAAGCATTTGCCAGTGTCAGTTGCAAGAAGACACACAACGTATTCCATTTGAGTAAAAGTTATATTTGGACGTGGTTTCAAAAGTGTCGGATCACTGGATGTTTGATTCGGGAATTTATCAGCAGTAGATGATTAATAATGTTTAAAGAGGGCTGATCAGTTTTTTCGTTCATTTATTTTTCACCTTTTTTTTTTTTTTTTAACCCTCAAGGTCCGCAACTATCAACGGCTGACTCCGTTCACTGTCTCGGACCATGCGGTGGAGAATTTGGACAACCTGAAGCCCGGCGACTGCATTGTGTGTTTTAGCAAAAATGACATCTACTCAGTGAGCAGGCAGATAGAAATCCGAGGCCTGGACTGTGCTGTCATTTACGGCAGTCTGCCACCCGGTAAGAGGCCCAGAGTTTCTAGAATCCAGTAATATTAAAGCCGAATATATAGCTTTTTATATATATTGCTTGCCAACTAATATATTTGTAACCATTATCTTCTATAGTATATTCTATTACATGTTGTTGCACAGTTCTCATTTACTTCTTTTGTATTGTTTTCTCAATGTGGTATTCAGTCAACTTGTGGCCTAACAACATGAATACTCTGACTAACAGGTACCAAGCTGGCTCAAGCAAAAAAGTTCAATGACCCCGATGACCCCTGTAAGATCCTCGTCGCTACTGATGCAATTGGAATGGGTTTGAACTTGTTAGTATGTTTTCTGCCATCTTATATATACATGCTTTCTTTGAGAGTCAGTATTTCACAGTATTGCCTAGTAGTGTTCTTATAGTAGTATGGTAGTTTTTCTTCCTCCTTACTGATACCACATGAAGTACCGTGCACTGAAAAAAATGCAAAAAAGAAAAAATATATAACAGATTTTTGATAATGGGAAATATTTGCAAAAAAGCATAATAGCAAACGCCCCTAATGCGTATGTGTATGCGGAAGAGGCCGGATAGCCGTTTCCTCCAATTGTGTCACTATGCTTCCTACGAGGAACATGAAGCCAACCACTTCTTTTCAAATCACTGCTCATGATGCACCACAAAGCAGCGATTTTGGGGGGGGAGGCTTGGCTTCATGTGCCTTGGAGGAAGCACAGTGACTGCCATAGTGCCTCGGAGGAAGCACAGTGATGGACAGCTCTATGGTGGATAGGAATTGCCAAGACAAAATTATGGAGAATGTAGGGGAAAATCCAAAGAAACAGTAAATGCATTGAAGGTCAGTGTGATGCAAAGGAGTGGATCGATTTTGATGAAACATTAATGAACATTAAAAACGGTGCACAAAGAAACTAGGAGAATTCCAATTTTATGTAGTAGCAACAAGTTCAAAGGCATTGACCTATAATACCCTATAATGACCTATAATAAAAAATTTTTTTATAATAATAAAAAAAAATGTGATTATATTGAAGAACTCCTTGCTACTCGACCTAATATTTGAATCTGCATTTTACGTCTCAGACTATATGAAGGGATACACTGACAGCAGCAGGTTCTAGTACTTTCAGTTGGTAATATTGTGTAATTTTTCAATTTGATACCGTCACACTTTTTTCAGTACTGGTATTTCATACAACTCAGACTGTTGTTTTGTTCGAATGTAAGTTTCCTTGCTTCATCTAGAAACCTCACCAAATTTCTGTCTTTCCCAGGAGCATCAGGAGAATAATATTTAACTCCCTGGTGAAGCCCAGCGTGAATGAGAAGGGGGAGAAGGAGATGGACACCATTTCCACCTCTCAGGCTCTGCAAATCGCGGGCCGAGCAGGTCGCTTCAGTTCCATGTTTAAAGAAGGAGAGGTGACCACGATGCATCGCGATGATCTGCCTGTGCTGAAGGAGATCCTGAGCAGACCTGTTGATCCTGTGGAGGTGAGAGACACTTATGAAACATCGTCGTCATATCTAACCCCCCCACCCCCCACCCCCGTTCATCAGTCTAGAGCAGTGGTTCTCAACCTTTTGTGAGCTCTGGACCCCTAGCATATTTCAAACAATCCACAAGGACCCCTCACTCCCCAACAATTATAGTCTATATATTTAACAGTCATTTCTATTTATTCTTTATTTTATTAATATTTAACATTAATAATACTAACTTTGGGCATTTAAAATTGAATCAAACTTTTCAAGATTTAATTTTTTTACGTTTTATTTTTGGTGTGACATTTCATTTGGCTCTCTGGATTATCTTTTGTTTATTTTATCCACCAATTTGACACATGAACTTGTCTACCACTAATAGGTTTTTGCAAATGATCATTTCATTTGTAAATAAATTTAAAATAAATCCATCAATGAACGATCGTTAGCTCAGCTAATGTGGTTTGTCAATACACGTGAAGAACCAAATTGGTAAATTTTAAAACCCATCATAAATTGTTCTTACATTTGATGGGTGTATGATATATTTTGATATGGTTAACACACACAAATACATATATATATATATATAAAATAATTTTTTTTTTTTTTTTTTTTTTTACATTTTAAAAACTTTCCCCCAGACCCCCTGCAATTACACCATGGACCACTAGGGTTCAGCGGCCCCCTGGTTGAGAAGCACTGGTCTAGAGCATGGAACATACAATTGGAGCATGCATGGCAAGTGAATAAATTGCATTTATTCCCAAGTGGGCAATTTGCTGAGCATATTAGGGCAAAGACATGGCATCAGAACTACATCACAGCATCAGACTTAAAAGAGGAAAAAATGCCATTTGCGTCATTTTGCTTTACGCAGGCACCCACTGATATGAGCTTGAGAAGCTGACCTTAAAGAATGGTGTCCTGACACATCTCTCCTCTATGTGATTTCAGACAGCAGGTCTACACCCCACAGCAGAACAGATAGAGATGTTTGCTTATCACCTTCCTGATTCTACGCTCTCCAATCTCGTTGTGAGTGTTGAAAATCTGAAATCATAATTCAAGGCAAAGTGCCTACATTTTGCTCACTGATTCCTCTGTGTAACAGGATATATTTGTGAGCCTCTCACAAGTAGATGGCCTTTACTTTGTCTGCAACATCGATGACTTCAAGTTCCTGGCAGACATGATCCAGCACATTCCTCTGAACCTGCGCTCTCGCTACGTCTTCTGTACAGCACCCATTAACAAGAAACAGCCCTTCGTTTGCACGTCCTTCCTGAAGGTACTGATGAAGAATGACATGATGGTGGTTCATGGTATAAAGTTCTCCCCTGTGTAGTGATTTCTTTTTGTTTGATCAGCCTGACTGATCATACACCTCTAAGGTCTGTTTCCTCTCCCAGCATTTGCTCCTTTGGGGTTTTGTTTGCAGTATGTTTCAAGCATTGCCAGTTAAGCTTTATGTATTATGGTAGAGCATTCTGTGAGCATCCCATGATGTGTGTGTTTGTCTGTAGTTTGCTAGGCAGTTCAGCAGAGACGAGCCGTTGACTTTTGCCTGGGTTTGTCGACACGTCAACTGGCCATTGATCCCTCCCAAAAATATTAAGGACCTAGTTCACCTGGAGGCTGTGCATGATGTGCTGGACCTCTACCTTTGGCTCAGGTATTGTTAAATTCTAAAGTTTTTCTGTTTCTGCTTGAATTTGTCATTTTGAAATTTAAGTGCTGGAAAACCTGTTTTTTTTTTAATTAAATCTAGTGCTGCTTAAAAAGTGCTTGAATGATAAAAGTCAATAAACACAAAATCGCTAAATAACTTTAAAGCGTTTGTTTTCAATAGAACACGAATACAATCCTTTCACTCAAAATATGATGACCCGATGCAGCCTGTTTCTCTCCTCCTACTATCAACACCTAGCGACAAATCGAACGATTTTTTGGGCAAACCTTAGCTACTTTCCATAGAGTCGCCTGTAATGCCCTGCAAGCACGAGGTCCTGCTTTCTCCCCGCAGGTAGACATTTCTCTGCATCTACTCTGTTCAGTGAAGGGCAGAGAGGAGCAACACATTCAGCATGAGAGAACAAATAAAAAATTCTGTCAATTGTAAACAAGTGATCATTTTACATGTAAATATAGCCGAAATCACAGCACAAATTTTAACTTATGTGTCTGGGGAGTTTGTCAGGTGACGTCGTGGTTATAAAATCAGGATTTTAGTAATGCAGAGCTGCAACTTGGAAATGACTTGGAAGTGGCTGTTCGTTAACATGTAGTCTCTTAATGGGCTGCGTTTCAGTCACTATTTCATACTCGTTCCATTGTCTGACGACAGGAACAGAAATGTATGTGAATATGATACACATCCTGCTCCTGAATCCACCATTCCAGCACTTCAGAGATTTTGTATTCAGGTGTAACCTTGAGCCAGTAGTTCCACCCCAATGTTATGAATCTTTGTGTTTGATTATTTCCGTTTGAAAACGTTTGGCCGCGTTAGTATTTTTCCACATTTCATCTTATCTACGATCTTAAAGTTATTCTTGGGGCATTTGGTATTGTGCACTGTCACTGGGCTGGTGTACTCATACGAGCATTTTCAAATCAGTTTTGTGTGTAGACAGAGATCATTTCTGAAATGCTGTTTGTGTGGATGAGTTTTTTGTTAAATGGAGGGGTAAAAACTATATTTTCAAAAAGATCTGTATACATGTGGACAGGGCAAAAGACAAGGTAATATGTATGAATCATAGATATAAGGGGAACACAAAACATCTTGAGGGAATCAACGTAATCATATTATTAAACAGAAACAAAAAAATGGACCTGGACTTGCATCTTGGCAAACTTGTGATGCTTTTACTCCTCTCTTTATATCTGCTTCTACAGATCTTAGTCATTTTTCTATCACTGGGTATCACTCATTTCAATACTATTCTACTACTCACCATTTCATACTACAAGACTTGTGTATGTTGGCAGTCGTAAAATTTGTCATCTTATTTAGAATGGCAGTGGGAAGTTTAGGGAATGAACAAGACTGAAATGTAGACTTGCTTTGGACTCCTGTATTCGAAAAACTGTTTCTATTACCCTTTATATTCTCCTAGTACAGCAAATTTCCAACTACTGCCAAGCGTGTTTTTTTTTTTTTCTCTCTCAATATTTAGACACGTTTCTTGTATTCATGGTACGTCCATTCCAGTTTTCTTATATGCAATCAGAAAATTAGCATAAAACCAGTTGGATGAAAACCCCACTTCGGTCTGTTCATTTTCCCTCTGAATTCTCCTTATAGCTATCGCTTCATGGACATGTTCCCAGATGCCAACCTTGTCCGTGAGATCCAGCAGGAACTGGACAGCATCATTCAGGTTGGAGTGAGAAACATTACACGACTCATCCGTGCCACAGAAACGCAAGGCACCGGTGCAGGTTCTGTGCCTGAATCAAAACCCCCCCCATTCCCTGGACTAAGACTGAGAAAAGCTCGGGGATCCAAATCCCATGTTCTTGGCAAACAGGACCAGAGGGGTGTGGACAGTTCTCTCGGCACTCGTCTAGTTCAGGAGGGTCTGCTCACGCCAGAGCTCCTGCAGCAGCTGCAGAGAGAGTGGACAAGAGAGCAGAACCCCAGTGGACCTACAGGGACTATTAGCAAAAATAAGAAAAAGAAATGAGGCATTTGGTATCGGTCTCGTGTTTCTACATTTATATAGGGGCTTATATATAACAAATAATGTTCTGTTTATCATGTGTGTCATATGTGGACATGTGTGTCTGTCAAGACTGACTGAAACCTAAGCTTCAGATTGTGGTACACCTGTGTGAAAGGCTGTCTGAGTGTGAACGCCAGTCAACATTGCTACTAGCTTCCAAATAAAACGCACTACTATTTTTCATGGGCTTTCATTACCTCGTTATGACACAAACAACCTTAACTCCACCTCCACAGCTAATGTTATATAAACCATTCTATATCCTACTCTAAAGATTTTCTTCACAGTGAGTTTGATGCAGATCAGAATGTTGAAGTCTTTATTTTTGTATTGACATTTGTTCTATTTGCTCCACATGAGAGGACTAAAGACATTTCATCCTCAATAAGACATTATTAAACATAATATTGAATTTATACAGGTAACTGAGATATTAAATGATTGCTTATTTGTTTTTGACAGTGCAGGAATGCAGCCAAATTTATTCAAGGTCTCCTCTTTCCATGAGATCTATCAGACGTGAAGTTTGACTTGCTCAAGGTTACTGGCCAGTCATGTGACATCACTCATAAATCCTTTTTTTTACTAGTATTTAAAATGTTTATAGTTGAAATTTGCTTTCTTTCAACATCTTTATTTTGATCCAAAGTCAGAATCTAGGGTTTTTTCCCCCCTCTTTGGTTATACAGATGTGAGCATGTTTGTGGCAAAAAAGGGCAACTATGCATTTTGACAGCCTGTCAATCAAAAAACTAACTTTTTTATGGTGATCTTGCATCAACCCACATCAAACTTTTAGTGACATGCTGGTGAAAGCATAATATACAGTGCAATAAAAAAGAATTTGCCCCCATCTGGATTTCCTCCGTTTTTGTGTACATCTCTTACTAAATAGTTTTATCTTCAAATAAAATCCAACATAAAACAAAGGCAACCTGAGTAAACACAATAAAAAAAAAGCAAAATAAGTTAAACACCTATCATCAATGTGAAAAACGAATTGCCCCCTTTAACTTAAAATCTGGTTGTGCCACCTTTAGCAGCAGTTACTGCAACCAAATGTTTCCGATAACTGGAGATCAGTCTTTTACTTACTTCTAGGACTAGGACTTACTCCTAGGCTTTGGATCATTGTCTTGCTGCATAATCCAGTTGTGCTGCCCTGAAGCAGCAAGACATCCCTACACCATCACACTTCCACCACCATACTTGACCGTAGGTACGATGTTCTTTTTGTGGAATTCTGTGTTTGGTTTACGCCAGATGTAATGGGACCCCTGTCTTCCAAACAGTTCCACGTTTGACTCCTCAATCCACAGAACATTCTCCTAAAAGGGTTGAGGATCATCAAGGTGTGTTTTGGCAAAATTCAGATGAGCCTTAATGTTCTTCTGGATTAGCAGTGGGTTTTCACCTCACCACTCTTCCATGGATGTCGGGGTTTTGTTTTTTTTTGATAATGGAGTCATAAACAGTGACCTTTATTGATGCAAGAGAGGCCTGTAGCTCCTTTGATGTTGTCCTTGGCTCTTTTGTGACTTCCTGGATGAGTAGTTGCTGGGCTCTTGAAGGAATTTTGGAAGGTCGGCCACTTCTGGGAAGGTTCACTACTGTGCTGAGTTTTTCTACTTGGGGATAATGATGGGGTCCTTTGGATTCCCAGAGCCTTTGAAATAGCTTTGTAACCCTTCCCAGTCTGATGTATTTCAATAATCTTCTACATCATTTCTGGAATTTATTTAAACTTTGGCATAGTGTATTACTGAATAAGACCTTTTCACCAGCTTCATGCTGTTGAAAAAGTTCTATTTAAGTGTTGATGTGATTGAACAGGGTCTGCAGTAATCGGGTCTGGTTGTGTCTAGTCCAGCTGAACCTCATATTAATGCAGTTTCATAGATTTGGGGAATTAGTAATTGTAGGGGCAAATACATTTTCACACAGGACTAGTTGGTATTTTATAACTTTTTTGCATCAATAAATAACATCATCATTTAAAAAAATTATTTTGTCTTTACTCATGTTGCCTTTGTTAATGTTAAGCCTTTGTTTTCATTTCTGAAACAATTTAGTACGAGATGTACACCAAAACAGAAAAAACTCAGGTTCAGGCAAATACTTTTTCACAGCACTGTGTGTGTGTGTGTGTGTGTGTGTGTGTGTGTGTGTGTGTGTGTGTGTTTTTATATATATATATATATATATATATATATATATATATATATATATATATATATATATATATATATATATAACATTTTAAATTTACGTTTCATGACACCTGAAATGAAAAGAAATTCAAGCTAATAAAGTTACAGATCATGTTTTTGTTACATACCATATGCATGTTACTTAGTCACAAATCATTTATACATTTTCAACAACACTGATGTTGCAGGGCCCAATAATTCTTTGAATAACATTTTATTTTGACAACTAGTATTAGGTACGGACAATAAGAAAAAGAACCAATAAAAATGACCATAAAAGGGATGAACCAAAATAATTTTCTGGGGTTTTTTCACAGAATGCAGATGGTTTGGGAAATTTATTTTCAAATTACACAGGACAGATTCCCAGCAATTGCTTAACACCGAAGTGATTTACTGCATCACTCTCTCATGCTTTGTGTCTGCTGAACCTACCGTTTAGTCCAGTAGTTACTGCAACCATGGAAACGGCATTACGACCATGGCTGATAAAAACCTGATGTATTCATCCAAACCAGTACATTTAAAATATTCACTAAATAAAGTGTCCTACGTTTGACTCCAAGACTGCTACCACTGAAAGTGCCTCACAACTGCATCTAAAAGCTGCGATTACATTACTGTAGGTGGTTAAAGTGTAACTGTGACATTAATCACTGGCTTGGATTTTTCTTGGGACATCTGCAAACAATGAAGATGGTCCAGAATACAGTTCCGTTGTCTTTCTGATCACTTCAGTCTGATTCACTAGAGATAAACACTCTGTTCTGACTTGAAAGTTGTTTGTTCTAACTTTTTCCTTTGCACCTTGTGGATGTTTTTACAGGCTCAAATAGGGTGGTGTGGGGCAGATCTCTTTTTAAACTATTGTTGTGCTGGGTCGGTTTGCATGAAACACCAACTGTGCAGGCCCCAGAGAAAAAAGCCCTGACTGGAACAGAGCCAAGCACATTGCTAGGAGAGCTGTAAGAGTGGCGGCCCAAGAGCGAGGAGACTGCCATTAATGATTTAGCTTCAGGAGGGTGGGGACAACATGAGAGGAAAAGCTCCTAACTCTCTCTCTCTCTCTGAGGAACAGCAGCTCTAACAGCGGAAAACTTTAATCTCACGCACAGATAAGACAATTGGGAAGAAAACAGAGGACAGCAGCTCCAACAGGAGTAAACTTTAGGCACACGCACAGGAACAAGACTGGGGAGGAAAACACTTTTTGGGGAGGATTTGAGGAAATCTTATGCGGGTTTTCTTGTGTTTTTAATTTTAAACTTAAAAGCACTTGAGATACTGCAAGAAGCCAAGATGTTTGCTGTGCACTTGTTGTCTTTTTACTTCACCAAGCTACAGGAGGATCAGATCAAAAAGGTATTTCTTATTACTCACTGGCTAAATTCTTTAAATCTATTCAGATTTATCTTAGCCTAATTAGAAATGTTATTGCTATAAGCTATATATTTGCAAATATGTGATCTTTGTACTTTTGCATTTATGGATCCTTGATTACCTTTAAATTGACAAGAAAGGTTTTTGTTTAGTTTACAAACTGCTTTTGTGTTCTCTTGCATAAATCAAATAGCAGGTTGCATTTCTGAGCCACTCATCCGATGCTGGTAGTGAATATGGTGAAATATAGTGCTCCAGCGAATCATTAACCTTCATGTGTCTCATATCTCACTGGTGTGGAAATACAGCCAAGCCTGTGTAGACTAAGGACCTTGCCCTCTCAGCCAATTTTAGATTGAATCAGTTTCAATTTACGTTTCCCGCCACATTCTTATGAACAAATTAACCAATTATTGTGCTGTATAATGTTCAATCTGCGATCTTAAATCTTTATTTTTCTTTGTTTGATCAGTATATGTTTATTGTTATTGTGACATTCTGACGGCTTTGTTATCCTCATTATAGAGGCGCACCCATGTTATCTTTTGAAATGTCATAAAATTATAGCCAATTTCCAAATCACTACGGTTATGACTTTTCGCTCTCTTAACACTCTTCTTATTCTACTTTTTGTAGATAACCATCAAATGGGATACAGAGCAGTGCCAATATCAGAAAAGAATAACACTGTTAATAAGTAATGGAAATAATAGTTGTTTTTGTCATTACTGTTTTTGTCATTACTGTTGATCTCATTTTGAAATATTTGGACTAGAGAATGTGAAGCATTTAAGCACAAAACAGCGGAACTGCAAATGTAGTGAAGACACCCTTGTCAAGACCGGGACTAGCAGAGATCAAGTCAAGACAGAGCCATTACTTTAACTAGTTGGCTTCATTCATACATTGTGCCAGTGAATAGCATGCATGCACATATATACATTTTTTATATATATATATATATATATATATATATATATATATATATATATATATATATATATATATATATATATATATATATATATATATATATGTGTGTGTGTGTATATATATATATATGTGTGTATATATATATATATATATATATATATATATATATATATATATATATATATGTATGTGTGTATGTATGTGTGTATGTATATACAAATGCAAGTCAATACAGAAAACATCTCATGACTGGATTCAATTGTAACACTAGAGTCGAGTTCTACAGCCCTGTTGAATAGATTATTTGTTTATTTATAATCTTTTACACAGGTGGACCGGTTCCTATATGCCATGCGTCTGTCTGATGAACAGCTCCTGAACATTAAGTCTCGATTCTGTGCGGAGATGGAGAAAGGCCTGTCTAAAGAGAGCAACGTAGCAGCTACAGTCAAAATGCTACCCACACACGTCCGCTCCACTCCTGATGGCTCAGGTGCATGTCACACATACGGTGCCCTCCACTAATATCGGCACCCTTGGTGGATTTGTGTAAAGAAGGCTGTGAAAAATTGTCTTTATTGTTTGCCTTTTTGATCTTTTGCTCAAAAAATTCACAAAAGTACACCACTTCATGTATATCAAACAATTGCAAACACAACACAGGTTTATCAAAAAAAAGCTTTGTTAAATATAGGTGTGAAACAATCTTTGGCACCCTTTTATACAATACTTTCCTGAGATAACAGTTCTGAGTGTTTTCCTAACATACCTGATGAAGTTGGAGAATGGTAAGCGATCTGAGACCATTCCTCCATACAGAATTCAATTCAATTAAATTTTATTTGTATAGCGCTTTTTACAACAGACATTGTCTCAAAGCAGCTTTACAGAAACACGGTATACAGATATGAAAGGTGTGAATTTATCTCAACTGAGCAAGCCACTGAGTGGAGACGGTGGCAAGGAAACATCTCCCTAAGATGTTTAAAGGAAGAAACCTTGAGAGGTACCAGACTCAGAAGGGAACCCATCCTCTTCTGGGTAACAACAGATAGTGTGAAATAGTACAGTATGGATGTACATGAAGTCTGTATGGTCTTCGGAACAGCTGCAGTCCCAGTAGTCTGGAATTGGAGAAGATTCGAGACTTGAGCTCCATCCAGAGGCTGAAATGATCTGGATCTCTAGTATCTCCATAAATCCGTGTATGGCTCGGCAAAAGGAGAGAGGGAGAAAAAATATTATTATGACTGTGAAGTAGTAAAAATAGAATGTAGTCAGGGTAGGCTTGAGTAAACAAATACGTTTTAAGCCTAGACTTAAACACTGACTAATTGGACACTAATTGGAAGACTGTTCCATAACACTGGGGCTTTATAAACGAAGGCTCTTCCCCCTGCTGTAACCTTCACTATTCAGGGTACCGTCAAATAGCCTGCATCTTTTGATCTAAGTAGGCGTGGCGGATCATAGAAAACCAGAAGGTCTCTTAGATATTGTGGCACGAGACCGTTCAGTGCTTTGTAGGTAAATAAAAGTACTTTATTGTTAATGCGAGATTTTACTGGGAGCCAATGCAGTGTGAATAAGATCGGGGTGATATGGTCTTATTTTCTAGTTCTAGTTAGGACTCTAGCAGCAGCATTCTGGACTAACTGGAGCTTATTTATATTCCTACTGGAACATCCAGACAGTAAGCCATTACAGTAATCTAATCTAGAGGTGACGAATGCATGAACCAGTATTTCCGCATCATGTAGTGATAATATGTTTCTTATCTTAGAAATATTTCTGAGATAAAAGAAAGCTATCCTAGTAATATTATCTACATGAGCATCAAATGATAGATAGGAGTCAATAATCACTTTAACTGCTGTACAGGATGAAATAGAAATACCATCCAGAGTGACCATGTGATCAGAATGATTACTTCTAGCTACACGTGGGCCTAATAAAAGTATTTCTGTTTTATCAGAATTAAGTAAAAGGAAGTTGGTTAACATCCAACGTCTAATGTCCTTTACACAATCCTCGACTTTACTAAGCTTCTGTCTGTTCTCTGGCTTCGCTGAAATATACAATTGTGTATCATCAGCATAACAGTGGAAGCGAATTCCATGCTTACGAATAATTTGTCCTAGGGGTAGCATATATAAAGTAAAAAGCAGTGGGCCTAAAACAGAACCTTGTGGAACTCCAAAAGTAATCTCAGTACGCATGGAGAAATCACCATTTACATCTACGAATTGATAACGATCGGCCAGATAAGACCTGAGCCAGGAGAGGACTGTTCCTTTAATTCCAACCACATTTTCTAATCTGTCAAGGAGAATAGTGTGATCTATAGTATCAAAAGCTGCACTAAGGTTGAGTAACACAAGCAGCAAGACACAACCCTGATCAGAGGTCAGTAGAAGGTCATTTACTACTTTAACTAGCGCTGTCTCTGTGCTATGATGAGGTCTAAATCTTGACTAATACATTTCATGAATGTTGTTCCTATCTAAGTATGAGCATAACTGCTTTGCTACAACCTTTTCTAAAATCTTAGAGATGAATGGGAGATTTGATATTGGTCTATAGCTGGACAATTGGGACGGGTCAAGGTCAGGTTTTTTAATCAAGGGTTTAATAACTGCTAATTTAAGTGATTTAGGGACATAGCCAGTGTTAGTGAAGAATTGATTATATTTAAAAGTGGTTCAATTACTTCTGGACAAATCTGTTTAAATAAACATGTAGGTACGGGATCTAGTATACAAGTTGATGAATTGGCTAAAGAGATTAATGTAGCTAGTTCGGTCTCTCTAAGCGGAGCAAAACACTCTAAACATTGATCTGATATTTCTACGTTGTCATGTAATGGGTTTGTTACAGTACTGTCCGGTTTTATTTTAATGGCATGTATTTCATGTCTAATATTATTTCAAGTCAACCTTATCAATGAAAAATTTCATGAAATCTTCACTGCTATGTAATGATTGAGTGTTTCTCTCTGTAGTGGTTTTATTCCTAGTTAATTTTGCCACCATGTTGAAAAGGAACCTAGAATTGTTTTTGTTATCTTTTTGTGAAGCTCAAAAACCTTTTTCAGCACATCACAGCTATATTCCTTGGTTTTACCAATTGTTATGAATGACTAAAGGAATTTGGCCTATGCATTACCTCATATTTATACCCCTGTGAAAATGGAAGTCATGATTGAACAATTTCCTGTTCCTAGTCACCAAGGTGTACTAAACAAATGTAAAATATCAATAGGAATATACTTCAAATATATTTTTCTCATATGAATTCATAGGGGAGCCAATAGCTGTTACATACCTATATTTAACAAAGATAATATATACCTGTGAGCAGAGTATCTGAATGTGCATTTTTGAACAAAAGATTAAAAGGCTAAACAATACAAACAACTTTTCACAGCCTTCTTTACTTATATTTACCAAGGGTGCCAATATTAATGGAGAGTACTGTAGAAGAGTTAAATGTCATATTGAAGTAATTAAGCCCAGTAAAACTATACAGTATGATCACATCTAATGGTAAAATACATCTTACACTCTGTAGGCTACACAGATGTTAAAAATTATGATTTTATAGGTAGTAGGTATGTATTTTATATTAAACATCTGTGTTATGTGATTGTGACACATCTAGAAAAGGGTGAGTTCCTGGCACTAGATCTCGGGGGTTCCAAGTTCAAAGTCCTGCAGGTGAAGGTATCTGAGGATGGGAAAAGGAAAGTGCAGATGGAGACCGAGACTTTTCCAATTCCTGAGGAGATTCTCAATGGGAGAGGAACAGATGTATGTACTCCATTGCAAACTTAACATTTAATGATTGAAAAGATGTGATAAATATATAGTTCAAATATAGACTTTCCTCTTGAAACAAAGAAGTTTTAGAAGCATGATAGTGATGCAGTCCTCAGCGAATGCAATTAAGCATCAGGCATTTATAATTATTTTGCAGTTGGCAGGAATGTTACCTACCATAATGAACTGATGCTTTGACCAATTAAGAACTGAATCACCGATGACCTATAATCTTCTTTGACACAATTTCTGGTGTAATTTTATTATATACTGATAACTATATTGGACATTTCATTAGATGCTGAAAAAGCATTCAACAGGGTCGTATGGGAGTATTTGTTTGCAGTCCTGAGGAAGTTTGGATTTGGGGACAAGTTTATTTCCTGGATTAGCCTCCTTTACTCAACCCCTTATGCTAGAGTTCAGACTAACGATACTTATTCGGATTATTTTGCGCTCGGACGAGGGTGTTGCCAAGGGTGTCCTTTATCCCCACTGTTTTTTGCTGTTGCCATCGAGCCGCTCTCTATTGCACTAAAATCTTCCTCCTTGTTTAAAGGAATAGTTCGATATGGTGTAGAATACAAATTGTCACTATATGCTGATGATTTGTTATTGTATGTAACTGATCCTACCGCCTCTATGCCTTCTGTCTTGGATTTCTGGAGTCTTTTGGTGTTGTCTCTGGTTATAAACTAAATTTAGAAAAAAGCGACTGTTTTCCTGTCAATACTCCAGCTCTGTCTCTCCAACAGTCAGATCTACCGTTTTGATTTAGTCAGTCAGGTTTTAAATACCTGGGTATAAACGTGACACGTTCTCTATCTAATCTTCTATCAGCTAACTTTACTCCCCTTATCTCAAAGGTTAAATCTAACATTCAGAGTTGGGGTAACTTACCACTTTCCCTAATTGGCAAGATCAATGCCGTCAAAATGAATATTTTACCGAAGTTTCTTTTCTTGTTCCAACAAGTGCCTCTTTGTCTCCCAAAATCATTCTTTGATTCATTGGATAAGATAATTACTACATTTATTTGGGGAGGGAAGCCACCAAGGGTTAGTAAATCTTTATTGCAGAAATGTAAACTTATGGGAGGACTTGCATTACCCAATTTTCAATTCTATTACTGGGCTGCACACATCCATAAACTTTGTTACTGGGTTCAATCTCCTGGATCTTCTTGGTCTAAATTGGAATTATCTTCTTGTAGTGAATCCTCTTTACCTGCTCTACTTTACACCTCTTTACCTACAAAACTTTCCCAATATACTGATAACCCTGTTGTCCTCAGCACACTTAGGACTTGGTATCAATTTAGACGACATTTTAAATTTGTAGGTGCATCCTCTTTGTGTCCTTTAGTGAACAACCATCTATTTCTCCCATCGTGTATGGACTCCTCATTTTCAGTGTGGTATGACAAGGGTATTAAACAAGTTAGAAATTTGTATTCTGATGCTGTGTTTGATAGCTTTGCCAATTTGGCATCCACTTACGATTTCCCCTTGACACATTTCTTTCGGTACTTTCAAATACGGAATTTCGTTTCTAGATGTTTTCCTGATTTCCCTTCTGCTCCTTCAGAACAGGCCTGGCAGGACCTGTTTTCAAATAACCCGCATCAGAGAGGAATGATTTCTAAGATTTATGATTTTATTTTGGCGTGAAAGGAAGGGGGAGAATAAAAAAATTAGGAAGGGAAAAAAAAAGAACGGGGAGGGGGGGTGAAAAAAAAGAAAGGTGGGAAACAAATAAGTGAGGAGTGTTGGGAACATGCTATAGGGAGGGTACAGACTACCCTCCCTTCTTGTGCTCGTCTTGGACTTATACAGTTCAAAGTTTTAAATAGAGTCCATTTGTCCAAGTCGAGATTGTCTGTGATGTATCTGGATATAGAGGACAAGTGTGATAAATGCCATGGCTCTCCCTGTCATCTGGGCCATATGTTTTTCTTCTGCCCTGAACTCCATGGTTTTTGGTCTGTTTTTTTTTTACCATCATGTCCACTATTCTCAGGGCAGATCTAAAGCCTTGTCCACTGATTGCAATATTTGGAATCCCTCAAGCTTCAATTCCTTTGAGTTCGATACAAAAGGATGTTATTGCTTTCACATCCCTTATAGCTAGACGTTCCCTACTGTTACATTGGAAGTCTGCTAAATACCCATCTATCTCCTAGTGGATAACGGACATGATGTTTTTTCTGAAACTCGAGAAAATACGATATACGATGAATGGTTTTACAGATAAGTTTTTTCATAAATGGCATCCCTTTATTGCATACTTTATGGAGTTACAGACACTACCCACTTAAAGGTTGGTGCCTGTTGTCGAATTTTATAATATCTCTATAACCAACGACAGTTAATGGGTAGCCATGATGAGCCGGAGGGGTGGATTGTGGGTTCAATTTTGTTTTTCTTTGTATAAAAAGTAAAAAAAAATCAGTGAATATTTACTGCTGTTGCTCATTTTGTATTTTTGGGAAATGGTGGGGAGGACAGAACAGAAAAGGCGATTTAGATAGGCTTAGCAGTTCAACAGAAATGTTCATCAGAAATGTTTAATAAAAAAGAAACGTAGAAATGTATAGCAGAAATGTTTAGCAGAACTGGTTTAGCAAAAATTGTTCAGTAGAAATGTTCTGTAGAAATGTTCATCAGAAGTTCAGCAGAAATGTTCAATAAAAATGAAACATAAAAAAAAAGATATTGGACAGAGTAATAATCTTTATTACTAACCAGCCAAAATAGTTGACCCTTGTTCTAATCACTTTATCTTTCTTTCAGCTTTTTGCCCACGTGGCAGAGTCTTTAAAAACCTTCATGCAGAAGAATAACATCAATCAGAAGAAAAAGCCCCTGGGCTTCACCTTCTCCTTCCCCTGTCTCCAGTCTAAACTTGATGAGGTACAAAGCACAAAGTGCAGACGGTTGTAGGAATATCATGCAGCCCGAAAAAGTGCAAATACATCTGTTTATTTCAGTTCATGAGAAAATTGTACCATACCAATATTATGATAATTTATCTCGTCACCGTATTATTACTAATCCAGTATTAAAATGATGTAGGGCATATTGCTCTCATGGTCAAAGAACTACAAGGCCAGAGGTGTTAAAGGTACCAACGTTGTACAGTTACTGAGGCAGGCCATCGACAACGTTGAGGTATGAAAGAAACTTTTTAAAATATATACTATAATTATACTTTAAATGATATAGAATGTGTTAAAAAAAAAAAAAGGTTTTTAAAGTGTGCATGTGTGGAAACAGGGAGTTGATGTGGATGTTCTGGCGCTGGTCAATGACACTGTGGGGACCATGATGACTTGTGGATATGATGACCAGCATTGTGAGGTTGGAGTCATCATAGGTGAGACCACAGTTACAATGTCTGAACATTACCTGAACCACAATCTGATCAACAATCACGTAACGTCATCATCTGGTGATCAAACATTAAACCGGAACATACAGTTAAGATGCCGGTTTTCTGTCTTGCTTTAGGTACGGGCACCAACGCATGCTACATGGAGGAGATGAGGCACATTGACCTCGTGGAGGGAGATGAGGGCAGGATGTGCATCAACACAGAGTGGGGAGCGTTTGGAGATGATGGGGCGCTTGATGATTTCATTACAAGTTTTGACCAGGAAATTGACGCAGCCTCCATCAACCCTGGAAAACAACTGTGAGGTTTTATTAACTAATGAAATAATGAATTGATTTATATGGCTGAATAAATATTCATTTTAGTAGCAGCAGTCGGTAAACAAAACAGGAAATAGAAGACTTGCATAGTTTTTTCACTTAGAATCCCACTAGCTACAATTTGCTCCATAGTTTCTGCAAAATACCTGTTTTCCCTGCCCTTGGAATAAGTAGAGGCAGGTTAATGATTAATTCTAGATTAAACATTTTGTGATGTTCACACAAATCTGGGAATATTGAGCCTCCTTCAGAAGTCTCTAAATCAAGATTTTACTTGTTAATAATTCACATGCTCATGTCTCCTTAAGGTTTGAGAAGATGGTGAGTGGGATGCACATGGGAGAATTGGTGAGGCTTATCCTGTTGAAAATGGCTAAACGTGGCCTGCTTTTTAAAGGAAAAGTCTCCGATGCTCTTCGCACTAAAGGGAGGTTTCAAACTAAGCACATTTGCATGATAGAAGAGTGAGTTGTTTGCTAAGATTTTTTTTTTTCCAAACTTGTTGACACCATGTTTCTGGAATAAGAATTCAGCTAACCTGGATCTATGTTCATCTATATGTGATTAATTCATTAAAATAAGGATTTTTTCGTTTTCATGATGATGTATGTAGTTTTTAGTTATTTTTACCTGGTTTCTGCTTCCAGGTACAAAGACGGGCTGAAGAACACTAAGGACATCCTAACAGAGCTGGATCTCAGTCCTTCAGAGGACGACTGCATTGCTGTCCAGCATGTTTGCACCATTGTGTCCTTCAGGTCAGCTAACCTGTGCGCTGCCACACTGGCTGCCATCCTCTCACGCATCCGGGAGAACAAGAAGCTAAAGACGCTAAGGACCACAGTCGGAGTGGATGGAACAGTTTACCGAATTCATCCCCAGTATGATAACTTGATTGCTCCATACAGTTGTCATTTCAAACAAATAAACCTGCCTCAAGATGTGTGGCTGGTACTCACAGTATGTTGGTCTTTATATTGTCAATGAATTTTGCAGGTATGCAAAGAGGCTCCATAAAGTAGTACGACGCCTGGTGCCTGAATGCCATGTTCGTTTTGTGTTGTCGGAGAGTGGCAGTGGTAAAGGGGCAGCCATGGTGACTGCAGTTGCCCAACGCCTAGCATCACAGCGCAAAGAGATTGACAACACACTAGCAGAATTTACCCTCAGCCACACGCAACTCCAACAGGTTAAAGATAAGATGCGAGTGGAGTTGGAGCGTGGCCTCAGAAAGGATTCTCATGGATCTGCCTCTGTCAAAATGCTGCCCTCGTATGTTTACAGGACTCCAGATGGCACAGGTAAAAAAAAAAATAATAAATCAAGAAAGCTACCTAAGGAAGGAGGACATGACCCTACCATTTGATAATCCCAGCTATAGCATTTACATTGGCTATAAGAGTGTTTAAAATGGACAATTTGTGTACTGATTTATTTTATTAATGGTGGTCCTACCCCAGAGAGAGGAAAATTCCTGGCCTTGGACCTGGGTGGAACAAACTTCAGAGTGTTGGTGGTGAAGATCCGTACTGGAATTCGCAAATCTGTCCGCATGTATAACAAGATCTATGCCATCCCACTAGAAATCATGCAGGGCACTGGAGAGGAGGTGCAAATTTATGTCTTCTTTTGCTGGCGATCAGCTCATGCTCTTTCAAATTACATTAATAGGAATTAGTTTGCCATAATAATTAAACTTATGGCTAATCCTCATTAAGCTCTAGCTAAAGCATGTTCTGTTTTCTTTCAGCTCTTTGATCACATAGTGCACTGTATCTCAGATTTCCTGGACTACATGGGGATGAAAAACACCTGCCTGCCTCTTGGCTTCACCTTCTCATTTCCATGCAGACAGAATGGAATTGATAAGGTAACAGAGGCATTTCAGTGTTTATCAGAGGCTTAATGTAGATTTAACAACTTCATCTCAACTATGAAAACATACCTGTAATCATTACCAGTAAAAAAAATAAAAAAATCTATATTTTTAGGGAATCTTGGTGAGCTGGACAAAAGGCTTCAAAGCTACTCATTGTGAGGGGAATGATGTGGTGGACATGTTGAGAGAGGCCATTAAGAGACGAAATGTAAGACACGATGTGAAATTTGTACAATCTATCTGTCTATCTATCTATCTATCTATCTATCTATCTATCTATATATATATATATAAATAAAATATAATATGTTAATTTCTATCCTTATCTGTAAAACCATTGCACTGAGTAAGTGAGTAATTCTGCTTGTCATATCCTGTCCCTGTAGGAATTTGACCTTGATATTGTTGCTGTGGTAAACGACACGGTTGGCACGATGATGACGTGTGCATATGAAGATCCTAATTGCGAAATTGGACTAATTGCTGGTATAGTTTTTATCTGCTCCTGTCAAAAATATGAGACGTCCTTTCTCGTGCCCTACTTTAATCTTATGTCAGTTAATAACAGCTCTTAATGTTCATAATGAAGCCTTTTTTTATATAGTCATAAGCACAAGACAAAATTTACACAGTTAGGTTAATATCAAACAGAAGATATTATCAGATCATATGGACATAAGCAACCATACTCTTGGAGGAGTGTGCTACAAAAAATATCTAAAACACTTCTTGGATTTTGTCTGGCTTTTCCTTGAACACACAGGAACCGGCAGCAATGTTTGCTACATGGAACACATGAAGAACATTGAAACAGTGGATGGAGATGAGGGCCACATGTGTGTGAACACTGAGTGGGGTGGTTTTGGGGATAACGACAACATTGAAGATATCCGGACACGATTTGATCGGGAGGTGGACAGCGGCTCCCTCAATGTAGGAAAACAGAGGTAAGACTGGCCATGGGGGTTTATTCATCCACATGTTATCTATACCTTTATGATCTCAATTCGGCCAATTCAGTATAAGAAATAGAATCAATACTTTCAATTCTATTCATTTCTGATTTTTTTTTTAAACATACACAATATGGCTAAAGGTATGTGGACACCCGCCAATCACATCCATATTGTCCTTTTTGAACATTCCCTTCCCGATTTAATCTCCCTGTTATAATAACCTCCTATAATAAGACTGGCTGTGGATTGGAGCACATTCAGCCACAAGAGCATTTGTGATGTCAGGCACTGATGTTGGTAATGAGGAGGTCTGACATCTAGTCAGCATACTAATTCATCCCAAAGATGTTGAGTGGGGTTAAGGTCAGGGTTCTCGTTTTCTTCCATGCCAACCTTGGCAAACCATATTTTACGGACCTCGTTTTGTGCACATGGGCATAATGCTGAAGCATACAAGAAATTCTAGACAAATGTGTGATTCTAACTTTGTGGCAACTGTTTGGGGAGCACCCACGTATGGCTGTGATGGTCTGGTGTCCACAAACTTTTGGCCATATAGCGTACCTAATTTGTGGTGGTAAGTGATTGTTTAGTGTTTGTCCACACGAGGGCACTATATCATAAGAGTACTGGCCCTCTCAGACTTTGCAGTGCATATAACACACACTTATGAGAGCCTACATTATTTACATGCTGGTTTGGAAGCTGTTGATGCTGTCTCCATTTTACTGCAGATACTGAATAAACTCTCTTTCTGGAAAATATAGCAAATGGGAAATTGAGCCCATGGAGCACTCTCTGAGTTTGAACATGTTATTTTGTGTACACAGGTTTGAGAAGATGACCAGTGGAATGTACCTGGGAGAAATTGTCAGGCAGATTCTCATAGATCTCACCAAACGGGGTCTTTTGTTTCGTGGCCACATTACAGAGTGTCTTAAGACAAGAGGCATCTTTGAAACCAAGTTTCTCTCACAGATTGAAAGGTACACTTTCAGAGATAACTGTAGTCATACAGACTAGATATATTACACTGTTGTTCCAATTATAACCAGAGTGAGAAGAATATCTCTTAGCTTAATCAGATGTCTCAGACACCTTATGTACTTGGTTACAGATTCAGTGGAATCTCACAAGGAATCAGCTTCAGCAGATTTATCAAGGTTATTTTGATACGATATTCTGTTCTGTAATCTGTTGATGGCCTTCTCTAGTGACCGGTTGGCGCTACTGCAAGTCAGAACTATTCTGCAGCATTTGGGTCTGAACAGCACATGCAATGACAGTATCATCGTTAAGGAAGTGTGTGGTGTTGTGTCACACCGAGCTGCACAGCTTTGCGGTGCAGGAATGGCTGCTATTGTGGACAAAATCAGGGAGAACCGAGGACTGGACCATCTGGATATCACTGTGGGGGTGGATGGCACGCTTTACAAACTCCATCCACAGTGAGTAAAGTGTTGGACAGTATCAGTCACTGCATAGTTTTTTTTTTTTATTTTCCCTACACCTGATTCAGCTACTTGGGCAATCATCAGGCCTGTGATTTAAAACCCGGCTTAGTTTTTGGTTTTCAAAGCCCTTCAGTCGTGTGTGTTAGAAATGTCTTCTTCCTCTCTTTGCAGCTTCTCGAGTATTCTGAAAGACACAGTGAAAGAACTTGCCCCCAAGTGTGAGGTGGATTTCGTCCTGTCTGAGGATGGCAGTGGGAAGGGAGCAGCACTTATTACAGCTGTGGCTCGTCAGTATTGTAAGAAGACATAACCACCCTGAAGGGCATTGCATTCTTTTTCCAGCAGATTATATATTGTAAGATGTTATTCATCTGTAGCTGGAAATTAACAGCAAAGGCTCCTGGGAGCTATCCAGCTGCACATAATAAATATAGACAAATAGGCCTCATCTAGAAGCTAAAACGGTTTCTAGATCTTAGGAGTTTTGTTGGATATGATTACTGGAAGTACTGGCTAGAACTTTGATTAGAAGGTTCCTGTTCATTTATTTTGGCTGTGTATCATTTTAATGATTAATAACAAAGTATGAACCAGGGCATATAAAACAGAAGCTGTTAACCCCCTGTCTGCAGAATCGTCACTCAGACTATATTTTACTTATTGCGATTTCATCTCAGGTTGTCAGCTGTGCAGCTGATTTCACTGCTGTCACACACTGACCCATCCCCCTTCCCAGTTCTCCCTTCCCCCTTCCACTCACACATGTGAGCGAGCAGGTTTGCATGGGCAGGCAGAGAGAAAAGCACGGATAAGGCTCATCTAGAGTGGAAAGTGGCTTTGTATTCTGGAATGCCACAAGTGTATTTAGACTAGTCAAGAACAGGCTCTCATCCACAAGATGTGCAGTGAATTAAAATTTATATTTATATATATATATATATATATATATATATATATATATATATATATATATATATATATATATATATATATACTACACACACACACACACACTACCAGTCAGAAGTTTGGGGACACTCGAATGAAATGTTTCTCATGATCTTAAAAATCTTTTGATCTGAAGGTGTATGATTAAATGTTTGAAATCGGTGTTGTAGACAATAATATAATTGTGCCAACATATTCATTTCTTTCATTAGAAAACTAACAATTTATTTACAAGAAAAGATTCATTTGAATGGATGATTTGGGAGTGAAATATCGTCCGAAAAGCAGCCGTAGGTGGGAACTCCTTTAATACTGTTGAAAAAGCATCTCAGGGAAATTCGGTTGAAATCGGTTGAGAAAATGCCAAGAATACATTTCTGGAAACTCCAGGCAAAAAGGGAGTCTACTTTGAAGAATTTATTTATTTAATTTTATTTTTATTTTTTTATTACAACATAAGTCCCATAGTTCCATTTGTGTTGTTCCAGAGTTTTGATGACTTTATTATTATTATTATTATTATTATTGTTATTATTATAAAATGTGGGAGGGGGAATTAAAATAAAGAACGAGTGTGTCTAAACTTTTGACTGCTAGTGTATATTTACACATTATTGCTTTGAGAATGTGGTGAAGAGCTTTGTGTATGAACTTTACAGGATTGTTAATCATGTGATAATCAGGTTTTTTTGTTGTCCAGAGTGTTGTGAAGACAGTTTATGTATAGCATTTCATTCACTTTTTTTATTCCAAAAAGTAGGATGTTTGATTATCTATTATTACTACAGCAATCACTTTCAATGTATCAAAAATCAATAAATATATAAATATACTGACTCCATTGGCGTTTTAGTTGAAAACTTATTACAAATTATGTGCAGATTATGTTCATATGGTGCAGTGAATACAAATTTATCGCTCTATCTACTAAATCCTTCAGTAGGATTATACAGATATAAGACTTCAGTCAGGTCAGCTGCAGTAAAGGAAAAACTACTCGTTGATCCTACCTGTTAACGCTAAACAATTTATTTTGCTTAGAGGCAAAGCCTACAGCTGAACATACACAGTTCATCTTACACATACACACACATACACACACACACACGCACACAAGCACATACTATGCATACATGAGCTCCTGATGATTGACACATGTATACACACAGATAATGCAATGTTTTCATGAACTGTCTTTAGCTTGCTGATGCATCATTAACTCTTGTAATTTACTGCATTAGTTAAAATGTTAAAGGTAAATCAGTTCAATCTGGTTGTAATGGTCTAATTAGCTGTTCATATTAACACTCCTTATAGGCTTATCTGTTCTTCAGTGCACACAGTTAACTGTACTATCCATGCCCTGGAAGGAAAGTCCTTCATAAACGCTACATGTAGTCTCTTCTCACGACACTCTTCAGATATTCACATCTGCTATTGTACTCTCTAACAAGTAGACTATCTGCCTTATTCTATTATATTTTAAGTTTTAAGCTGTTGCCAATGACAAATACTTTTGCACTGTGCCTATTTAAAAACAAACAAAAAAATTATCGATCACCAATACTAGCTATAATTCTGAAATGTCATTATGGCATGCATGGTTCTGCAGATGTTAAACAGTTTCACTGAGAATACTGCTATTGTCATGGTTTGATTATGTAAGTGCCGTTGCCTAAATCCCTCTGAATCCTATCTCAAGGGCTAAATTGGTTCACCCTGACTTTGTGATTATCTAATCTACTTGTTGGACTACCAGTCTTCAACCATGGATAGCAATGAGAAAATAGAGATTTTACCACATGTAGGTATATGCTCTGTGTGTCTATGTTGCTTATTAGACCGTGTTGTAAAAATTGGTTTATGGATCATTTTATTTGATTACTTGTGTTAGGACCGCAGCAGGAAATGCTTACCAGTCAGTTAGTGGGTCTGTCTTGGTAGCAAACAGCACATAGCTTCTGCCTATTCAATTCAACATGTGCAGATTATTTCTTTATCTCATAACTATCCATTGTAACATTTAAGATAACTGAAGCTACACTTGCTGTCTTTTGTTAGATACAAAAATTGTTTTGTTTAAATTACTAAAGTGATTCTTCAACAATTAATGAGAGTGATAAATATTGTACAGGATCAATGGCTGCTACTACTAACTGTTGTACAAATCTTTACTTTAACAAATGTTAAATTACAATTAAGGTTTGAGTATTGCATGGATTTATTGAAAATCCCTACAGTTGCATTCAAATGTATTCACCAGTAGTTAGGTATTAGACTAATCAAACATTCTGCAATAAGGTTCTTGTCTTTAAAACAATGCTGATGAATTCACTTTATGCAGGCCACATCCTGACCCTTATATTTAATGGTTATCACGCACGTCTTCTTTACTTTTCCTCTGAAAAATTCAAAAGAAAAATAATTTTGTTATTGCCAAATATTGTGTTATAGGTTTGATTTGAATTCCTTCCCTTCGTCCCCAGTCCTCATGTTAGTTTACACACACTCCTAAAAGGTTGTCTCACATACATAATATCAAGTCTTGCTTTGGCTATTGTACTTAGGAAACATGCACAGAATCTGGACTTTTATTGTTATAGTTATTCTGTAAGAACTGCAAAAATGTCCAAACACAGACGACACAGAATGAAACTTTTATCTCCTTAATCTGAACTGTGTGAGTATGGAACAGTTTTGGAAGTCTATTAACAGGTACATGTCCAAAAGTTATGATTGTTACCTTTGATTGTTTTGTATCTGGGGAACGCCTTAATATTGTGACACATTGGCTATCTGTAAAAGAACCAACAGAAACAAACTAAGCTTCACCCAGCCTGTTTACTTGTTCGACTGAAATGACGTTTCATTTCATGCCTGCCAGTAAGCATGAATGAGTGTTTTACTCACTTACTGCACCTACCATGTGAGTTCCTGTAAAATCCAGATAATTCCACTTGCCTCTGTGAGATGGAATTGCTCCAATCACCTTCTTGACCAGATCAGATCTGTGCAAACACAATAAACATTCTCAATCTGTGAGCTGTCACTGATTTTGTAACTGCCTGAAAACAGTTACCATTCGGTGAAGGTAGAGGTACAGGAAATGAGTCGGAGGAAAGGGATTTGTAGGAAAATCATGATGACGTCTGTCCCACGTGCCACAATAACTGAATTATTACACATGATTTCACTACCGACTGTGATGTCACTAATATCTGAATAAAACACTGAAAGCATTAGTGTAATTCATAAAACAGAGAGAACCGAAATATCAAAGCTAGGAATTACTGCCAGGAGCTTTTAAGGGTAACAGTAGATATGGGAAATGACGATGATACTTTTTGGGTAATATCTTTGTAAATGGGTTAGCCAGAGCCTCTATATGCAAAAATGTTTTTCTTGTTTTCCAATTCATTTTAAGATTTCTAGCATTATCTATAAAGGCAAATGACAACAAAACACTGCAAACAAATAAGGAATTACTTAGACTATTGAAAAGAAAACAAAATGAAAATATAAAAATACAGTCATGTGAAAAAATAAGTTGGAAATTGTTCGCTTTTCGGAAAAGCAAACATTTGATCATCTTTGAAACAGTGCCAATTAATGAAGTTGATATACTTGAATAAAACCACAAGGGGAAAAAATGGCTTTTTCAATAATTTATTCAACATAAATATCAATAGATTCAATATTCTTCTGTAGAAAAAGTAAGTGCACCCTTGGCCTCATAAGATAGTCTTGCCCCCTTTAGCAGAATTAACCTCTTGTAGGTGTTTTGCATAATTGTCCACCAGTCTTTGACATCAGCATGCTGGAAGTTTTGAACACTCCTCCATGCAATATTCTTTCAGTTGCAAGATGTTTGAGGTTTTTCTTGCATATACTAACCATTTCAAATCCCCCACGACATTTTAATGGAATTCAAATCCAGGCTTTGACTAGGCCATTCCATAACCCACCATTTCTTCTTTTTGAGCCATTCCTTGGTGGATTTGTGAGTGTGCTTGGGGTTATTGTAGTGTGGAAAGGTCCACTTTCGGTTCACCTTTCGGACAGATGGCCTCACATTATTCGCAAGCACTGTCCTGAAAAGCTGTCTTTGGTCTGCACCAAAACATGTCTGCTGTTACTGTGGTCAGACAACTCTATCTTTGATTCATCTGTCCAGAACACATTATTCCAAAAGGCCTGGTATTTTTTGCCTATATGCGCATTGGCAAACTGGCAAATCTCTTTCTGATTGTAAAAGCATGCACTTTGACACCAACAATTGCAAGACTGCCTAGCAAATCTTGTGATGAAATTTTGTGGTTTTTGTAGACTTCTTTTTGCATCATACACTCTTGCTCTTGAGCTGAATTTGCTGAGACGGCCTGGACAAATTAACAGTCGTTTGAAATCTGCACCATTTGTAGATGATTTTCCTTACAGGGGAATGATATATTTCAAATAATTTGGAGATCTTTTTTAAATCCCTTGCCAGACTCAAAGGCATCCACAACCTTTTTTCTGAAGGCCTTACAGAACTCTTTAGATCTTGGCATGATGACACCACACACCTCAATAACAAAGGGAACACCAGACACTAGACATGAGAGGGGTATAAATAAGACCGGTTCCACCTGCACTCCCTAAGCAGGTTCTAATCACTGGCACCCAAACTTCAACACCTGATTCTAATTTTATGGGATTGAAGGTGTAATAAATGTAGGTTTTTCCATGTGACCGATCCGTTTTATTTTTTTGTTAATTTAAATTGTAAAAATGACTACAAAATGCCAATTTTATGTGTCATTTGAAGGAGTGTATCGAATTTATTAATAGGCACTGTTTCAAAGAGGATCAAATGTTTGCTTGTCCAAATATGTCAAAAAAAGTGCTTATTTTCTAACATGACTGTATGTTGGCCATTATAATGAATCAATGTTGCAACAATCTTTTAGCTATTGTCACCTTGTGGAAACCCCATCTCATTACTTCTATCAGAAGTGTGCTTCTCCTTTTGTTTAAATATAATCTGTATATTTTAACTGTGAACCATAACAAGTGTTATTCTTAGTCATCTGTCACCTGTTTTAGTACAAATGAGTTTATAAATCTAATTCACATTTTTGATGAGACCTGTTTTGCATTACATTGATAATGGATAATGATAATTATTATTTTCTTCTACTTATTATTATTATTATTATTATTATTTGACTATGTTTGGTGTGATATCTGGCAGTTGCTTCGATTCTTGCCTCTTTTTAAAAACTCCTTCCTGAGAACAAGCTTCATCTCAAGCAAGCCTCATTCTCTTCTCTTTGAATCCCAGCTGTTATTTACCTTTCTTCTTAACCTTTTGACCCAAGTAACTGGCTCTCCGTTATTCATTATGAATCCATTAGGGATGCACCGAATGTTCGGCAACCGAAATTATTCGGCCTCAAAAAGAAAAAAAAGTAAAGAAAAAAAAGAAAGAAAAAGAAAAAATACTTTCGGTGTTTGGTCGAATAAGTGAAAAGGCCGAATAAATTTGACCGAACAATGACGTGTTTGATGACGCGTCATCGTAATAAATAAAGAAGGTGTGACGTTGGACGTTCGATATTCGCGGAAATGCGGAAATTAAGGGACCGTCTCTAAAGTTACATACCACATTTTTATACACGATTCTAACTTCAATAGCATTCGAAGGGAATGACTTACAGTCATGTAACCAACTGGAAAGTGTTCATCTAGGTGTCAAGTATGAGTCACACCTTTTCAGATTTTTTATATTTATCAAAATAAACTATTAAATCACATTTACATAAGACACGGATTTCACTGATGAAAGACTTCCACCATATGTAGAAGACACAGAGAGAAGCAGCATGTGGCAAATCTCCCTTCACACATTTATTCAGTGGTGTACACAGACAGAGTGTGGCAAAAAGAATGAATTCTACTGCTAAGTTCCCCAACCAAAAAGACACAAGACAAAGCAAACATCTGAGAATCATTTAGAGGACACATCAGCGCAGGTATTATGCAGTTCTGTCATGTCATAAGGCTTTTGTTCACATTAATTCATACCACCATTTATAATATATTCAGATATCCCTTTGCAGATCCAAGCTCTGTGGTCTAAGAAAGCATGTGAGTCAGTCATTGTCATCACACAGTCAAAGGACAAAAAAAGGTCTTATATCCTGCATCATTCAGAGCTGAAAACACTCCAGCCACATAAATGGCTGGTAGGGGAGATAAGAAAAAAATGATTCATACCTTTGGGAAATGCATTTCTCCTATGACAATTGAAAAATAATCTGTGAACATAGAGGAATATATTAACTTACGTAAAAATGACAATGTTAAGCCATTGTTGAGTATATTGAATAAATATTAATGAAACACTGGATGAGGTAACTATAATTCATTTTTTATCTTTTGTTCTTAGACAATCCAATGCTATTTTCAAGTGGTGGTGAATAACAGAGTCCAGGGACAAAAGATTTTTATACTAGATCACTACACAGCAAGTGTTATACTTCATGGAGAATGAGTTGAAATACGCAGAAACAGTCTCTCAAAGGTAAAGATTATCTTTATCTTTAATGATCTTGGTTAAAAAAATTTATTATCTTGAATTATCTTGAATTCAAATTAATTTAATTTGTATAGCGCTTTTAACAGTGGACTTTGTCTCAAAGCAGCTTTACAGAAACAAACACAGCATACAGATTTTAAGTGTGTGAATTTATCCATAATAATTTAAGACAGTTACATAACAATAAAATGTCATAAGTGTTTTATTTTATTAAAAAATGTTAATTTCAGGTGGACTTTGATGACTACGAGGGAATTATAAGTTTCCTGAATGTCAACAGGAATCATTGTATATTTTTGGTGAACACATTTTTATCCTTTTTTAATATACATGAAACACTGTTATATTACGCTATCCTATAGAGGATGTTCATAATTTGGTTGGCTTGAAAAATCACATTGAATAAATGCTCAGATGAGCCAAGACTATTCAAACACCAACCATCAAAATTCAAATATAAACTAACCTGTAGCTGAGGGGGTTTCCTCTGGGTACTCCAGTTTCCTCCCCCAGTCCAAAGATATGCATGGTAGGTGGTTTGGCGTTTCCAAAGTGTCCGTAGTGTATGAATGGGTGTGTATATGTGTGTGTGATTGTGCCCTGCGATGGATTGGCACCCTGTCCAGGGTGTACCCTGCCTTGTGCCCCATGCTCCATGGGATAGGCTCCAGGTTCCCCGCGACCCTGAAAAAGGAATAAGCGGTAGAAGATGGATGGACTAACCCGTACAAGGCCATATGCTTTTCACTGTGTCTACACCACACACAAGAGTCTGGAATAGTTGAATGTATGAATAAATTAATTAATTCATTAATTAATCCATCCATCCATAATTTTAACTTCCAGGTCAGACTTTTTCAAACCAACCTCAAAGTTTTTCAAAGTTTTTTTGTAGTTTCATTCTAGATTCATTGATTTAAAAAAAAAAATGTTGCACAGTATCTCCATGCAGCATCCAGCCAGGTGTTTGTGGTAGACCCAGCAGGACATCATGAAGAAGCAAATTCTATACATGCAGCCACTAGATTTCAATAACATTTTAAGCTTGTTATATACTGTAGACGGGTTACAAATGAGAAAAAATGCATGACTGTGTGAAGAGGCCCACTTCTTTTTGATGTGTTTTATTGAAGGATGAATGATATGCTGTGTCCTTGTGTCCTTTTCTATCACCGGATCTTTAGTAAATGAAACAAAAAATTAGATTTTGGACAAAACTGTCAGCGCTCTCCAGTATCATCTAGAAAATGTAAAAACAGAGAAATATATTTTGAAAAAATTATGTATTTATGTATGTATGTATGTGTTGTGTGTGAAAGAGTGCGCTTTGAGAATGAGAGAGACTGGGAGAGAGGGTGAGAGAGTGCAAGAGAAACTAATTGATTACTGAGCAATTTGATAAGATTACTATGATCATTTTTCAGATTGAATGTTACTGCTGCAAGACGGGGTTTCATGTGGCATGCCTTTCTATGTCAGAGAAGCAGTTTAAAAGGGCTCAAAAGGTTGACTGGAAGTACTGCCTATGTAAATCACAATCTAAACATAAATAAATTAAAAGAAAACAAATAAATGTTTGCAATATTAAAACATTCGTGGCTCATCATTTCTTTTATTTATTTCATTAATAGGACATCTATTTATTATTATTATTATTTTAAGAAATTCAATCCTGTCATTTTAACCCCCTTTATGCATCCGTGAAGGGTTTAATTTTTTTGGTTCATGCATAGTAGGGTTAAATATCAAAAATCCAAGGTGTTTCTCATACCTGACACCTAGATGAACACTTTCCAGTTGCTTGCGTGACTGTACATCATTCCCTTCAAATGCTATTGAGCTTTAAGTTACGGTATATTTTGTGTATGAGCCCATGCAGTAATAAAATACATGACCATATTTATATATGATTTAATAGTTTATTTGGATAAATATCAAAAATCTAAAAGGTGTACGTCATACCTGACACCAAGATGAACACTTTCCAGTTGGTTATATGACTGTAAGTCCATCCATCCATCCATCCATCTTCAACCGCTTATTCCTGCTGCAGGGTCGCGGGGAACCTGGAGCCTATCCCAGGAAGCATCGGGCACAAGGCGGGGTACACCCTGGACAGGGTGCCAGTCCATCGCAGGGCACAATCACATACATACTCACACGTCGCGAGACGTAAGGGAGTAGAGTACGGAAGCAGGTAAAGACGTATTTATTTAAGGGCGGGCAGACAATCCACTTCGTGATCCAAAAACCAGGAATCGAAGTCTCGGTGCCAGAAAACAGGGTCACAACACAAAACAAGAAACATGAACTAGTATTATCTATAATTTAGACTAATTAAATCTATCAAGGAGCATAACATTAACAACGTATCTTACTGTACTGTATCTACTATAATACTCCGCGAGCGGTATATATCCCCAATATAATCAACTGTATAGAACCATTTTTTTTTATATTCTTTTCAATGCACTTCTTAGCTGTAGGCTTCAGAGTGTTCCATTCTTTCAGCAGTCAGTTATAGGCCTAACATAAGCTATTCAAGGGGGGCTCAAAGATGACAACATACAAATAGTTAAATTTAATTTGACTAATTTGTTTATTTAAAGTTATATTGCGCCTTGTTTGGTAGCCTATGCCTGCTGGAATGAAAAAAAAAATGTTCAGTGTTAAATAAATATGAAATTGTAGTCTTTGTAATTTATTTATTTTTTCTTTAAAAAGCAAGACAAAATAGTTAAAAGCACATTTTGGCTATTTAATTTATGCACTTTTTTTTTTTTTTTTAAATGCGAGAAAAACCCACATCTTCGGCTAAGTTTTTCATTATATTTGGCTTCGGCCAAGAATTTTAATTTCGGTGCATCCCTAGAATTCACCTTTCGTTTACACAATGGTATTTGGTGCTTGACGCTCGTTGTTAAAATTCAAGAAGAACCAGGAAGTTAAGAAAACCCCTGTTCACCTTGGCTTGTGTTAACATGGATAGCATTATTTGGCAGAATTTGCTGAAGGAGCGTACGCCTCTGTAACCTCCAGCATGCTTGCCCTTCACTGCATGGAGGAGAGAACGAGTGCTGTGGGGGGAAACCATGCCTCAGCTCAACCTAACCAATGACAAACCATGAATGTGTGCTACGTGACATTCTCTCTCCCACCCAGAAAACACTGAAGCCTGTATTTCTCTCCTCCAATGAGAGAGAGAGAGATAGACAAGGACGTAGAGGAGGGGAAGGAGAGTGAAAAAGAAAGGGAGTGCCAGAGTATGAGCACCAGAAAAGGAAAGAAATGGGGGGAGACTGTCTGTCAAGCTGCACTTCAAACTCAGCCAATAGCAAAGCATGAAGTGGGCAGGGCTTAACCCAGTACCCATCCCAGCCCCTGCTGCATCTCATGTAAGCGCATTACATGCTGAGCAGAGAAAGAGAATACAGATATTACGCTTGGAAGGAACAGTCTACATGCCGGCTTAGTGTTTTTAGTATTTTTAGTACCTGTCTCCTCTGAGCCACAGAACGCCTCTTTGACCTTGCTGTAAAGGACTCGCAAGCCTTCACTTCCTCCTCCATTTCAGTTTTCCCACAGTAGTGGAGCAGGATGATAGCCGCACAGCTTCTGGCCTACTACTTCACTGAGCTGAAGGATGATCAGGTCAAAAAGGTGAGTATCAACTACTAACCTATAAAACAAGACAAATTTTTCTAAACTGGTGCCCTGCATGTCACGTGACAGCAAAATAACACCCAAGTGTGTTTTAGGGTTTGTGGGTGGGCTTAGAGAGGTGAGATGCGTGCTGCCTCACGTACCTCTTTCTCCAGATGCTACATCACAGGCTACGTGATGGTGACGTCGAGCCTAACAGGCAGACAGGAGGAGGGCCTGTGCTGCATTGTCCTTGAAATCAGTATGTGGATGTCAATGAGTTGAGATGGCAAGTGTGCTCGAGTGTTTCCCTCTCCATGTTTGCTGTATAGAGTGCTAGATACAGAGTGAAGGGAGAGGAACACTTTCCCCTCCTCCGCCATGGTGCATATTGAATTTCAGTAGAATTGAGCACTCCCTCCCCCGAACATGGGAGAAACGTGCTGTGGTTGTTTAGCCTCAGTGGTGCTCCAAGAGAAAATAATGCTAACGTGAAGCAAGGCTAGGAGTTCTGTAAAGACGAAGTGAGTATACAGAGACAAATCTTGGATGGACAGCTACAAGCAGTCAGTTGTTAGCTAGTACGGTACCTAAAGCAATGTATCAGACATCCTCAAGTAACATGCATCCAAACTGTGACAAAGAGGAAGTGTTAGTCATAAACCCGGAACTGACAAATTTTATATTGTTATATATGCCCAGTAGTGCTCATTACAGACTGTGGTGTCAGAGGTAATAGTCAAAGGGGTTCTGAGGTTACCATGACAACAGCCAGAAGGAACGTGACTAGTTTGCAGGGTCCACGTTTAGCTTCTGTCCACCAGGGTTCCACCATCTTTGCTCCAATCATTTTATTACAACATAATCTCTGGCAATTGTTTTTGAAGGTTATCTAGGCAAACAGACTGTGTTCTTATAATAATAATAATAATTACAGAAACATTTGATACAGCTATAACTTATGGATGTGTTCGCAAGTAGAGAGTGTTGCACCAAGCTATCAGTTGGCCTTTACCATCATTGTTTATCAAATAAAACATTATAGTAGAAGAAAAAATGTCTTTGATTATTTATCACTATTGCATTATTGCATACAATAAATATATGGTGGTGTCTCAGAATTCTAGCTGAGTCCGAGCATGCAAGGTATTCTTATTAGCATTTATTTTACCCTCATCCAGTGTTTGCCCATTTGAACATCTTTATTTCCATGTTAGTTTGAGAAAGCGCTACCAGAGTCCACTAGTGAGCAATTGCCCACTTTACACACCATCCTATCTAAATGTGTTTGAACACGCTGAAAATTACAAACCTGACCTGGCCGTCCTTCAAATAGCTTTGCAGGTTTGCCATGCTTGCAAAAATCCTCTTATATCAGCAAACTGGTGACAAGTATTTAAATATGCATACCTGCAAACCATTCGGCCAGCAATTCAGCCTGTCCTTTTATTCCAGCAAATCAAATGCTTCCGCCATGATCTCAAACAGAGGCAGAGCCCAGCCTGAATCTCCCATAGCAACCAAGGCTGAGAAACCCCCATTGCTACAACACACAATGATAACATGAATCACCAAAACCAAGATGGCTGTCTTCAAACGATCTATTAAATCATTACAATAATGTAATGTGTGTATTTTATTGACTTAATTGTTATAACGTTTAAATAAGGAATTATATTTCGCCTGTCTGGTTCACCTCTATCCTGCGAGACAGAGCACTGTTTGCACCAAGTGTCATCTGTTTTTGAGATGTGAGGCCAATTTCACCACTGTGAAAGAGACTAGAAGTACTAAGAAGAGTGTAGAGATAAGTTTAGAACAAAACAGATAGCTATAAACGCAGCATAAGATACAAGTTTTGGGTTGGGTTGGTTAATTTTATATTTCATTCTCACTGACCCTACATGGCCAAAAAAGGTGCGTTTCAGAATACCATGCAACACCAGAAGAGATTTATGAAAATTATATTTAATTAGCACTAGGCATGTCCGGATTAGGATTTTTCCCTGATAGCGATTGTCCATTGTAAAATATTTCAATAAAACACGCGTTTCCAGCAAGTCTGGTTTAAGGAGAGTAGGTGGAGGGGCTGATAATCAGCTGTGCAGTTTGGAACTGTGGCAAACACGAAAAGTTTTCATGCGATTCTGCAATACTATGCAGTATACAGTTTTAAAAGAAAATCACATTTCAATGTAATCCTTTCAGAAAGCATATTTAATCACTTTCTTATTATTAACACTATTATTATTTGTAAAGTGTTAGATCTGACACTTTATTGTAGGTGTATTTAATCTTTTTAGGGTCAAAATCTTATATACTGATATATCAGTAACCTAATCTATCATAATCTATATATGCTGATATACAGATTATTTAATAATAATGAACTTAAAATATTCTCCATTTACCATGACAAAAACCAAGACGGCATGATAGGGGGAAAGGATCCTGGCTTCCAGGAAGTATCTGGTTCCTGATTCATGTCAGTGGCTCACATTTTGTTAGGGAGAAAAAGACTGCTCTTTTGTATGGAAGCCCTAAGTAGTCATTCATTATAATTTTTTTTTCTGTTGTTTTCTCGTGATCTTGACATTACGTTTTCTCACGATGTAATTTTATTGTGAGAATATCTCGCACTCTGTAAATGGAACTTGTGTTCCATGCACGTTGGCATCTTTGCCATCATAAATGTAATAATTCCCAGCTGTAGAGATGGACTTTATCTTGGCATTAAGAAAGAGAGGTGTCTCCTTCTCAAGTGTCGGACACTAATGTGGAAGTCGTCAATCCTGCAGGGATGATGTATTTTTGTATTCCACCCCAGAAGTTAGCATGACCCTGGTTCCCTCGACAAAAATCCAAGAGGATTTTTCCATTGGTTTTTGGATTACTGGAGAAAAAAGCTCTGTGGTAGTACACATACATTCGCCAGAAGTAAAAAGCTAATGTTAGGCTATAAACGAACAACACCACGGTCGCATGACTTCAATGTCACACCCACTATGCTTCAGACAACTCTTGAAAATACTATTAATTGATAAATGTACAAGTTAGAATGTTTGAGTTGCAAGAGCTCAAGTATAAACACAACGAGGCTGTAGTAGATAAGTTTTCCTGTTCGGTGTGATGGCGTTTAATGTCCCTGACGACCTCTGTAGTCCCATTTAGCCACTTGTTAGCAACCGCCTTTTTCAAGACACGTAAAAGCTTTTTAAAAAATCCTGAGTAGGGTATTACTGATGTATTTTATGGCGTAGTATAAAACGTGAACATATCCTCAGCTTGTGATAACCACAGACCTTCTTTCAGGCATTTAACAGGCAAAAAATCCATTCAACAACCTCATTGAGTTCGATGAATGTCTAGTACACAGGAAAATTAAGTTGAGATCACGACAAAAAAAATTTGCATAAATAATAATACTGCTCAGCTGCTTAGAACTTCTGTACTTTTGGCATTTTTTTGAGTGATAACCCATGCAAGCAAACTCTGTCAGATTTTTTTTTTTTTTTGCTTTTTGCTCCTATGCAGAATGTGTAAACCTACAATAACATTTTTATAGTGTCCAAGCCTAATTAAGACAAAAATTAATAAGCCACTTGCTTTTATCCTCTGGTTCTGTGGTAGATTGATAAGTACCTGTACTCCATGCGCCTCTCTGATGAGACACTGCGAGACATCGTGTCCCGTTTCCGTATGGAGCTGGTGAAAGGGCTGAGCCGAGACACCAATGCAACATCCACTGTCAAGATGCTGCCCACTTTCGTCAGGTCCATCCCTGATGGATCAGGTGAGACTTGAAACCAGTGTCTAAAAGTCACATAAAAATTCACCTCTAAATTAAACAGACACACAATTATTACTTTAAATATGTAGTCCATAAGTATTTTCATCATACCATTGCACATTATATGACTAAATGTTTGTGGACACCTGACCATATCAGTATTTGCTTTTGAACATCCCATTCAGATTTAATCCCCCCTTTTGCTGCCATAACATCCTCCACTCTTTTGGGAAGGCTTGCACTAAATTTTGGAACATGGCTGTAGGGCCCATTCAGCCACCAGTGCATTGACGTCAGACAAGGAGGCTTGGGGTACAGTCGGCATTCTAATTTACCCCAGAGATGTTCGGTAGGGTTGATGGTAGGGCTCTGTGTAGGCAACTCAAGTTCTTCCACACCAACCTTGGTAAACCGTGTCTTTATGGACCTCACTTTGTGTACAGTCATGCTGGAACATGTTTGGCCTAGGTCTCTTAGTTCCAGTAACGGGTAGTTGTAAAGCTACAGCATACAAATATATCCTGTACAACTATGTGCTTCGAGCTTTGTGCCAACATTTTGGAGAAGGACCACATATGGGTGTGAAGAGCAGGTGTCCACAAACATTTGGTCATGTAGTGTATAACTCTTTAATGACATGCATATGAGTAAGTGTATGTGTGAATACGCTCAAGTGCTACAATCCAATTGCTGCATAAATAGCTGGAGAACGGATTTATATTATAACAAATTATCTGTAAAATATATGGCATATCTTGCTATTGGGCAGGGTGATGATGATGATGATGATGATGATTATTATTATTATTATTATTATTATTATTATTATTATTTGCAGTTATTTGGTATGGCTTGACTGATAAATCAGACAATAGATGGGCTTAATAAGCCATTAAACTATGGCACCAAGGTGCCCAAGGTCTTTCATTACACCTGTTGTATAAACAGGCTTTTGGGGAAAACCAGCAAAACAAGTATCGCTGTGATTATAAGCTAGTACGGTCAGGGTTGATCTAATGTTTACCAAAAACAAAGAGTGGCAAAGAATACTTCATACTGCACATGCAGTCAGAAAGACTTTATTTGATACTGCTGTGAATGTGTTCTTCTGATCACTCTCTCTCTTTAAAAAATGAAAATTTTATATGTCCAATTTGACAACATGTTGAGTGTGTCCACAAGTTCAACAAACCACACAAATTAAGTGGCACAAATGGCATAGCAGCTCTGGAATAAATGTTCGGTGTTCTTGAATAATAAATACGTGTTGTGCCAGAACTACTGCGGTTCCCATGGCATGTGATTGCGCCAGCATTCATGATCTGCAGCAGTATCAGGTTACGTCACAGATTACCGAGTCTCCACCTTCCATATTCAGTGAACCGGTTACATGTCTACATGTGCTATCATACTTGTCATGTGCACTACTGTGTCATTTAGTGACAAGTTTCAATCCCCCCCGCCCCCCGACAAAATCCAGACAAACCACTTAAAATGATCATTTCCGGTTCAAATCTACATCAACAACATCCGTTTTAAATATATACAGTAAAAACTCTTTTTGCTTATATGTCTTATATGTAATTTATATAAAGGGCAATTCCATGTGAATATCAGCCTTTACCAGGGAAAACGGTGAGAACTGGAAAAAAAAAATCACTTAACTACTTCAGCCTCCACTTCACCCTTAAGTTTATTTTTAATTCCTATTTCAGTCATTGTATACAGCAATATTATATTTACAACAAAAAATGTCCTATCTATAATGCTAGCATATATATATGTATGTTGAAAATATACAGTTTCCTCAAAAGCACTTTGTCCTTTTTAGGTCAGACCCATAATGCTCATTAACTGTTATAGGTCTCATGCAGCACAAGCAACACTGAATTGGTGCAACGTTAGTATGTATGAGGCTGTGGCCGGCCCACTCTGTATAAGGAGGCTATTTAAAGTGGTGATATCAAAATGTGAACAATAAATGCTTGACATATGAAAGCAGCTCCCATGAGCTGCCTTGTGATATCGGGTAGCAGCATGCTAACAGCACAACGAGCCTAATCATAAAGAAGAATGAGCTGGCTTCCATTGTAAAGGCCAAGCATGGCTCCTGCAGTAGTCTAGTACCATGTCCGAACTTATTCCCTATTCACCATATAACACACTCTTTGGGGTGGCGTGATTTTGTAGGGTTGTTCAAAATTCCGAGTAGACAAAATACATTTTGCTATATTATTATCATCCACAGTGCGCAACCTATTTTGAATACTTCCACACTAAGAACTTTAAAGTGTATAGCTGAAAATGAAATATGTTGTTTAACAACCTTTACGGCCAATAGGTACTTGTTAGTGGTTTGTTAATACAAATTTTTTTTCTAAATCACTTTTAATACAGCGTGGGACATAAGTATTGGACGCATCAGTTTTTTCAATAAATATATTTCCAATGAGGCTATTCACATGAAATTTTCATGAGGCATCAGTATTACCTCAAGAAATCCACACATATAAAGAAATCCAAACATTAAAGTCCATAAATGAAGTGTAATAAAGTGGAATGACGCAGGGAAAAAAGTATTTAACATGCTAACTGAAATTTATTTAATACTCAGTGGAGAAGCCTTTGTTTGCAGTGACAGCTTCAAGACGCTTCCTGTATGAAGAAATTAATGGGCCGCAGTATTCAGGTGTGATTTTGGCCCATTTTTCTAAACATATTGTCTTTAAATCTTGTTCAATTGGATTCAAGTCAGGGGATTGACTGGATCATTCAAACACAAATAGTCTCTGAGACTATTTGAGAGTTTCCTTTGCTGTATGCTTTGGATCGTTGTCCTGCTGGAAGGTCCACCCACATCTCAGCTTCATCATCCTGGTGGATGGCAGCAGATTCTTCACAAGAATCTCCCGGTAAAGGGCTCCATTCATCGTTCCTTCAATTATATGGAGTCATCCAGTACCATGTGATGAAAATCAGCCCCACACCATGATGCTTCCACCTCCAAACTTCACTGTTGGTATAGTGTTTTTAGGATGATGTGGAGTGCCATTTCTTCTCCAAACATGGCGTGTAGTATGATAGCCAAAAAGATCAATTTTGATCTTGTCTGACCAGACTACACTCTCCCAGTATTTCATAGGCTTGTCTAAATGAGTTGTAGCAAACTTTAAATGAGCTTCGACATGCCTTTTCTTTAGTAATGGAGACTTGCGGGGTGAGCGTGAGCAGTGGAGTGCATTGCCTATTGTTTTCTCTGTGACGATGGCACCTGTTGCCTCCAAGTGTTTCTGGAGCTCGTTCTGAGTGGTCCTTGGCTCTTGGGCTACTCTTCAAACTATTCTTCTGACTCGCTGGTCAGAAATCTTGTGAGGAGTTCCTGTGCATGGCCGGTTGATGGAGTGATGTTGCTTCCAGTTGCGGATAATGGCCCCAATGGTGATTACTAGAAGATTCAGAAATTTTGAAATATGTCTATATCCAATTCCATCAATATGTTTCACAACAATAAGGTTCTGAAGGTCTTGGGAGAACTCTTTGCTTTTACCCATCATGAGATGTTTCTTGTGTGACACCTTGGTAACTAAAAGCCTTTTTATAAACCATCAATTTATTAACCCTGCTGATATTAAATTGCGCAGATAGGAGGTATAATTACTCTCTAACTACTTATGGATTTCAGCTGGTTCCTTGCCCAACCTTGCCTTGGAAAACTGCTTTTTCTTAGGTTGTTCAATACTTTTTTCCTGTGTCACTCCACTTTCTTACACAGAAATGTATTTATGGACTTTAATGTTGTGAATTCTTTATATTTGCAGATTTCTTAAGTTAATACTGTCTGGTGAAAATTTCATGTGAATAACCTCATTGGAAATATATTTACAAAAAAAAAATGTTGACTTGTACAATACTTATTCCCCCCACTGTACATCTGTATGTTGTGGTTTTAGGTTGCTAGATAACTTCTAATGTTTTAATTATTTATTTAATGGCTATAATGTCTTTCAAGGAGCACTCAGTCTTCCTCACTGCTGCCCTATATCATTTACACTTCATTATCGGTGTTAAAATTCTGTATAAAAGATGAGAAAAAGTATTATTCTGTGTAATGTTTAATGTTTAGAATGTATAATGTTTCACTAATAAAGTTTTACCTTAGACTAAGTGATGAAAACTCCAGAGCACAACCCAGAAAAGATATATTAACTGAAGGAAATCCACATGCTTGTGTCTCCTGGTGTCTATTTTGAGCATATCATTGCAGGACTCTTTCACACCAGGGCTGCTGAACACACAAGCAATGCAAGAAGAGACAGTGTGACTTTGCTGTAGAGCTGCAACACCTAATGAATAAAATTGATAATAATCGATTATGAAAATCGTTGTCCACGAATATCATTATCGCTTAGTTGGTCTGTGCACAGCACGGGGTGCATTAACTCACTGCGTTACTTCTGTTCCGAAAACACGCTTCGGGGAGTAAATACTAAAGTTGTGTCTCAATTTGTGCACTGTACCATCTAGTGAATGAATTTTAGAAAGGTAATATTGTCTCAAAAGAAACACTAGCGACTGTTTTACTTACTGGAAGTATAAGCTGCATGACGTCATACGCACGTAATGTGATGCCGCTAGCTTTAGCAGATACCCAGAGACACCATCAATGACTTTCTTCAATTTACTGTTTGTCAATGTTACCCTTTATAAAAAGGTAATGCATAAATACTATTATATAATATAAACTAACGTATAAGTATTTATGCATTATTTTTATGGATGCACAAAAAGCACTGAATTAAACTACAGTCCTAAATGAATAATATATATTCTGGTGGGTGTCTGTGTGTGTTGGGTTCTTTTCAGTCTTATATAATTGGACAAACAGTTGTGTAAAATTTTAGTCTGAAGTTTATATTTGTAACCCTCAGATTGTGGATTTTATTTTAAAGAAACGGGGAAAATTGCTATTGAAAGTGTGCACCCACCCACAGCCCAAAACGGTTAATCAAAAAATTACTGGCCAACTAATCAATTTTGAAAATAATCGTTAGTTGCAACCCTACTTTGCTGTTACTGTTATTCCATCCATCCATCCATCCATCTTCTACCGCTTACTCCTTCTTCAGGGTCACGGGGAACCAGGAAGCATCGGACACAAGGCGTGGTACACCCTGGGCAGGGTGCCAGTCCATCGCAGTCACTGTTATTCCATTATGAACTAAGGTGTGTTTGAGAGAAATGTGTCACAAGACACAATTTATTCAGCTGTAAAGTACCTTTATTGACTGTTTGTTATGGTTGTGGAAATTGTCAGAAATGGCTTCTGATTCTTAAAACTACTTTTAAAATCCTAATCAGAAACTGGTGAAACAGACTCTCAACTTTACTAAGTCTGAGTCCCTCAAAGGCTTTTGCAGTTATTTTGAATGTGTTTTGAGAGTACACCTGGTTGGAGCATTAATGCAAGATGAACAATGCTCAGAAACATATGACCTGTATGATTTATATACTTATATGCTTTTACATACATGAATAATTTAAATGAGAATGTTTCCAATGGAACTGGCACCCTGTCCAGGGTGTACCCTGCCTTGTGCCCGATGCTTCCTGGGATAGGCTCCAGGTTCCCCGCGACCCTGCAGAAGGAATAAGCGGTAGAAGATGGATGGATGGATGGAAGATGTTTCAATGGAACCTTCAGTGCTGCTGCTACTTCTTTTTGCTAGTACTTCTTTTTAAGAGGAAAAAATTTTGAACAAAAACCTGCTATTCAGAGTGGGCGATATGGTAAACATACTGGAAAATATTTCCACGATACACAATATGTATCACTGTGTTTAAGTTTGCCAACCAGTCCAACCAAATCTTAGTGCCTCCTTTAAAAGAAAACATGAAAAAACAATGGTTTTGATACTTACTCACTGACCACTATGATGGGAACACATGTACACCTGCTCAATTATGCTGTTTTCCAAACAGCCAATCATGTGTCAGCAGCAGAATGCGTAAAATCATGCAGATACAGGTCAAGAGTTTCAGTTAATATTCACATCAAACTTCAGAATATGACTTCAACCTTGTTGGTGGTACCAGATAGGCTGAGCCGAGTACTTCAGAAACCGCTGATCTCCTGGGATTTTCACACACAATATTGCCTAGGTTTTTCACAGAATGGTGTGAAAAACAAAAAAACATCCCACAAGCAAAAGGTTTGCAGGCTGAAATGCTTTGCTTTGCAGAGAGATCAGATGGGAATGACTGGTTTGCACTGACAGGAAGTCTACAGTAATTCAAATAAGCACTCTTTACAACCATGGTGAACAGAAAAGCATCTCCGAACACACAGTACATGAAATCTTGATGGATGAGCTATGAAAGCAGAAGACCACATCAGGTTCCACTCCCGTCAGCCATAAACAAGTATCTGGAGTTTTCACTAGCACAGACTCACCGAAACTGGACAGCTGAAGACTGGAAAAAGACTTTTAGATTTTTTTCATAATCTTCCACTGTCCAGTTTCCGTGCGCCTATGCCCACTGTAGCCACAGATTCCTGTTCTTGGCTGACAGGAGAGGAACCCAGTGTGATCATTTGCTGTTGTAGCCCATCCACTTTAAGGTTTGATGTTTTGTACATACAGAGATGCTTTTCTGCTTACATACGGTGTAAAGATTGATTATATGAGTTACTATATCTTTCCTGGCAGCTCAAACCAATCTGGCCATTTTCCCCTGATCACTCTTACCAACAAGGTGTTTCCACCCACAGAACTGTTGCTCACGCAGTGTTTTTTATTTTATTTTTTGCACCATTCTGTGTAAACTATAGAGACTGTTGCTTGTGAAAATCCAAGGAGATAAGCCGTTGTTATTTCTGAAATACTCAAATCAGCCCAGCTGGCACCAAGAACCATGCCACAGTTAGTCACAGGGATCACATTTTTTCCCTATTCTGATGTTTGATGTGAACATTAACTGAAGAGCTTGACCTATATCTGCAAGATTTTACGCATTGTGCTGCTGCTACATGATTGACTGATTGGATAACTGCATAAATAAGCAGGTGTTACAGGTGTTCCTATTAAAGCGTATATTTAACATCTAAAAAAATATTATTTAACATGAAAACATGAAGAAAACTGAAGCTTGATACTGATGTTATATTGTATTACTGCGATGCCTTCTGGTTAACATTTTGCATCTCTACCTACACACACACACACACACACACACACACACACACACACACAGTACTTCTGAGGCATTCTAAAATTACATTACACTGACTGCAAATAGCATGACCTTTTACAACTAATGCCCCAAAGGATGTTCAGCGCTATATGCTATATATGCTTAACAAGAAATCACTTGAACACAATATCACAGTCCTCTTCAAGTCCTAAGAAATTCAACATCCAGTCTGAAGAAAAGCTAAACCAGCTTGTAAAACAGATTTTTGCTGTTGCTTGGAAACGAGTACTGCACAAATGCTATTGACATTCTGGACACACTAAGCATCTCTGAGAAGGAAATAAACAAGTGGTGTAGGTTATAAAGACCTTGAATCGATTCCTGTACTAATATTCCTGTCAACTGTTCTTTTGGGTTCTGACAGTTTCATTAATCAGTTTTACTGTCACTGTTAAAGCATCAGCTTCCAAGAGGTTCAGTGGTTTCCTTTGTACTACCAGAGGATTCTGTTTTTGTTGTTGTTTTTAAATCTACATAACCAACAATATCCTCTAAGACACTAAGCAATCCTTAATACTTATGCTTTTCTTGAGAGTAATTTTCTTGAATAATTCCACTATATCACCACAGTGTCATCACATCAGCCATGTATGAGATTCCTTGGCTTTATTATGTCTGATAATCAGGCCTATTTTCCTTTCTCAATACACATTCATCACTGAAGTCAAAAGTGGCATGTGCATGTACAGAGCAATTTTGTGATCTACATTTTTCAGTGGGTGCATGGTGGCTTAGTAATTAGCACGTTCGCCTCACACCGGCAGGGTTTGGGGTTTAATTTCCGCCACAGCTCTGTATGTCAGAGTTTGCATTCCATTGCTTCCTCTGGGTTTCCTCCCCCAGTCCAAAGACATGCATGGTAGGCTGATTGGCATGACCAGAGTAGTGTGTGAATGTGTATGTGATTGTGCCCTGTGATGGATTACTATCCCATCCAGGGTGTACCCCGCCTTGTGCCAGATGTTCCCTGGGATAGGCTCCAGGTTCTCCATGACCCTGTAGGATAAGCGCTATAGAAGATGGATGGATGGGTGGATGAATGGAAACTTTTCAGTGCATTAGGTCTTATAGCAATTTTGCTAAATAATGATATGTTAAAAGTTTTCCATTTATGTGTACTCACATTTTCTATTACATGTTACAGAGAAGGGGGATTTCATTGCTCTGGATCTGGGAGGCTCTAATTTCCGAATCCTGAGAGTGAAAGTTTCTCATGAAAAGAAGCAAACAGTGCAGATGGAGAGTCAGATCTATGAGACTCCAGAAGACATCATGCATGGCAGTGGAACACGGGTATGCTTTATTTCTCTGTCTATCTGTCCATATTATATAGTATCTCACAAATGGGGTGACAATGCTTATTTGTTTTTCAAGAAGAAAGTATTGAGGTTTAACCTCTGCGTGTCTTTTGCAGCTATTTGACCATGTTGCTGAATGTCTGGGGGACTTTATGGAGAAGCATAAGATCAAAGATAAGAAACTTCCAGTGGGATTCACCTTCTCTTTCCCTTGTGCTCAAACCAAACTGGATGAGGTAAAAGACATGACTGAAGTCTCGCTTCTGCTTTCACTGGTATACTTTTAATATTGGGATGATACTTTATCAGATTCGTAACAGTCCACGGATAATTGGTGACTAACTAAATATTGTGTTGGCTCTGTTGTCTGAAATATTGCATTGAAATACTAAAACATTCAAAATCTATACTGCATGATCATTAAGAAGAATCACGTCCTGTTTTACACAGTCCTCTTATACAACATAAATATTTGTACTTTTTTGCCACCGCTGTGTCAATCAGTAATTAGTTAATTCCACAAGAAATCTAACCAAAGGACTAACAACGTGGTATAATAAGAAATATGGCACTTTTTTGTTATGGCATTTTTGCATTTGGATCAAATAAGTCTCAGCTGGTCTATTCAGGCTGGAACAGTAGTGTAAATTAATGACACTTACCCAAAACATTAGGAGTGTCTGCTACTTGTTAAATCACAAGAACCTGCTAATGGTAGATTATGATAAACCACAGAAGATCACAGCAGTGGATGATGCCAATATGGAGGTGAAACATTGGTGTTACCTCAAAGAGTTTAAAACAAGACAAATCACACGAACCATATATAGTGTTAGTGTAACTCAAATTAGTTGTTAGGGAATTCAATTCAATTCAATTTGTAAATGTAAATGTGCACTTATATAGCGCTTTTATCATTCACCCATTCACACACACTCTCACACACCAATGGTAGCAGAGCTGCCATGCAAGGTGCTAGCTTGCCATCGGGAGCAACTTGGGGTTCAATGTCTTGCCCAAGGACACTTTGGCATGTGGAGTCACCCGGACCGGGAATCGAACCACCAACCCTACGATTAGTGGACAACCCACTCTACCAACTGCACCACAGCCACCCGTTTTTGTATTTGTATAGCGCTTTTTACAATAGTCATTGTCTCAAAGCAGCTTTACAGAAATAAAAAACAGGTATAAACAGTCAGAAACAGATAAAGAGAGACAAACAGGAACAGATAAACAGAGACAAACAGGTAGAAAACAAATGGAATTTATCCCAACTGAGCAAGCCACTGAGTGGCGACGGTGGCAAGGAAAAACTCCCTAAGATGTTTTTTGAATTCAATGTAGCATTTTTTTTTAATCCACCTGTTCTGTGTACGGCTCACTAAAATAACATATTTGGACAAATGCATAGTTCTATATGCATGTGTTTATTCAACTACATATATAATACATACGTCAAATACAACAAAAACACCCCAAAAATGTTCATTCGGAAAATTTAAAGTTAGTTTATTACAGCTTATATAGTTACAGCTTAGTGTTTTCTGTGTAATTCATGTACTTTTTTTATTATTCCAGTCGAGCGTTTCTCCGAGCTAACTAAACTGTTGTAATGTTTATTTAATTGAAAACTGACTGAAGAAGTCAACGAGCACGAGTGTCGCGAGCTCAAACCAGGTGGTGAACTTGATCGTGATTTGTCAAATGTTCTATTCTATTTCAAGGAAATCATTTGTGTGATTGGTTAGAATTAACAGGGCATCTGGCTCACACCTGGCTTGCTTGACATGGCCAGGAGCTGGATTCTACAAAAAATATATTTTTTTAAATTAAGAAATAAATACGATGATAGTACGATGATAACAAAATAATGATCTCTAGAACATGGCTGAAATGTACATGAAAATGATATTAAAATGAAACATAGTGCTGAAGCAGCTGTGGAGATTTTCTAGCCAATGTAGCTCTGTAATTCTCCGTAAATACTATATGTATGTGCGGAGTTTGCATGTTCTCCCCGTGTTGCGGGGGTTTCCTCCGGGTACTCCGGTTTCCTCCCCCAGTCCAAAGACATGCATGGTAGGTTGATTGGCAGCTTGGTAAAGTGTCCGTAGTGTATGAATGGGTGTGTGAGTGTGTTTGTGATTGTGCCCTGTGATGGACTGGCACCCTGTCCAGGGTGTACCCTGCCTTGTGCCCGATGCTTCCTGGGATAGGCTCCAGGTTCCCCGCGACCCTGAAGCAGGAATAAGCGGTTGAAGATGGATGGATGGACTATATGTATACCATTTTAATTTGATTTTGTACTTTTAAATGCATAATTGTTTCTTAATTTCAAGTTAAATTGAGTAGCTACAGTGTCAAAAACAAACAACAACAACAAAATAACAGGTCACTTTCATTTAGCTTTTTTATTTACTTATTTATTTTACTTTTGTTCTATACTAAAGTTCTTCATAAGCAGTTAAATCTTCAGTTTTAGAGGCATTTAAGAGAATATGATAAATGATAGTTTCGATTTTTAGGCTGTTTTGCTGACCTGGACAAAACGTTTCAAAGCCAGTGGAGTGGAGGGGATGGATGTGGTGAAGCTTCTGAACAAAGCTATTAAAAAGCGAGGGGTGAGTTTTGTCTGCAGCTCTTATCAGAGCACACATTACGATTAAAAGTCAACATAGAGCTGTTATCCTGTTTAGTCTCAATGAGTGAGTTGTTGTATGGTTGGCTTGTCTTAAGTGAAACTAGAAAAATGTTTCAAGCCAACTGTGCTGTAGGATTTACGGAAAATATACCATCTTCAGGACTATGAAGCTGATATCATGGCGGTGGTCAATGACACTGTGGGAACCATGATGACCTGTGGCTTTGATGACCAGCGCTGTGAAGTTGGGATGATCATTGGTAAGAAAGTCATGTAAAATCTCTGGTAAAAGATTGTTTTTACAGCTGTAAGTGTACTTTACAGTTCTTAGAATAGATATTTCCCTATGAAATATTCATAGACAGCAGCATAGCACAAATCATGACCTTCCGATCAGGAGTCCACTGTCTTAATCACTGAGCTACTATTATCAGCACAGATCTTCAAAAGCCTGATGAACAAAAGGCATGTTGCCATGCTTCCTTCCTCAGGTACGGGCACTAATGCATGCTACATGGAGGAGTTGAGACATATTGACCTGGTGGAGGGAGACGAGGGCAGGATGTGCATCAACACAGAGTGGGGAGCTTTCGGAGATGATGGCATGCTGGAGGACATTCGCACTGAATTTGATCGAGAAATTGACCGTGGGTCTCTTAACCCTGGCAAACAACTGTAAGCCACAGAACAATCTAATTTATCCTTTACTATTTCAGTCTGACATGAGACAGTTGGACGGTTAGGTTTATGAATAAAAAGTGTGGAAGGTATGACTAAAGGTCTTTCTGATCTTAGGTTTGAGAAGATGGTGAGTGGAATGTACATGGGGGAGCTGGTGCGGCTCATCCTAGTGAAGATGGCCAAAGAGGGGATGCTGTTTGAAGGCCGCATCACTCCAGAGCTACTGACTAAAGGAAAAATTGAAACAAAGCATGTTTCTGCTATTGAGAAGTAAGTGTTACATCAATAACTGTTCCTGTGCAACAGCTCATGTTGTGCTGTTAATTTTTAACTTGCTCGTCATATTAGTTTTTGATTTAAAAAAAGGTCTTATGTTAATGTTACAATTTATCCTATGATGGATAAAAATCAGTAAACATACTGTTTGCTTCTGCTTCAGTGAACAGTTTGTGTTTTCTTGTCTTATATATTCTATGATAATCATCAGTGATGTTCATCCGGTTTTCCAGGAGTAAAGAGGGATTGACCAAAGCCAAGGAAATTTTAACCCGTTTGGGAGTGGAGCCATCAGCGGATGACTGCATCGCTGTGCAGCATGTGTGTGCCATCATCTCTTTCCGCTCAGCCAATCTTGTTGCTGCTACACTGTGTGCTATCCTTACTCGTCTGAAGGACAACAAGAATATCCCTCGTCTCCGCACTACCGTGGCCATTGATGGCTCGCTCTACAAGATGCACCCACAGTAATGATTTACACCCTTGACTCTTTGAAGTTTTATTATTATTTAATTAGCCGTCTTTTTTTGGTTTCAACCTCTTCAAGGTATTTGAACTTTCTTTGAACTAGTCTGTTGAACAATAGCCAATGTTAAACATAACGCCAAAACATACAGTACATATCATCACTGGCTGTACTCTACAGGGCTTAGAATACGACTGTTTCTTTTAATCAGAATCAGCTGCATAAACAGGTGTCTACTCAGTAATATAATCATATCATGTATCAAGCAAGCTTGGCCAGAGCACTTGGCAATCTTTCTAAAAAGGATGGCATGCTGAACCACGTGCTAAACTGAGTTTTCTAATCCCTCACGGAGTTTCTGCTTGTTTCATAACCTTTCACTATAAAGGTTCTATGTCATGACAGGACCTCCCTAAGAGTGTCTGTCCAGTAATTTGTTTGTGTTACAATGAAAAAGTATTACTTCTTCTCACGCCAATCTGGTACTATTCATTTTCAAGTTTCCATAATTAGAAGACTGGATTTGACACATTTATGTCAAAAGTTTTGCTATGATTAGCACTGTAAATTGTTACTTTCCACAGGCTGTAACTCTATTCTCATTTGGACACCAGCCCCAGCAGAGCTCTTTGAGAACAACTGACCCTTAGAAAAGAAATTGAACAGAGTAACTTCTGAAGTGGGCAGCTTAAACGTAACCGCTTAACCAAACCAGATTATTAGATAAAGATAGAGTTTAAACCTGGAACAACATTACATAAATGATGTCGCAGGAAATATCTTTTTTATTTTATCTCTTTATTTATTTTATTTCCTGTTGTTCTTAAATAATCTCTAATGTAATCCCAATCATCTGGACAATTGAATGCTTTCACAATCTGTATATCCTCATACTCTTATTTTTCCCTTTGTCTGTCTTAGGTATTCCCGTCGGCTCCATAAGACTGTGCGACGTCTGATACCTGAGTGTGATGTTCGCTTCCTGCTTTCGGAGAGTGGGAGTGGCAAAGGTGCTGCTTTGGTAACAGCCTGGGCCTATAGACTGGCTGATCAGACACGTCAGATTGCAGAGACACTGGCGGAGTTCTGCCTCAGCAAAGAGCAGCTTTTAGAGGTGAAGAAAAGGATGCACACAGAGATCCTGAATGGCTTGAGCAAAAAGAGCCAGGGAAAGGCTACAGTGAAGATGCTGCCCACTTACGTGCGCAGCACCCCAGATGGCACAGGTAATATTTTGCACATTAGTCAAAACTGATTAAACATTGTAGGGTTGTGACCTACAAGCCCTTTAGCTGAAAGTCCGCTAAGTTGGATACTTTTAGCATGACATTGTACACGATTTCTTTCTCTGTTTGACTTTCTGACCTTCTGTTAGAAAATTGATTTGTATCATTGATCATTTCATTCTGCACAAATGTGCAGTCCTTTTTCACAGTAGTACTAGTGTCCCCGCGTGCCCAACACCCACTGGCCTATTTAATGCTCTTTATCCCTGCTGCCTCGCAGCACACTGTAATCCCGTGAGAACTCAATACAGGGACAGGATATTATTTTAAGAGCGCAAAGCCTTACACCTGACACTGATTAAGGTCGAAAGGTTTCTGAAACACAGCCAAGCCAGCATGGGAGTGACTAAACTGTGATGTGACTTGTGTTCGAACATCAAGTTGGAGGCAGCAAAGTCTTCTTGTATTTTGTTAAATGATAATCCAAGAATGAAAACAGCCTGCACACCTTTTCCTTCATATCCGTTCTATCCATATTTTATAGAAAATGGAGACTTCTTGGCTTTGGACCTTGGAGGCACAAACTTTAGGGTGCTCTTAGTGAAGATTCGCAGTGGTAAGAGACGGACTGTGGAGATGCATAACAAAATCTATGCCATTCCCATCGAGGTGATGCAGGGAACAGGAGAAGAGGTGAGCAGCCTGAGTTATTTATATCTGTGTGTGCACTCACATCATATGATAATGTGAAATTAAGAGAACAAATGATTGACCAATTAAAGGGAAAAAACATCATAAATTGTCTTAGTATGGTTTTGGGACACTAGAAGCCACCAAACAGCTAGATTTCACTTGCACAGATTCTGTAGGTCTCTGCAACTGTACTGAAAGGATGAAACACCATCCTTTCAACAGTTTTCAACTGGCATTTTGACGATGCTGGATGAGAGCATCATCTAAAACATCGATTCAAAATCTCCAGTTCAACTGGGATTAGATCTGCTCACTTTGAAGGGAATAGCATATGATTTACATAATTTATACTCTCACCAAAACATTCAATCACCACTCGGATCAGGATAGCCATGTTTCATTATACGATAAAGGTGATCAGTCAGAGGAACTTTGTATTGATTTGCAGAGACGCTTCTCTCTAGGGAGGACAGGTGGACCCAAACCATGCCAGCAAAATGTCCTCTACTGGTTTTGCTTTAAACGAACAGATTTAATATTATTCAAGTTATACTATACTCCACTGATTTCTTGTAGCTTTTTGATCACATCGTCACCTGCATATCGGACTTCCTGGACTACATGGGAATGAAGAACACAAGGCTTCCTTTGGGCTTCACTTTCTCTTTCCCCTGTAGACAAACCAGCCTTGATGCTGTAAGTTTACTACAATCTCAAAATGACTCTTAAAAAGGTTATTTGTTCTGTATGAAGCATATTTTTTTTTACAAGCATAGACTGATATTTAAAAGTTACAGAAACATTCTATTCAGTCAAATAATTATTTTTACTGGCTATAGCTTTCAGATGTTTTGTGGTAACTTATTGGTTATTTTGTCACTGGTAACTTTATTGTTTCCATATTCCTAGGATTGTCTTGGACATAGATGGACTATATTTCACTTTCTGATGGGATACATCATTGATGTTCTGAGCTGATTTCACTGTTTTGGTTATGATGCAGGGCATCCTGGTAAACTGGACGAAGGGCTTTAAGGCCACAGACTGTGAAGGAGAGGATGTTGTCAATCTCCTAAGAGAAGGGATTAAAAGGAGGGAGGTAAGATCTAGCTCCACACTGCAATAGGATCACCTTTTATACAGATGTTCCTTCTTAGTATTGTCACTTTTGGAAATATTGGGGAACTTTAGTGCTGTTCTTTGGGTATTGTAGAATGTAGAATGGGGCCAGTGGTGGCTCAGTGGTTAAAGGCTCTGGGTTACTGATCAGAAGGTCAGGAGTTGAAGCCCCAGCACTGCCAAGCTACCACTGTTGGGCCCTTGAGCAAGGCCTTTAACCCTCATCTGCTCAGTTGTATGAATGAGATAAATGTTAATTCGCTCTGGATAAGGGCGTCTGCCACATGCCATAAATGAAACATATCTATTTCTATCACAGTGTTGCCTCTGTGTCTGTGTCTGATGCAATTTATAAGTGAGTGTGTGTAGACTATCTAATGTGTCCATATTGAATGGTAGTGTGTCTGTATTATCATATCTGCAGGAGTTTGACTTGGATGTCGTGGCAGTGGTTAATGATACAGTGGGAACCATGATGACTTGTGCTTATGAGGAACCAACATGTGAGGTTGGCCTTATTGCAGGTAAAGTAGCATAGTTCATAAATGCTATGTAGCATAGTTCATAAACATTCAAATCCATGTATTGTGTTCAGTCTGTTTTCTCTCCTCTGAGGGGAAAAAATAAGCTAATGGCTAAAATTATCTAAGAACATGTACCTTTCCTGTATATCGTGAACAATTATTAGCATGCAAGTAACTCCTAAAATTAGTGACAGAATTAACCCACTGAAGCGTCTTTGTTTTTGATTGCAGGAACAGGCAGTAACGCCTGTTACATGGAAGAGATGAGGAACATCGAGACAGTGGAGGGAGATGAGGGCAGGATGTGTGTGAACATGGAGTGGGGTGCGTTTGGGGACAACGGCTGCTTGGACGACATCAGGACCCAGTATGACCGAAACGTGGATGATCTCTCCCTCAACCCTGGCAAACAGAGGTGCATTTCTATTTAAATAACATACTGAACCTCCTCCCTTGGATGAATGATTTACAGATAGAATTGAATACACAGATAGATGTTAGAGGTTAGGCATAGTCTTAGCCTTAGATTCTCTGTCCACAGTGCCCTTCTAATGCAGGGATGTCAGACTCATTTTTGGTGACAGGCCACATTAGAAACATTATTTATAAATGAAAAATGAAAATGTTGTGAACTGAGTAACCCCTAGATCATGGGTGTCAAAACCGGCCCGCAGGAGGAATTTTGAAAGTGAAAAAAAAAAAACGCATAAAAGACACGAACTTGTCATTTTTAATAAAATACTATTCCTAAATTATCCGCTAGGGGGTAAAAGATGCGGCACATCTCTGGGACTGAACAGCAATGCGACGTCTGCTGTTTGCTATTACGGAGTAGTCTGCTCTATTTTCTTCTCGTCCCCACACCCTCATAAGCCAAAATGTCTGCCAAAAAGCAGAAAAGTGGATACAGAGTGTAGAGTTTTCCTATTCATTCACAGAGATGAATGGGTAAAAGTTAAAAAAAAAAGTGCAATTTAATGTTAGTCAACAGCTTCAGTACAAAAGAGTTTGGTTTTGGTGGAATCCTATTGTTCATGCAATGCCATAAATTTTAAAGTGAAATACTATATTTTTCAGTTCCAAATACCTGTGAAGTTGTTTTTTGCATTTGTACAAACACTGTGAGCAGTTGTAATGCACATATATGTGAATGATAATCAGAAGCAAATTGCACGTTTGAGGTTGCTCATGATATATTTTATAAAAGGATATTTCATTAAATATAAATGTCTTTACATGAAAACAAAGGTAAAAACATGGACTTCTTGTTATTTATAGGTGATTATACTATGATTTTACTGGCCCGGCCCTCTTGACATCTAATTAGGCTGTATGTGGCCCCTGAACTAAAATGAGTTTGACACCACTGCCCTAGATTATTATTTTTTTTGGAAAGAGACATAGTTACAAATGTCAATGTTTTTAGCTTGCTAATGAAATGAAATTTTATTTTGCCCCCTAGTGGAATAAAAAAAAAAAAAGACTGGCTGTTTTTCAAATCTTTCAGATCAATTACAGTCCACAAAACGATTTTAATTTAGCATCCAGGTTTGCCGGATTACAACCTTTGTCAGGTTATTCCTGGCCCATGGATCGTATATACCTGATACCCTTTTTCTAGTATGTATTGTACACTTATCTGGCCTTAACTATCTGACACTTGCTAGTTGCCATGTATATATAGACTTAAGTGCACCTGATTTTATCAGTCCAATGGGGGACCAAGCCTTGTGAGATTAAATAGCTGTCTAAAGCAATATATAGTCACTGGATTGGAAATACAAGTCAGGCCAAAACAGTGTCCTTTGGTTGGTTGGTTGTCAGTCAAAGAGCCCATGTTTGTTGAAAGTTTGTTGAATGATGTAAATAAAGGTCTGGCTTGCAAGACTGAGTTAAAACCCTGCAGATTAAATACAAATAGCTGATTATTCTTATACAAGAATTCCGTTGTAGCTGCTGCAGTAAATGTTTGAATTTACGGTTATGCTGCACCTTTACTGTGATATTTGTATTACTCGGGTATTCTACCCTCATATTAGATGGAATTGCTGTAGTTTAATATTTGGTAATACATTAATACATTGTATTTCGATGCCTTCCAGGTATGAGAAGATGTGCAGTGGGATGTACCTGGGTGAGATTGTGCGAAACATCCTCATTGACTTGACAAAGCGTGGTTTCCTCTTCCGGGGTCAGATCTCTGAGACTCTCAAGACTAGGGGCATCTTTGAAACCAAATTCCTGTCCCAGATTGAGAGGTATTTTATCATAACTGAAGCAAGAAAATTGCATGAATGTAGTCTCATATTAAGCTAATATAAAGGTGCATTATTACATCTGAATCTTTATATTTATATAAGTCTTTTTCTATCTGTATGAGTTGTTAGTTGTGTTGTTGTTGTCTAAACCTCATGCTGATATTCTCCTCTAGTGACCGGTTGGCGCTACTGCAAGTCCGAACTATTCTGCAGCACTTGGGTCTGGACAGCACGTGCGACGACAGTATTATAGTTAAGGAAGTGTGTGGTGCAGTGTCTCGCCGAGCCGCACAGATCTGCGGTGCGGGAATGGCTGCTGTGGTGGACAAAATCCGAGAGAATCGAGGACTAGATCATCTGGACATCACTGTGGGGGTGGATGGCACGCTCTACAAACTCCATCCACAGTGAGTAACCAGATCAGAATGGGTCTACTTGTTGCAGTATGTTGGGTTATTTGCATATTTTTACACAAACAGTAGAATCAATAAAGGTAAATATTCTTTGCCATTCTGTTTAGTTTCTCCCGGATAATGCACCAGACCGTGAACGAACTCGCACCCAAGTGCAACGTGACTTTCCTGCTTTCTGAAGACGGGAGCGGAAAAGGTGCTGCTCTGATCACCGCTGTTGGATGCCGCCTACGTCAGCAAGAACAAAAGAACTGAAAAAGTTCAGACCTACTATCTAGTCTAGTCCCCTCTTTAAATGAGCGCGGAACACTTCTTCCTAGCAGCCCTCACTGAGCTTTACCGGACTTTCAGTCCAGAGCATGGGATCCATCATACTTCATATTTCACTCCATTTTGAACTAACTGTAACTGTAAGCCATTCACTGTGTCTCATTGTTAGTGTCTAAGTGTAGACGTGTGTTTTAAGAGTAGGTTTTATCCTTCATCGCTGATTATACTAACATTTTTTTTTTAACTCTGCTGTAAACATTTGTAGATGTATATTAGCAAAAGGGAAGATATTTAAGTCACAGTGGTAAGATCAATTATATATTAATAAAAGAAAATATTATTTATTTTATTTTTGTATTTGACCAATGTATTGCCAGAATGTTAAAGCTATGACAGGGTTTGCTAGAGAAAGATTGTTTCTGTAAGGTTTTTTTTTTTTCTCTGCGAGTTTTTGTAAGTTCCGAGGTGGTCAAATTTAAATCTGTTAGCATTTCTCAGAAAATTATGAAGTGAATGTCGAGCTGGCTAGTATGTCACATCTGTTTGAAGCTCACGAGTTTAAAGAGGGCTGTTCATGTGAATTGAGAGTCCAGTTTATGCTGACTCTCTTTCTCTCTTTTACATCTTTCTGATGGAACAGGTGCATCAGACTGTACTACATATTGCTTGAGTGGAAAATAGTTGATAATTGTGAGTGCTGTGTGAATACGCAAATAGATCATCAGCCCTGCAATGTAATGGTGCGAATCTCCAGTAAATGTCATTGTGTGTATTCTGACTGGGTGTTTGTGTGATCCTGTGTAGTTACTGTGAGTGAACCTGTGCAGTGGTACGATGAGTGCATGCCTTACATGATCTAGTGTCCTCTCATTTTGTACAATTAATAGGTGCACCAAATGTAGATGTTCGATAAAAGAACATTATTAAACTATTTTGATGAGCCATGACTTAGTCTGTGTCTCTGATGACTTGCTTAATAAATAATAATATGTGATATGAATCAATATCGGATCAATATTGCACTAGATTACATGATCGATAGAATTGCCTCAATACACTAGATCAGGTGTGTCCAATCTTATCCGGAAAGGGCCAGTGTTGATGAAGGTTTTCATTCCAACCAAGCAGAAGCCACATCTGAATCTATTGAAAGCCAAGATCAACTGATTAACCAGGTGGAATCAGGTGTGGCTCCTGTTTGGTTGGAATGAAAACCTGCACCCACTCCGGCCCTTTCCAGATAAGATTTGACACCCTTGCATTAGATGTTTGTTTAATAATTACTTTCGTTAATTGATTGAAAACAGAATTCATTTTAATGCTACACTTTATCCTGGTCAGTGATGCAGTGGATCCGGAGCCCGTCCCAGGAATGTAAAGCAGGAGTACACCAAGGTTGAAATGCCAGTCAGATGTAGGGCAACAAGCACACATACATTCTCACACACACAGGAAATTTAGGTAAGCATGTTTTTGGCAGGTGGGAGGAAACTGGAGAATCTGGAGAAAACCCACATGGACATGGGAAGAACACACACAACTCGGCAGAGGCAGTAACCTGAGCTCAGGATTGAACCACGGACCTTGGTGATTTGAAGCAGCAACGCTGTACCACATTTTCAATATTAACTTTATCAAGTTACATGATATGACCAAAAGTTTGTGGCCATGTGAACATCACACCCACGTGTGGGTCTTCCCCAAACTGTCGCCATAAAGTTAGAAGCCCACAATTGTACAGGATGTCTTTGTATGTTGTTCTTGTTTCACAGGAATTAAGAAGGTCCGTGTGTGTATGGAGTTTGCGTGTTCTCCCCGTGCTGCGGAGATTTCCTCCGGGTACTCCGGTTTCCTCCCCCAGTCCAAAGACATGCATGGTAGGCTGATTAGTGTGTCTAAAGTGTCTGTAGTGTATGAATGGGTGTGTGAGTGTGTATGTGATTGTGCCCTGCGATGGATTGGCACCCTGTCCAGGGATTACCCCGCCTTGTACCAGATGCTCCATAGGATAGGCTCCAGGTTCCCCGTGACCCTGAAAAGGATCAGCGGTATAGAAGATGGATGGATGGATGGATGGAACTAAGAGGTTCAAACCTGTTCAAGCATGACAATGCCTCTGTTCATAAAGCGCGCTCCATGAAAACATTGTTTGTGAATGTTGGAGTGGAGGAACTTGAGTGGCCTGCACAGAGACATCACACTTTTAAATAACTTCTTATTATTTGAGAGTGCTATTACTTTCCACATCACTAGGAGGTGCCATGTCCTGAAATTGCAGCTGGCGCTCTACAGACTGGTGATGTTCAATATTGATTCAATACGCAGCACTTCCAGCACGTTTTATTTTTGGTCTTGTGTACTTCTCTCTCTTTCTCTCACTCACTCACTCACTCACTCACTCTCTTTGTGTGTGTGTGTTCTCTTTATGGTAGCCTTTGATATGTGCTACATGTTTCTATCTCCTGGAAAATTAAAACAGCATCCTTGGATGGTCTAGCAAATTAGCTAAAGAATAGACACCTCCTCGTTACCTACACAGTAGAATTGCTTTATTCTTTCCTAATTAAATATGTTCAAGTACAAAGCCAAACAGCAAAATTTGTGGATATTTAGGACACTTTTGTCATATAATTTCTGAACAGAATCACTGTGAGCAAGCTGGCCTCGTTTTCTGAACATTTTTTACTTTCATCTAGCAAATTATATCCATTCTAACTGATAACTCATAACAAGTAGTATACTAAAAATGCTGCAAAGAGATCTTATGTCTACAGCAAATCTTAACTTTACAACAATTTTTTTATAGTGAGATATTTCACTTGACACAATTAGGTAGTGTTTACAGTTCACACATTTCACACAATGTTTAACGAAACACATACAACTGACCAACTAAACTATTCAACATCTACATATAAGATGAGTGCTTAAGCAATGGAAGGACACTCCTAATCCACTTCAACAACATCCATATTAGACTTCTCTGTATTAATGTTCTCTGTGAGGTATTTAGAGTTAATGTGACCGTGCTCAACACATTTATTTTTCAGAGGCTCTGTCTTGAGCCTAAGATTTAATCAGCTCAGACATGACCTCCTCTGGCGCATTGACATGGTTCTGCACCATGACACTGGCGTTCTCTGTTCGACAGCTGCGTGTTGTCCGGAAGGTTCTCATGTGCCGCAGCTCCAGGTCATCCTCCTCTGAGACCCTGATGAAAGGGCACCAGCGGAACGCTCGCCGGAAACCTGACCGGAATCTGAGGAGAAGCAGCAGGCGTCTGTTCAACAAAATACTGTATTTACAATCATGTGAAAAAACATCCCATGGAAATGAATGTGTTTTTTTTTTTTTACATACTTGGACAAGCAAACATTTGATCATCTTTGAAACAGTGACAATTAATAAAGTTGATATACTTGAACAAACCCACAAGGGTTTGTTGTGAGCTATATATATATATATATATATATATATATATATATATATATATATATATATATATATATATATAAATATAAATATATATATATATGTGTATATATATATATGTATATATGTATATGTATATATATATATGTATATATATATATATATATATATATATATATATATATATACACATATATATATATATATATATATATATATATATATATATATATATATATATATATATATATATATATATATATATATATATAATGGCTCACAAAGGTGCTTTTATGAGAGAAAAGTTGTAAAGTCAAAATGTCTTCGGAATAGTTGTATTAGCATGTATAGTTTTAAGAATATTACTTTTTTAGTGTTTGCTGTTAAAAAAACAACAATTTCCCCTCAACATATTTAATGTATATAGTTATAAAGATGCACAAGACCATGCCAGTTATGGGATTAATAACGCATCCATCTATCCCTCCATCTGTTCAATTATGGACAATCAGTTCAATCAGTAATGAACTGTTGGCATTATTGTAGACTAATTGTTTAAACATTTCTGAACATGAATATGAATGTTCTGTATACCTTTGGTTCAGGCAGCAGTATATGATGGGGTTGTACATGGTGGAACTCATAGCTAACCAGAAGATGGCCAAGTAGACCTGCTGGATGTAATGCTGGTTGTATATATCCTTCTTGAAGCTGCCCAGGATGAAATAGGTATGATAGGGGAGCCAGCATATAGCAAAGGTTGTCACCACAACGATCATCATCTTCACAACCTTTAATTAAAAAAAAAAAAAAAGAGTCTTTCTCCACATGGGATGAATAGAACTAATACTATTGATAGCAGTCCTAGTTGTGGCTCCTACTATGCTAAATTTGTCTAAGATTAATGTGAGGATGGTAGATGTATTTCTCTGACCAGCTAATGCCCCAAATCTGTCTGCAAATGCTGTCAATCATGCATGTCTTGAATATCTGGCCTCTGCAATTTTACCTGTATTTTACTTTTTGAGGTTGATTCAGCACTCAATATCATTAAGTTGTGTGGTTACATCAGGCAAGAAAGAGAATGAGATGTGACATTGGCTCCTGCTTGATTAAAATGAAAGCCTGCACTCACACTGGCTCTTTAGGGATAAGGTTGGACACCCGTGCCCCATGTGAAGGGTGTCAAAAGCTCAAAAACTCAAGACAAAAACTCATACAGATACCTGGATACCTACACTCCTTTGAAGGACAACAATGTACATTCTGAACAGCTTTGTAATGGGTTTCGACCTGAAAGCTTTTTTTTTCTAATAAGAAAAGGATTTTTGTATAGTTCTATATCCAAATTATAATTGTTTATGGTGCCAAACTTTTTAGAAGATACTTACATTCCTGTCCTGACATGTTTACCTCAACAGGTACCTCTGAGCTATTTCATCTCATGATATCACAGGTGTGGGAACAAAAGAGAGAACTTCACCAGAAATCATGAAGCCCCCAGATAAGCATCTTTATTACCTAAACAGAAGGCCAATTTCCAAGACTGTCTAGAGTTCCCAACGTTCTTTGACAAGACCTACTACTGCAAATCTCAAACATATTAATATTTGATTTCTGTGTGGTTGTACTGTATGAATTTTGGATTTGTATGTGTAAATTAATGGGTGCTAAAAGTGTGTTAAATCTGACCTTGCGCTTGGCCTGAATCTGGTTCTGGTAGTGGTCTGATGCCTCTCCTGGGATCATGCTGCCCCATAGTCGTTGGCCCACCATACTGTAGGTCACTAGCATCACCAGTAGGGGGAGCAAGTAGATCAGGATAATGACAGCAATCTGATACCTGTATAGGTTTCATGGGGCACTGTTATTTTCATGTATTTGTGTTTTGTCTACATCAGTCAAGAATAGTCCGTGAAACTACACGGTTTATTATGTAATAACTAATGAATTATGCCATATTCTTATACCATTGTTATTGAAAGGGCAAAAACAAATCTCCATCATAGGCTAAAACTACATTTTTAAAGGAAGATCCCCTCTAACCATGTAATTTATTCCAAATTAATCATTATCGGCAGTTATTCAGCTTTTCACCTTGAAGCAAATTTTTCAGTAACAAAAGTGAACAATGAATAAGGTATGTATTTATGAAAGTGAGAAAGTCTGGGCCCACCAAAGGTTCTGGGAATGCAGGAGTTAAAAGTTCAATGTGTTTATCATAAATAATGCATTTAAGGTATTACATATTTGAACAGTCAAGTAATTTACTGTAAGATACTTCTCATAATCCAACCTGAATAATGAAAGTAATTTCCTGCTTTTTTCTGTTTTTTGTTGGGGTTTTTTTTGGTGGGGGGTTGGGGGGTTACTGCGTTTGGTCTTTCTTACGAGAGCTGGTGCTTTCCGCCATAGTCATCAGGCCATTCCACCATGCAGACTGTGCGGTGCGAGTAGACCTTCGTGCTCGAGTAGAAACACTGAGGGAAGGCCAAGGAAAAAGCCACAGCCCATATTACACCAATCACTACTTTGGTGGTGGTAGAGGATAGTCTGGCCCTCAAAGGGTGGATAATGGCCATGTATCTGTGATGGTAAATAAATCACACCTTACTAAACAGATAGAACATAGCCCATGCTAAAGACAGACAGATTGATGTCTCAATCATATTCACAATCATACTCTGAATACGTCATATATTCAGTATCATTTCAAAATCAAACATAAACCAAATGATATGCATGTTTATAAGTACAACTAATCAGTTTGTGTCAACTAGGCATCAATAATTATGTCAACGCTCTTCTGACAAGGTGGCAGAAAATCCAATAATTGCTGTGATATCACTTCAGACTAAAGAGGCTTCTGTAGAGTATAAATATTTAATGTAAAACCTCATTACAGACATTTCTAAATGGTTACTAATTTATATTTCTAATTTCTAATTCCATTCCATTTCCTTGTCCTTGTCCTGAATGGTGTAATATGCAATACGCTAATAGCAGAATATATCATTTGGCATGTAGAAGGCTATAAATTAGACACTTTTCCATTACATGTGCCAGTTGTATTACCAGGACAAAAAATAAATATTTGTATAGAAGCAAGAACCAGAAGAGAAAATAAGTAATGAAACAATGAACAGGAACACACACACACACACACACACACATTCCTAGGGAGATGGCAATATATTATTGCACACAATAATACTGGTATAATTTTAAAGATGATATGGTTTTCCATATCACAACGTTGTGACATAAGCAGGGTTCTACTAGTCAGTGTTCTACTAGTGTTTTGCTTGTATATACGTCACGTCTATGCCGGAATCTGCGTCAAACTTCAGGTCCTAGAATACAGTACAGATTAAAAACATATCAGTCAAGGATTACAACATACTGCCATCTCAAAACATTCTCACGTTCATGTTCACAGCCACGCTCAGAGTATATAAGGACACTTAGTTCACACTCACTTCGCAAAGTATACACTCTGTGTTGATTTTCATCAGTTGTTACCAAGCCTTTTGATCATTGATTGCTCTTCTGGTGTTGATCTTGTTTCTGGTTTCCTCGACCTGCTCCTGTCTGACCTTGTTAATGCTGTTTGTTGATCACCTGACCTTTGCCTGTACCTCTACCTTGTTTTGAATCTCGCAGCAGGAAACTTTGACTCGTGGCACACGGCTGCATCATTGGACAACAGCATCAGCAGATTGACCAGCTCACTTTGCAGATGGCACAGCTCCCATCAGGTCTATGAATGGCGACTATTCAATCTACCACGTCACTCACAGCATAGCCCGAGGGCTCCCGGCACACACGAAGATTGCTCAATTAATCAATCTGCATACTGACAAAGCGCTGGCTGGCTCAAGGCAGTGTGGTCACAAGGAGGTGTGAACGTGGCCTCCTAAGATCCACTTCCTCCATGTGTTTCATGTGTGTTTGACCATTCTCCAGAGGGTAAGGAGATTGGGGAACAGCTTCTCAACTCAAAGCAAGGAACCCAAAGCACTGCAGAATTTGCACTTAACTTATGCACATTGACAGCGGGCACTGAAAGACGCCTACCGCCAAGTGCACAACCTTCTCACAGAGTATTGCATGCTGTGATGATCAAGTATCTCTCGATGAACTGATCGACATGTCCATCCACCTAGATGCTCTCCTCCATAAGCACGGCGCCACAAAAGCGAACGTCTCGCCTATGCCAGATCTACAGGTCATGGAACCCATGCAGCTGGTAGAAGTAAAGCTGTATGACATGGAATGCCAGATGTGATGTTGAGACTGTGCATCTACTGTGGTAGTCCTCAGCTCCAAGTAGCACAGTGTCCATCATGTTCACAGACCAAAGTTCCCCAGTCCAAGCCCTGGGTGGAGGACCCATTGGAGGAGGTTCCATCACACATTGTACTAAGCCCATTACCTTCATAGACATTGCATCCACCACCATAGAGAGCGCTGAACCTCAAGCCCATATGACTGTGCGTTTGAGCTCCTAGCATCCCCTCACAATCCTATCTAACCCCTGTCTGCTAAAAATACCACACGTTACCACTCATTTTAATCAAAAATTTAAAAACCTCTCTCTCTCTCTCTCTCACACACACACACACACACACACAACACACACACACAATATAGATAGATAGATAGATAGATAGATAGATAGATAGATAGATAGATAGATAGATAGATAGATAGATAGATAGATAGATAGATAGATAGATAGATAGATAGATAGATAGATAGATAGATAGATAGATAGAAATGTACACGTACTGTTCACTTTAAGATAAAATAAGATAAAATGTACCTTTATTAGGAACATCTGAACACCTGTACATTAATGCAGTTATCCAATCAGCCAAACACGCAGTAGCAGCACAATGCATACATTAAGCAGATACAGGTTAAGAGCTTCAGTAAATGTTCACATCACACATCAGAATGAGCAACTCAAATGAGTTTGCATCAGAAGGGTAGCCGTTACCTGCCGTCTTCTTCCTCTCCAGATATCGGTCACATAGGTTTCACGTGTTTGTCAAACATCCAATTTCTCAGATTTCTTTACAAGAATAATGTGTCCCCAGTTTTTTGATGCAAAACTATTATCAGATGTGTTAATATTGAATATTAATATAATATTAATATTGAATACTCAAGCATATATTTCAATGCTCTTCTAATCTTTTAATCTTATGAAAAAGCACCTACACGGCCCCTTGTAGTATTGTAGATGCAGGCATTATAGGTAATAAGGGACACTTTTATTTAGTATTTATTTTTATTAAATACTTTAATTGTTTATTTTAAATATACGTACGCAGTTTTTTCATCTCTGAAATAATTTGGGCATTACTAATGTAAACAAATTTCCTGTAGGCTAGTCATTTCTATACTACACATGTATGCCTTTAATTACTTTCTATGGTGTGCTAATAATATATATTTTATATTTTGTTATGCAATAGTATTATATTATAAGGACTCTCAAACACTCAAAACAGGCATCCAAAGAAAAAACATCTTAGTAAAGATGTGTCGTCATGAGCCGCCAGAACAGCTTCGGTGCTCCTTGGCTTCCATTATACAAATCTTTTGAAGTGGACTGAAAAGATGAACATCATTCTCCCAGAAAATATTACTTCAACAGATGTTATGATGATGGCAGTGTTAATCTGGTGAAAGTACAGACAATAGTATATGATTTACATCATTTTCAACCTTATCAAACCATTCAGTGTCCCCTTGTGCCCTGTGGATGGGAGAATTGCCATCCTGGAAGAGACCATTCCCATCAGGATAGAAATGTTTTATCATACGATAAAGATGATCAGTCAAAAGTATTGATTTGTAGTCACTCTTCCCTCTAAAGGGACAAGCAGACATAAACCAGGGCAACAAAAACACATGAGGACCACAGCATAGTGGAGCCACTGGCTTTTCCTTTAATTTGTCACTCGTCTTTATTTTGTGTCCAGACAACATTTTTTTTAAAATGCAGGTGGAGATAAATGATATCCATGCTATAAAAACAAAGAACCCCTGACACAATGATTAATTTGGCTTATTATTTCAAGTACTTATTATATGTTGTTTTATATGATTTAAATTATGCAAATATTACTTTTAGGATTATATTTGTTTGCATTCAAACCAATACTAATTTATGGTGGATAAATTAGTCAGTCAGATTAGGGTGCGAACAAATTAACAGTGGAATTAGCGTGGAACAAATTAACGATCAGATTAGTGTGTGAACAAATTAACAATCGGATTAATGTGTGAACAAATGAACAGTCAGATTATGTTTAGAGGGTGACTAGTGAAAACATGAATCCAGCACTACACCCTCTCTTATTACGTACATACTTTATTATTATTATTATTATTATTATTATTATTATTATTATTATTATTATTATTATTATTATTATTTAGTTATAGGCATATTATGGCTCCACTACATCTTATAATGAGATGAGAGAAGTGATGAATACAGTGCTTACCTGTCCACAGCGATAGCAGCCATCGAATAGATGCTGGAGAAGACGGCAGTGATGGGGATAAAGTTCTGGAATTTGCAGTAGCCCAAACCAAAGTACCAGTCGTTGTGCAACGCGTAAACGAAATTGAAGACGGTGTTAAAGGTGGCCATGGAGGCGTCGGAGAAAGCCAGGTTCACGATGAAGTAGTTGGTGACCGTCCTCATGCGTCTGTGCGCAAGGATGATCCAGATCACGGTGACATTTCCCACCACAGACACCAGCACCACGAGAGAGTAGGCGAGCGCCCACAGAGCCACTTGCCACGCGGGTTGCGCGAACAGGTTGGTGGATGTCTCGTTCCCCTCATCATCATCTCCGTCGGAAAGCACTGATGTGAACGAGAGCGGATCCGAAGTCGCCTCCATATCAGTCACCGCTGGCTCTCGTTGTCCCACACGGATCAGTGGTGCAGAGTCTTTCCAATAGTGGAAATCACGAATGAAGCTGTGACTGAAGATATGCAGGGCGCACGGGCTGAAAACCTGTAGCGCCTCATTTCCCCATCACAAATAATCATTCAGAACTTGAAGAGATGGAAAAGTGACGTAAGGTTCAGTGCGCCTTCTCTTGTCGAGCAAGTCTGTGGCACCTCCTGCAGCTTACTGGTGCGTAATTGGCCAACATGAGTGGAGATTCTGGAGGTGTGTGTGTGTGTGTGTGTGTGTGTGTGTGTGTGTGTGGTTCTTTCCATTGGCAGTAGCCCAATAGCTTTGGCAGTAGCCCAATACCTGTTTCCCGATCTAGTGATACCAGTGATATTGGAATTTCTGCCATTTCTACTAGAATATTGGAATTTCTGCACCTATGGTGCAAATGCAGTTTCTGTTAATCCCCTTCAGAGTACTTAAAAATGGTCGCTGGGTTGTCGGTTCCACTATTAGCCCCACAATGACACTATTATATTCATTCTTTCTTTCATACATCCATTCATTCAGTAACTGCTTTACTGATCAGAATTGGAGTGGATCTGGCCTCTATTCCAGGCGCACTGGGTGTGACAAAGGGACACACCCTGAATATGGACACCGCACACTCATTCACATCTAAAGGAACAATTTAGCGTAGGCAAGACATCAGCATGGCTGCATCCAAACACACATACCATGACTGTACCTACTGCTTTCGATTCAGTACCTAGTGCTCGGCCGTTGACACAGTACATACTGATTAGTATAAGTGGTAAGCATGGATACAATCTGGACGTACTTTTTAGCATAGCTTTTCTGCGGCAGTACCATTGCCTTATGGGATAACACAGTATCCACAGTTATTCCATGCTGCAGAATCTTGGCAGAAACAGTAGGTCATCTGGGTATTTCTCACCTACTGTTTTATGAATACTGAGAATTCTCATATACTACTTTTTTTGGTGTACTGCTTTTTGCATACTGTGTAGTAGGATAGTAGGGATATTTGGAAACAACCCATGTTTCTGGGAGGTGGGAGGAAACTGGAGAACCCAGAGAAAACCTACCCGGGGGGAACAAGCACAGCAAATCCATGCAGGCATTAATCATGATCATCATCATCATCATCATCACAAAATGCTATTGTCCTAGGGCGATCTATCCATTTTTACAATTCATTCGTTCATTCATCTTCAGTAACCATTTCATCCTGATCAGGCTGGCAGTGGATTGCAGAACACAGAGTCTTTCCCAGGAACACTGGGCATTCTATTGGAATACACTGTCTATAAGATGCCAGTCTATCTCAGAGTATCAAACACATGTTCAATGTCAGAGTCAATTAGATTGGTGCACACATTAGTTTATATGGATGGGAGTCGTTGTGGTTTTTTATAATAATTTAGTAACCTCCTGTCATTTAGCTTTTTGTGCCAGTCACTAGAGTTAGTACTTGGCAATATATATATATATATATATATATATATATATATATATATATATATATATATATATATATATATATATATATATACAGTATATATAATATATATACAGTATATATATATATATATATATATATATATATATATATATATATATATATATATATATATATATATATAAATCCAGTGTCAAACACTGTAGACAACCCTATAGGATTTCTAGAGTAATTGTGTGAAATGAAAAGAAATACAGCTTATAGTGATGGGCAAAGAGCGCGCAGATGGAGAACGTCTAACAATATTGAGTGGTGATAACTGTCATTTGATAATATGCCCCTCACTACACCTGAGACCCGATGCACCTTTGATTTTTCAGTCTAACATCCTTTGTGTTTTCAATCTGTCATTCTGGGTCACTGTGATTCTAGCACTTTATTTTGGTTATATCATTGCTATTCTTGTTATTATGACCATGACATAAGCTATATCTCCCTATTGCACAATGCCGCAATGGAGAAACTATAAACCCATTTTTATCACATGCTCAAATATTAAATAAATATTTAATGACAAAGAAAATTTAAGAAGGACTTTGAAGAGAATAATAAAAAGCATTTTCTTGGTCCCAATATTTTCTGGTGACCATTTCAAAATTTCATTAAGGCCTGCTGCAGTTTCTGGATGACGCTGAGTATATTCCATTAAAAAATCTATTTCATCCTTTTCCACCCATTAAAAATGAATAATTCACATCTGTTGGTAATGAAAGATTTTATCAAAAGGTTAAAACAATGTTTTTTTAACATTCTGGTTGTTTGGTTTTATTTATTTATTTATTTATTTATTATTATTATTATTATTATTTTTATTTTTATTTTTTACCTTTTTGCAAAAATGATTTGTATGTTTATAAGGAATTAAATAAATATGCATGTTGCCTAGATATCACATTGTGAAAATGTGGAATGAGTTGCAATTTTATTAGTTACTTCATATTTACCTTTACAGCATTTATGCTCAGTATTTGAGCGATTTCCCTAAGATTAAATTATTAAACTAAAATTATTAGTTTATTAATTAATGTCATGTTGTGCTTTTTATCCATTTACTATTACATTTAATGTTCTGGAATTTCTGTGAAACAAGTAAGTTCCTGTTGTCACTTATGTTATAGCCGCTATAAATAATTGTTCAGTCACCAATCTCTATTGAGGTTAATAAGGGAATAATTGCAGCATGTCATGTTTCAGAGAAAGCAGCAAACACAAAATCCTAACATTAATTCCCATCCCAATCCAACATAACAGTCCCATAACCCAATCCAACATAACAGTCCTATACTCCAATCCAACATAACAGTCCTATACCAGAATCCAACATAACAGTCCCGTGCTCCAATCCAACATAACCGTCCTATACACCAATTCAAAATAACAGTCCCCTACCCCAATCCAACATAACAGTCCCATATCCCAATCCAACATAACCGTCCTATACACCAACATAACAGTTCAACATGCCGTCGGGAGGAGGGAGAGGAAGAGGGAGGGGGAAAGGGAGGGTTTTTGTTTTTTTTTAATAGGAGAATGTATAAAAAATCTATACATAACCACAAGTACAGAATTTTTTGTGGTTACCTATAGGATTAGACATGCTCCAGTACTTCCCTTATGTCTTGGGTTACTTCATAGAGGAGGAGATGTATTCTTCTGAAAATTAATTATTAAAGGGTCCCATACTTTGTGAAATTTATCAGTTGATCCCTTAAGAGAGTATTTAATTTTGTCCATTTTTAAGGACAGCATTAGGTCATTGACCCATAATGAAGGTGGTTTAGGTGACTTCCACTCCAGAAGTATTCTCCTTCTAGCTATCAAGGTTGCAAAAGCAAAGGCTTGTTCTCTATCATCAAAATAGTTATTTGGACATCGTCTTCTCTGACACTGAACAAGGCCATTATTTGGTTAGGTTGGAGTCTTAACTAAAAAGCTAAATTTAGACCATCAAAAACTGAGAACCAAAATCCTCTCAGTTTGGAACATGACCAGAACATATGGGGTAAATCTGCCTTATCAGCATTGCAACGATCGCATATATCATCCATATTGGGGTATCGTTTAGCCATTTTGGTGTTACTGTAATGGATATGATAGAGAATTTTCAACTGAATCAGACTGAGTTGTGCACAACATGAGCAACATGAGATTCCATTAACTTTGTTAAAAGCTTTATTCCAAGTGTTCTCAGATATGTCAATTCATAGCTCTCCCACCCATTCTGTTTTTATCTTGGAGTGACATAATTAAGTTGGATATGTTTGAAATGAGGTGTAAGGAGTATCTAATCATTATTCTGAAGGCAACTGAGGGAATACAGAGCGCTGAGCTTGGATGAAGTGACGGACTTGAAGATAGCGGAAAAAATAGGATTTGAAAAACTACATTTTTGGCAAGATCATTGTAACTAGCAAAGACATTTTCAATAAAAAGAAAATCACTACATTTAACCAAGCCTAGGCCCTGCCATTGCTTAAAAGTATAAAGTTTAGTGGCTGTAAAAGATGATTGGTGCATATGGGATTTAGTAAGGAGAAGTCAGAAAGTTGAAATGCTTGTCTGAACTGACTGTGTATTTTGAGAGAGGAAATGACCTGCTGGACTTGTGGTGAACTGTGATGGTGAGAATGGTGATTTCATTATGATCAGTACAGAAAGAGATGTTGACTTACACGATTTTATCTTCTGCTACACCCCAGTAGTAGTTTATTAAATTTGGTAGCACCAACCCTCCATCCTTTTTTGTCTCTCAAGAAATTCCATACGTATTCTTGGCTTTCCCCCCCCCCATATACAACCCCAATTCCAAAAATGTTAGGGTAGTATGGAAAATGCTAATAAAAACAAAGAGGAGTGACATGTAAATATACTTTGACTGGTATTTAAACAAAAAACTTTCAAAATAAATAAATAAATAAATAAAAATGTTGGGACGGGACAATTTAGGATGTGACAAGTTGAATAGCGAGGTTGAAACCGGTGAGGTAATCGTCTAATCATAGTATATAAGGAGCCTCCAAAAAGGGCCTAGTGCTTGAAGAGCAGATGTGTCAGCAAATAATCAAACACTTTGAGAACAAGTTTCCCCAAAGACAAATCGGTAGGATTTTGGCCTTTTCACCTTCTACAGTGCACAATATAATTAACATTTTCAAGGAATCTGGTCAACTTTCGGTGTGTAAAGGGCAAGGCCGAAAACCACTTCTGAATGCATGTGATCTCTGATCCCTCAGACGTCACTGTTTTAAAAACAATAATGAGTCTGTAATGGATACCCTGACATGGGCTCTGAATTACTTTAGTAAACCTTTGTCAGACAACACCATTTGCTGCTGCATCCATAGGTGCAGGTTACGGCTTTACTACGCAAAGTAGAAGCCATACATCAACACTGTCCAGAACTGCCGCCGACTTCTCTGGGCTTGGTCTCATCTGAGATGGACAGTAGCACAGCGGAATCATGTTTTGTTGTCCGACAAGTCAACATTTTAAATAATTTTTGTACAAAATAGCCGTCGTGTTCTCCAGACCAAAGAGGAAAAGAACCATCCAAGCTGTTATCAGCGTCAGGTCCAAAAGCCAGCGTCTGTCATGGTATAGGGGTGTGTCAGTGCCCATGGAATGGTTAACTTGCACATCTGTAAAAGCACCATTAATGCAGAAACATATATGCACAATTTGAAGCAACATTTGCTGCCATCCAGAGCAGAACATCACTAAACCACATCCTGCCTGGATTACAAGTGCATGGTTGTGTAAACAGAGGGTGCTAGCATGGCATGCCTGCAGTCCTGACCTGTCTCCGATTGAGAATGTGTGGCACATTATGAAGTGCAAAATAAGGCAACAAAGACCCTACACTTGCACAGCTAAAGAAATGCATGATGAATTAATGGGGGAAAATTCCACTTGTTAAACTTAACCAACTGGTGACTTCAGTCCCAAACACTTACTAAGTGTTATTAAAAGAAAAGGTGATGTTACTTGATGTGATCAAGGTGATGTGTCCTTTTAAAGTTGACTGTCCCAACTTTTTTGGAGTGTGTTGCAGTCATCACCTTTGAAATGAGTGTATATTTTCAAAAGTAAATTCAATTCACAAAATAAAACATCAAACAATGTGTTAATCATGTGTTTCCAATATAATACAGGGTGAACTGAATTTTCAAACAACTCTTTTTGTTTGTTTTTTGAATTTCCCATACAGTGCAAACTTTTTCTGCAATTGGGGCTGTAAAACAAGACAGCAACTTTTTAATTGTTTTTTTTTAAAAAAGGCCTTAAGCAAAAAGATTGGTAGACTTTGAAACGAATACAGTAGTCTGGGAAGCACATTCATTTTAACACAATAGATTTTACCAGCTAGAGACAGATGTATAGCACTACATGGTTGAAAATCGGATTCAAGTGTTTTAATTATAGGACTGTAATTGGCTTTGAACAGACCTGAATAAGAACGAGTGATATTAATTCCTAAGTATTTGAATCCTGCTTTTGATATTTATAATGAACAGGGCAGCATATACACCTGAATCTGAAAAATATCCATAATCTTTTTGTATTTTCCACAACGTCAGGGACATATGATATATACATATACATATACAGACAGACAGACAAACACACACACACACACACACACACACACACACACACATATATATATATATATATATATATATATATATATATATATATATATATACTATTAATTAACACCACCACAAAATGTTTAAATTAACTAGACAGTACAAGTCTCTGTGAATAAACTGTTACGAGAGAAAACATTAACATAAACCTGTGATTTGTATTACAGCTAGCACTATTTTCAGAGCTGCAGTTATAGAAAGTTAATCAACATTATAATACAATACTGCACACTTAAACACCCTAATAAAAGGACTTTATGATAGCGCTAAGAATCGTGCGCTTTCTGATTGGATCAATCGCCTATCAATCAACTGTCCTTTGCCCAATAGGCGGCAAGATATTATTTCTGTATCCAGCTGCACTTCTGTACTGTACTATTTAGTAAGCCAGAAAGCGGTTGGTTGCTTGGCACGAAGTTTCGGCAAGTTTACCCGGAAGTACGGAGATTAAATTATGCTAAAGATAAATTAAAGGCAACAAACATGTCGGACAGCGTTCGATACTGTGCGAAGTTCTCGTACGTCTTTCTGAAGTTTACTTTAGTGGCTTATGCTACGGTTTTCTGGGTGAGTTTTCGCTTGTTTATCATCTTCTTCGCCGGTCACACTTTATTGTCACACCTACTAACTTGATATTGTAGTACATCAGGACAGACAGCTGTCCAAGTTAGGATGTAGACTTCAACATCCAGTAGAAAAAAATATTTGGGGTTTTGGAGTTGAACCTGTTTAATTCACCTGCAATGGCGTCGGTGGCCACACCCTTGTGTGTGTTTGTGTGTGGGTCAGCCAGGTGCGCCATTACCCCCCCGTGTGTTAGCAGAACTCTTATCTTTCCTTCCCTACGCATTCAATGACGTTCTATTAAAACAAGCAACTCAAGCACACGTGGAGTTGTTTACAACGAGTGTGTGTAAATTCTCCTTTGGCAGACATTTAATACGAGAAATCACTTATAGTGCTGTTGGAATAATTTTAGAGCTGTTTATGATGTGTTGTACATTATAAAAAAAGAATAATGTTTTTACTTGTTGCACATCCCAGCTTATGGTCAGAAACCCAGTGCTGGGGCTTGAACCCTCAACTTTCTGATCAGCAGCCCAGAGCCTTACATTTTTTATGCATCTTTTACCTGGAAACTAGAATATAAATAGTGTATGATCAAGGATTTGGCCTTAAGTACCACTAATGCAGTTCTAAATGCACCGCAGGCACCCTCGCAGGTAAAAGATACACGATTTAGCCAAAAGTTTGTGGACACCAGAGCATCACGCGTATATGTGGGCCTTCTTCAAATTGTTGCCACAAAGTTGGAAGCACATACTTGTATAGGATGTGGTTGTATGCTATGGCGTTACAATTGCCATTCATTGGAACTAACAGGCCCAAACATGTTTCAGCATGACATTGCCTTTGTGCTCAAAGCGAGGTCCGTGAACACATTGTTTGCTGAGGTTAGAGTGAAAGAACTTGAGTGGCCTGCACAGAGCCCTGACCAGAACCCCACACCTTTGAGATTAATTGGATTTCTTCTGGCTGAAAGGTCACAAATCTCCACAGCCACAGTGGAGGATGTTATACCAGCAAAGGGTTTAAAACGGCATGGTTTTGGAGTGGGCGCATATGGTAAATAGGGCGGCTGTGGCACAGGTGGTAGAGCAGGTTGTCCACTAATCATCGGGTTGGCGGTTCGATTCCCAGCCCACATGACTCCACATGCTGAAGTGTCCTGTGATACTGTACCCGAACTAGCGCCTTGCATGGTAGCTCTTCTACCATTGGTGTGTGTGTGAATGAGACGCAGTGTAAAGCACCTTGGATAAAAGCGCTATATAACTGCGCCATTTACCATTTAAATGGTCTGCACTTACAGTATATAGCGCCTTTTAACCTTAGCGGTTCTGCTAAGCGATTTACACTGTTTCTCATTCACCCATTCTCATACACACACACACACACACAGTCTCACACATATGCAAGGTTAGGCTAGCTTGCCATCGGGAACAACTTGGGGTTCACTGTTGTGCCACCGTTGTGCCTCCACATACCGAACTGTCCTTGGGCAAGCCGGTATGTGGAGGCACAACGGTCGGGAATCGAAGCACCAACCTTGATGATAAAACCCTTTTGACAAAGAAAAGTATAGTTTATTATCTTCACTTATGAGTGCCCCTTTCTACTTTTAATAATAACCACTAAAAGTAGTTGATTTTGCTCCCGTACAGAAAAGTCACATGAACTTCCCATGTGAAATTACACAGGTTATGTTTCACACATTTGTCACAGTAAACTTTTCACGTATAGCGCGCAATATCTTTTAATTGCCACGCATGATTTATTTACTTCCACATGGTATTTAACCAGATTCAATGATCCAATTTCACATACTGTATTTAGATAATGTCGTGTTCACATCTGCACCAGCATCACATGCTGAACAGCACCATCACATGTTTTTCATGTGATCACATTTAATTACTTTAAGTTAATTAATGTACCAAAGTACTACAATATTTTATTACTAAACTCAGCAAAAAAATAAACGGCCCTTTTTCAGGAGACTGTATTTTAAATATAATTTTGTAAAATTTAAATAAGCGTTACAGATCTTCATTGGAAAGGGTTTAAAGGATATTTTTCACGCTTGTTCAATGAACCATAAACAATTATTGCACACGGACCTGTGGAACACCAACAGTTTATAGGCGGTAGGAAACTATGGTTACAGTTTCAATAACTTGGGACACTAAAAAACTTTTCTATTGACTCTGAAAATCACCAGAAGAAAGATACCTAGGGTTCCTGCTCACCTGTGTGAACATTCCATAGGCCTGCTGCAGGGAGGCATGAGGACTGCAGATGTGGTTGGAGAAAGCAACTGTAATGTCTGTAATGTAAGATGCCTAAGACAGTGCTACAGGGAGACAGGAAGGACAGCTGATCATCCCTGCAGTGGAAAATTACATGTAACCATGTCCCTCCCAGACGTGATCGAGAAAATGTAAATGCCTTGGTGGAAGAGTCGAGTAACATCTCACAGCAAGAACTGACAAATCTGGTTCAGTCCATGAGGATGAGATGCACTGTAGTACTTAAAGGATTCATATCATGATTTTTAATGTTTTCCTCTTCCTTTAGTGTGCAATATATGTTTATGCATGTATAAGATCTGCAAAGTCACAAAGCTCATAGTCTCACTGTAACACTGCTCCAGACCTGCCTAAAACACCTCGATCGAAGTCCAGATTTACTTCCGCAAACGTCTATGTCACTACGTGAACTATCAGCATAATCACGCGTGAAGAAAGAAGGCGAGACGTCGGTGAATTCAGGTGCCATGTCGCCATAATGCTGTGTGTTTCTGAATCAGAACCTGTAAATGTGTTTGATTATTTTATGAGGTATCTCCTATTGACTGTACAAATGCGGAGTTTTGTATCGTGGCTCAGTTGTAGACCTCAGCTAACGTGCTAGCTAAAGTTGCCTCAGTTTTGTAAGTGTTTGTTTGTTTGTATGTTGGTGGTCTGACAGACGTTGATCGTAGCTGCTGTTGTGATTTTATCTTGAAACAGTTTATATCAATTGAATCACAAGAATCTTAGCTTTCCAACGATATACCGCACGAGTTTCTATGTACACACAGAATCTGTGTACATAGCATAGTTTTGCACTTAAAAACGTGACATCTGAAAGGTAAGGGAGTTAAAAATAAAAACTTACCACTGTGAAACGTTCTGCTCAAGTTGTGTTCCGTTCAGTTCAAGTTTGATCGTCCACGTTTTCTGAATCTGACTCGGGCTCAAACTGATACGGTAAAACCGATGATGCCTTAGCTTTAGCCTTAGAGGCTAAAGCTAAGGCAAGCGGTGTTACATTTCAGACACACGCAAGTCTTTCAGCCAATTACAATGCAATGGGTCAGCTGGCCAATCAGAGCACTCTGGTCTTTTTAGAAGGAGCTGTTTTGGAGAAATTGGAGCATCCTGGGAATAGAGGTACTGCAATAATGTACAGTATATGACAAATTAAAGCATGTGAAACATTAAAGCAACTTATTCTATTAACTTATTCTATTACACCAAATAAGCAAAGTAATGAACGTTTAAAACGTTGAAAAATCATGATATGATTACTTTAAAGCAGCTGGTGGCCACACCAGAAGTTTTTTTGCTGAGTATATATTAAAGTATTTATTTAGGTGTTCTAGGTATCAAGAGTCACAGATACACTTATGTTCTCAGACTAAATAGGTAGAAAAACTGTGTTTTTTATGGTAACTTATTATGGCTGATGCAAGAGCTTTGTTTGTCGTAGACACCTCGACAGAATTCGTGTAAGTAGTCATAAGTGTGCACAGCTTATTAGTGTAATTAGCCCATGGTGCTGTTAGATGGAATGATCGGCAGATGTTGATTTTCAAATTTTAATTGGTCTTCTTTTTAAATGTCATCCCCATGCCAGCATGTCTTTACTTTGTCTGAGTTTTTGAACAGGTACTGCTTTACTTTGTTTGTTTGTTTGTTTTAATGCTCTTTCCACCTCTAGCCTCGTGTTCCTCAGAGGTTTGCAGGACAATGTGAATATGACTCAGCTTCCAAAATGCATCACTTTCATTTTGCTCAAATGTGAATGGGTTTCATTAAACCAGCAGGTGCGAGTGTGGCGAGTACACACACTCCATATTTGCTTAAATGCAGCTCTTATGGCTAGTATGTTAACAGCGCCAAGTTGCTTGCATAATTTAATATATTCAGACTGGTGCTGTTAAATTTTGCTTTGAGGTTAAAAAGAGAAGATGATGTTCAGCATTGAGAGACAAAAACATTTAGAACACGAAAAAAAAAATAACCATGACACTTTTTTTTTTTTAAGTGACAGGTTTTTAAGGACAGGAAATGTCATAAAGGTGCTGTACGAGTGTATTTGGAACGACAAAATGTTAAAACTCCAAACAATTCCAATAATTGCACAACAAACTTGACAAAAAATATAAAATATCTCGAACATTACAAATGTCCTTACAGAAGACGTTACTGCTGTTAGCACTGTTACTTGTCATGGCTTAAAATTCATAAACGGCTTTCATGAATATAAACCAGGGAAGACTGCTTGTGCTGTCAGGGTTTTTATCTAAGCCTATTGATTGATTGATTGATTGATTGATTAAATTTTTTTGGTAACAATTAGTCTTATGAGCAATTCTATGGACCGTATTCAGAGTTCATGACTTAAGAGTTAGTTTATGTAGGTTTATAAAGTTGATTTTCTAAGCAGAGTTTATAGTTTGCCAGATTAGTTTTTTGAGTAAACCTGTCAGAGAAGGGTTTTTTTTTATTATTATTTATTTTATTTTTTTTGAATAGCATCTAGGCCACAAAATTGGGGGATAGAAGCACTGTGTTTTTTTGCAACTGTGTATAAATGTGAGTATGTGTGTGTGTGTGTGTGTGTATATATATATATATATATATATATATATGTATGTGTATATATATATGTATATGTATATATATATATATATATATATATATATATTACAGTGCCTTGCGAAAGTATTCGGCCCCCTTGAACTTTTCAACCTTTTGCTTTTGCCACATTTCAGGCTTCAAACATAAAGATATAAAATTTTTATTTTTTGTGAAGAATCTCCAACCAGTGGGACACAATTGTGAAGTGGAACGAAATCTATTGGATATTTTAAACTTTTTTAGCAAATAAAAAACTGAAAAGTGGTGCGTGCAAAATTATTCGGCTCCTTTACTTTCAGTGCAGCAAACTCACTCCAGAAGTTCAGCGAGGATCTCTGAATGATCCAATGTTGTCCTAAATGACTGATGATGATGAATAGAATCCACCTGTGTGTAATCAAGTCTCTGTATAAATGCACCTGCTCTGTGATAGTCTCAGGGTTCTGTTGAAAGCGCAGAGAGCATCATGAAGACCAAGGAACACACCAGGCAGGTCCGTAATACTGTTGTGGAGAAGTTTAAAGCCGGATTTGGATACAAAAGATTTCCCAAGCTTTAAACATCCCAAGGAGCACTGTGCAAGCGATCATTTTGAAATGGAAGGAGTATCAGACCACTGCAAATCTACCAAGACCTGGCCGTCCCTCTAAACTTTCAGCTCAGACAAGGAGAAGACTGATCAGAGATGCAGCCAAGAGGCCCATGATCACTCTGGATAAACTGCAGAGAACTACAGCTGAGGTGGGAGAGTCTGTCCATAGGACAACAATCAGTCGTACACTGCACAAATCTGGCCTTTATGGAAGAGTGGCAAGAAGAAAGCCATTTCTCAAAGATATCCATAAAAAGTCTCGTCTAAAGTTTGCCACAAGCCACCTGGGAGACTCACCAAACATGTGGAAGAAGGTGCTCTGGTCAGATGAAACCAAAATTTAACTTTTTGCCCACAATGCAAAACGATATGTTTGGCGTAAAAGCAACACAGCTCATCACCCTCAACACACCATCCCCACTGTCAAACATGGTGGTGGCAGCATCATGGTTTGGGCCTGCTTCAGCAGGGACAGGGAAGATGGTTAAAATTGAGGGGAAGATGGATGCAGCCAAATACAGGACTATTCTGGATGAAAACCTGTTGGAGTCTGCAAAAGACCTGAAACTGGGACGGAGATTTATCTTCCAACAAGACAATGATCCCAAACATACAGCAAAATCTACAAAGGAATGGTTCACAAATAAACGTATCCAGGTGTTAGAATGGCCAAGTCAAAGTCCAGACCTGAATCCAATCGAGAATCTGTGGAAAGAGCTGAAAACTGCTGTTCACAAACGCTCTCCATCCAACCTCACTGAGCTCGAGCTGTTTTGCAAGGAAGAATGGGCAAGAATTTCAGTCTCTCGATGTGCAAAACTGATAGAGACATACCCCAAGCGACTTGCAGCTGTAATCGCAGCAAAAGGTGGCTCTACTAAGCATTAACGCAAGGGGGCCGAATAATTTTGCATGCCCCACTTTTCATTTTTTTATTAGTTAAAAAAGTTTCAAAAATCCAATAGATTTCGTTCCACTTCACAATTGTGTCCCACTTGTTGGTGATTCTTCACAAAAAATTAAATTTTTATATCTTTATGTTTGAAGCCTGAAATGTGGCAAAAGGTTGAAACGTTCAAGGGGCCCAAATACTTTCGCAAGGCACTGTATATGTATGTGTATATATATGTATATGTGTGTACATAAATGCAATTTTATATATAAATTAGACAATTTATATATACATTAGATATTCTAATAGATGCAAATGTTTTAAACATTTCCTTCTTCAATTGCTTCATTAACAGCGTAACGTGTACTATTTGACCAGTTTTGTTACTGGTAACGAAGTTGAAGTTTTCATATACAGTATATATGCTCTTACTGGCCACTGTAGTCTGAACACTTGTACCCCTGCTCATGCATGCAAATATCCAATCATCTATGTGGCAGCAGCGCAATGTAGAAAATCATGCAGATACCGGTCAGGATGGAAATATCTCAGTGATTTTGACTGTGGCATGGCTGTTAAATATTTCAGACACTGATGATTTCCTGGCATTTCCAGGCAAAAGAGTCTTTAGAGGTTACACAGAATGGTGGAAAAAAAGTGACCAGTGAGCAGTGGCTCTGCAGCAGAAATGCCTTGTCAATGCAAGAGGTCAGAGGAGAATGGCCAGACTGGTTCAAGCTGGTAGGAAGGCTTCAGTAACTCTACAATTGTGGTGAGCAGAAAAGCATCACAGAATTTACATCACACCTTGGATGGGCTACAACAGCAGAAGACCACATCAGATTTTGCTCCTGTCAGCCAAGAACTGGAATCTACAGTGGGAACAGGGTCACTAAAACTGGACAGTTGAAGACTGGAAAAACACTGCCTGGTCTTAATTATTGCTGTGACCTGCAGTTGGTACAGTCAGAATTTGGTGTCAACAGCATGGGCCATGCTTGCTGTATGTCAACACTTCAGACTGGTGCTGATGGTGTAATGGCGAGAACAATATTTTCTTGGTACACACCAGAGCCCTTAATACCAATCGAGCAGCATTTGAACACCTCTGCATGTGTGTATTGTTGCTGGCCATGTTCATCCCTTTAGGCCACAGTTTACCCATTTTATACTGCCTATGTCAACCATGGTACTGCGCCATGTCACAAAGCACAAGTTATCTAGAACTCAAAATGAGTTGAGTGTACTTCAGTGGCCTCCCTAGTCACCGGATCTGAGTCCAGTAGAGCATCTTTGGGATGTGGTAGAATGGGTGGTTCACCACATGAAAGTGAAGCTGACAAAAGTCCATCAACATACATCAAAGAATTGAGGTTGTTCTGAGGGAAAAGGATGTGTAGGATGTGTACTGCCTTCACAGTATTGGTACGGTGTTAATATTAAAGTTGAAATGATGGAAAGCTGGATGGAAAAGATGGACAGCTATTCAATATGTCTTAGCAAAATCCTTGAGGCCCTCATCAAAGTCATGCTGTTTGCAGTTGGCACTGCCTTGGTATCTCAGACAGAGGAACAGCTACAGAGTCTCGTGGACATGTGAAGACTTCAATCTGACCATCAGTATGAATATGACAAATGTGATGAACCAGTGCATTGAACAACCACCAGTAATTTCCATTAACAACTATTTACTGGAGGTGGTACCTGAGTTTACCAACTTCAGTTCCTGGACTCTGTACCTGCTCGAATGACATATTCTGTGCTGTGGCGCAGGTGGTAGAGTGGGTTGTCCACTATTCGTAGGGTTGGCGGTTCGATTCCCGGCCCGGGTGACTCCACATGCCGAAGTGTCCTTGGGCAAGACTCTGAACCCCAAGTTGCTACCTTGCATGGCAGCTGAACCCCTAGCGCCTTGCATGGCAGCTCTGCTACCATTGGTGAATGAGTGTGTGTGTGTGTGTGAATGGGTGAATGAGACACAATGTAAAGTGCTTTGGATAAATGTGCTATATAAGTGCACATTTACCATTTAGCATCAAGAGCACCAATATTGAGATCCATACATGCATCCAATCTTACAGCTTCTTCACATTGCTCAGACAATGTTGACTCAGATGGCTTGGATATGTTCACTGCATGGGATGGGAGAATTCCAAAAGACCTGCTGTTTGGTGAGCTCCACTTCAAGTATGATTCTAAAAGAGGTTTGAATTTACTGGATGTTGAGAACTGGCAGGAGCTAGTGTGACCTATTGAGGAGGGTCTATAAGAAGAAGCTGCAGATGAAAACACTCACTTTGTGGAAGAACAGCCAGAGGATGTTCAACTGCTGCGGGTGCAACTGAACTGCTGTATGGGGCTCACACAGAAGACGCTGTTGTATGGTCACCTGTTAGTCAGTACGTTTACATGGACAACAATATTCTGATATTAACCTGACTAAGACAATACTCTAATTAAGAAACTAACATGTAAACAGTGATTATTAACAAGAGAGCATGACTGCGTCCGAAGCCACGTACTTACTTACTTGTTTTAAAGTTGACGAAATAGGCAAGTATGCAGTTTCAGACCGTGGCTTCAAGCAGTCATCTATTCGCACGTGTAGCATGGCAAATAATTAACTGCACTTGAAGCTTACTTAAAATAAAAAATGAAACGCCCAAAACTGTATACGGTACCACAATCAAGACGAACTGTATGTTGATACGTGAAATTCTCGCGAGAATGTCTGACGGCATGATGTGGGGACGTAATGATGTGTCCCGTTAATCGATCTCTGTTTTATAACATGTAAAACCTGAACATGAAAGGAGTATTCTAAAAGCAACTCATGTAAACACATTAATCAGAATATTGTCTTATTCAGAATAAGGTCAATAATTAGATTACTGCTGTCCATGTAAAAGTAGTCTTTGTTTCTGGGCACAGATCCATGGTCTTCTGAGACTGACGAATGCCAAAAGCTGCTAAATCAGCTGCTACTCTAATAACCAACATTCATCACCCTACTGCCCTGCTCAGCAGAATTCAAACAACTAAATCATGAGTTAAACTGCATGAACTTCCAACAAAAGACCAGTCTACAGTGTGGTTCAAAAGTATCAAGAATAGCATCCGAGGCTCCATAGTGGTTTAACAGTCTAAGCATTCGCTGTATCATTAGGAAATCATGAGTTTGGTTCTCGATGGTGTCTCAGCCATCTGTGGCTGGGAATCCAAGAGAGCGTAATTGGACCTGCTCTCTGGGTGTGAGGAATAGCATGCTTCTCTCCCCCATTGAGCGGGCATCTGTTAGCTCATGTATATGGAAAAAATCATCCCCAAATTCGTTCACCAGTTTGTAAAGATGTGATTACCTGGCTTCACATGTTTCAGAAGAAGCTTGTGTTCACTTTCACTCTCACAGCTTGATGGCTGTTGTCCGATAGGCCAGAACTAGCTGATGGATCGGAATTGACAACAGTTAAATTGGAGAACACTGGGGGGAAAGTAGCGTGTTAAGAATTATGATTATTTGAGAGAAAGAAAAAGCAGAGGGGTCTTAAAAAATTATTGAATATTAATCGTAGAACTTAATTTTCTAATACACAGTGGTAGTATATTAACACTTTTTCAGTGGCACTGAAAGAATGAAACTATTTTCATAGAATATGTTCAAATACTTTTTAAATGTACTTGCTTTTAACCTTCTGTAGTTTGTCAAAACATGGTGTGTTCTTTCAAAAGTGAGATACACCGCTTAAAATATCTTATGGCCCATTATGAGCGATGATTTCAGAGTATTTATACCATTATTCATTATTTATACCATTTATTCATTAGAGTATATCAAACCAAGGGTGGATAAATCAGTAGCTCCAGCTATTTGTTGTTGTTTTCTGCTGTACACTGAACTGCGCAGCACACTGGAGTAAAGAATTTTACAATGAATTGCGTCCAGGAGGGCACAAAGTGGCTTAGTGGTTAGTACGTTCGCTTCACACGTCCAGGGTTGGGATTCGATTCCGTTCCCTACTCTGTGTGTGCAGAGTCTGCATGTTCTCCCCGTACTGCGAGGGTTTCCTCTGGGTACTCTGGTTTCCTCCCCCAGTCCAAAGACATGCATGGTAATGGTAGGCTGATTGGCATGTCCAAAGTGTGTAGTGTATGAATGGGTGTGTGAATGTGATTTGTACCCTGCGATGGATTGGCACCTTGTGCCTGATGCTCTCTGGGATAGGCTCCAGGTTCCTCACGAACCAGCGTGATAAGTGGTATAAAAAAAAAAAAAAGGATGGAATTGGGTTCAGGAAAACAATAGACTAAAGCACAATAACTACATGATATAAGAAAATACTCTTTGTATTTTAGAAAGCTTTAAAGTGCTTTTATTCCAGATTTACAGAACACATAATCTTCTGTTTTTTAATGTTTAATCAAACCTTCTTGTGTATAGAACAGTCCTGTTAAATGGCACATGTTAGGCATGACACAGAGAAATTATTACTCATTGTCAATTCCACGAGTATTAGAAATATTATGGCTGATCCATATCAAATCCAGGGCCTCCTTTAAATCTTACCTTCCAATATCTTCTGGGGATCATGTGAGAAAATGTGGGGGAAAAACACATTATTTATTTATTGAAATATATATATATATATATATATATATATATATATATATATATATATATATATATATATATATATATATATATATATATATAATACATATACATATATATAGTGTTAATAAATATCATCAGGTCTTTGCTTTCATCTCACAGATGTTGTCATCTTGTCTTTTCAGCCAGAACACCTGACTTTAGAAGGCAGTGCAACGTGTGTAAAATGTATTATGGATGTAGAGCAAATGGGAGAGTTTGTGGTCTAGGCTTTATGTTCTCTCCTTTGAACACTTTGATGCACATGGAAGCCACCATGTGTTAAAAATCATCAAAAGAAGAAATTCAAAAGAGAGCTTCAACCCTGAATGTAATCTGATTGCTGGTAGTGCTTTTCATTGACGTACCTACTGCTGTAGTATTTTCTGTTTCAGATTCTATAATATAACGCACTTAATAACTGAATTTAAAAAATGTGTAAAGAGTATATATCTTATCATACACAAAATTCAATTTAATAAGATGCAGTGGTGTCTCAATACATTATTCTATACAGCAAAATCAGCACTGTCTGAATATGTGCCTTAGGTTGCTGTTTTCAGATTATTAGAACATTCTAAATTATAAAAGGACAATAAACGAAACTTGATAAAGACCAAGTGTAGTGTGTCGCATAGACAGTGTAGACACGATGTAGTGTGCCATAGCAGCATGAAACGAAGCAAAAACATTGCTTTATAGTGTAATAAAGTTAAACATGCCTAATTAAACATTGTTAAATGTATGAACTTCCCAAATAATGATTTCTTTAGCCCAGATTGAATCGAGCATGAAAGGCTGTCTGAATGTGGTGAGAGACACTTTGCTTTGTGTGTGTGTGTGTGTGTGTATGTGTGTGTGTGTGTGTGTGTGTGTGTGTGTGTGTGTTGCTTCTTGTTTTTAATCTTCGTTTCATCAACCAGTTCGTACAGGATCTCACTGGGGCGATGCTTGTGGGCAAAAATGCTCGGTTTTGCTGCAGGTTTTTTTTTTTAATTTGCAATGCAATTTGAGGATTTTTTTTTGGTGCTTTTTTTTTGCAGAAAACTACTTGAATTGGCAAAATTGCAATTGCACGAAATTGTTTTGCATGGTCTTTGGTAGTGGTGTTTGTTGGTAAATTAGACCTTTTTAGCTGTACTCCTGTTCCACGCACGTGAATCAAAGAAGGCTTTGACTGAATGCATGTTGTAATAACCTCACATGACACGTCTTGGTCCAAAGCTGCAGAAAATCTGCGATAATTCTTATAAATTGTAAGCTTCTCGGAATATTGTGGAGTTTGCTTGATTTTTGTTTTATTTTCTCCGTTTGCAAAATCGTAAAATCCTGGAGGGACTGATCAACCACCAAAAAGGGTGATATTGATGCAGATGTGTGGACGTGTTTTTTGGTATGCACGCCGGTGTGTGTGATGCAGTGGCAGATTTGGCACACTGTAACGTTTCCTTCCGTCACTTGTTGACGGTCAGCTTGGTAACTTGACAGGAAACCGAAGTACTCCCACACACCAAACCTTGAAGATTTTTAGAAAGTTCCTATTTGCTGCTTTTTTCACAAGCCAATATGATAGTAATATAATTTGGCTTTTTGTACTGTTGCATAATATTTTTTTTTCATACTGGACAGCTTCTTTTGTTCTCATTTTAGTGACTGCAAATCTGCAGTGCTAGTACTTTCTAAAGTGACAATCAAGCATTCCACCTAGAGTGTATATTGACATGATGGTAGCTTTAATGCAGACGTGTCATTATGCTGTAAAATACTCGAGTTGCAGGACTTGCTGACTGCAAAATTCTTATTTAAATGGGAACTGGAAAGAGTCAGTGAATAAGTTTATTTTCACGCCTTTAATAGCAGTGTACATGTTACAAACAGTGTGTAGATTGTTCTTAAGCTGGTATTCAGTAATCTTTAGTAGAGTCCGGTTTTGGCTTTTTCATAATATTAGTTAATGGCATTCATGGTAAGACACATCCAGAGTATGAAATCTAAGGGCATAACCAGCCAAAAAAGCTGCTACAGGGTGCTAGCTTCTAATGACTGGAACAGCACTGTGCCCCTGTTTCTTGTCAAGGGGAGGACTGCGCACACACTTTAGCTGAGAACATAAACAGTAGGTCCTAGAGGCAGCCCTTAGTGCCACTATTAAAACACATTACAATGCTGAACAGAAAGCTCTTAGCACAGCAATGTGGCTAGAACTGGTCAGCATTTCATATTTCATGTGTACTGATCACATTGGAAATCTCTACCTTTGTCTACCTTTGTCTGATCGGTTTATTCAGAGACCATTACTAAGGTTAACAAACTAAGTTAAGTTGACTTTTGTTTAAATGTGAACTAAATACACCCACATTTACTAATGTTTACTTAATCCATGACTAACAATAAGACCACATAAATGATCGAAAATGAAATGTCTGAATGGGTGTGTGAGTGTGTATGTATGTGATTGTGCCCTGCGATGGTCTGGCACCCTGTCCAGGGTGTACCCGATGCTCCCTGGGATAGGCTCCAGGTTCCTCGTGACCCTGAAAAGGAGTAAGCGGTTGAAGATGGATGGATGTTTTGTTATTTTAGGCTTATCGTTTTTAAAAAAGGTCCATATGTATTAGATACTTTTGTTAATTTAGTATGGAAATAATCCATACTAGGGCTGCACGATTATGGCCAAAATGATAATCACGATTATTTTGATCAATATTGAAATCACGATTATTCATTGATTTTAGGAACAACATATTTTTATTGCAGTTTCACATTTAAATAAACAGACCGATGCTTTCACCTCCTTGTTGTGCTACATTCCTGCTAATGTACAAATCTTTGCATCAAATTAGACTGATCCTTCATGTGCATCATCTCGTAGAAGCAAAATATAAATAAAATTGTACCCAAAATTACACCCACAATTGTACCCCAAAAATAAGTAACAATAAATACGCCATCAGCCAAATGAAAATATGCAATCAAATATAACAATATGCAACCAAATGAAAACAATTCAGGCATATGTAGAAAAGGCAATAACAGTGTTTACAGGAGGAGAGATGCAGCCAAATCACCCAATAGAGCGGCACAGGGATGATGTCATTTTGTACCCAAACCCGGATGTTAGCAACACACCGGTGCTCTTGACAAAAACCCAATAGGATTTTCACAGAAGCTTTTGGATTATCGCAAAAAATAAGCTCTGAGATCAACAAAGGTTTACACTACTAACACGTTTTGTCCGTCAGGATAATTTTCACAAATGAACACAACTTTTATGAAGTTTGAAGCCTAAATCCAATCACAGCTAACTGTGTGCTATAAACGTATTAAACCACAGTCGCTCGACTTTAACGTCACCATCAACAAGCTTCCAAAAGCTTTTCCAAACTTGTATTTACTCTGTGGATGAATCTTCATCCATGGGTTTTTTTTTTGGCGAATTGTGCACAGCATACCTGAACCAGTTTATCTGCTAAGACTTTTCCTGCTCAGCGCGATGACATTTAATGTCCCTGACAACCTATGTAGTCCCATTTAGCAACATGTTAGCAACCGCCTTTTTCAATACACAAAGCTTTATAAAAGTGTACTTTATGTCATAGGATAAAGCATGAAAATATTTTGAGCTTGAGTTCACCACAGACTTTATTTCAGGGTTTTAACCAAAATCCCATTAAAAAAAAAAGCGATAGACTTCGTGACGATGGAACCAGAAAGGCTAAAATGCAAACTCGTTTCCAGGGTTTTGGCAAACAAAATGACGTCATCCCGGTGCCACTCCATGGTGTGACTGGCTGTAAGTTTAGGAAGCGCTTGATTTCATCTGCAGCGGAGTTTTCTATGAGCGGAGTAACTTTAAACGTCTATCGCAATCGATCATGTTCATGTAATCATGGGCAGGCAAAATCGTAATCAAGATCAATATTCAATTAATTGTGCAGCCCTAACGCAGGGGTGAATGATGTGAAACAGCTTGTTTTCACATAACTGGGCTGGAGTTTGGCAATGATTACAATGTTTAATTTATTAGTGAAAAAAACAAGATTTATACTGACTACGTTAGCCGTTCACTCTCCAAAATCTCCTTTTCTTTCTCCCTTTCTCTATCTCTGTCTCTTAAAAAAAAACTACACACACAGCTTGTCATTTTACCAAGAAATAAGAAAGTGTAAACTTTTCTGTCCTGAAGACTTTCGCATGCTGGGAAACATTACAAAGCACCTTGACACTTGACACCTTGACACCGCCGACTCCTTACATGAATTTAGATAAATGACTCTTAACAAAAACCTCACCATATCAGTGATTGTGCATTTTTCTTTGTTAAACGACACAGCATTTAAAAAAATCAATTTATCAATAGTCTTGGGTTATAGGGCACATCCGCCATTCAAATCACTTTCGTTATAATGCTCTATCCTGAAGATGCTGTCCCATAGTGGAAAACTAACTGACTGTTACTGACAGTGCTGACACCCTCGACTGCTTCCATAAAAGTTTAATAAAAATCTCCTGACAGAAAAGCAGAATATATATATATATATAATATATATATATATATATATATATATATATATATATATATATATATATATGTGTGTATATATATATGTATATGTGTGTGTGTGAGTGTGTATATATAAGGAGAAATGAGTAACATTTTATTATTAATATGATTTCACGTTATCACTTGTCTCCGCCATCATTTCTAGACGCACATGGCCTGTACAGATACGAAAGCTTATCTCTTTGCAGCTCTAATTAATTGTGCCTGGATTGTTTTCTGTCTCTATTCCACTAATACTGGCAGAGTGCTGTACACTCGTTGTCACCGTTGATGAATGATCACTCTTTCCCCTTTGGATTTGTAAAAAGGTCATCATTGGCACACACTCGTGCCAGTTCTCTGCACCTTGTTTAATTTGGCTTTGATAAAAAGCAATTATCTGATTGGCCTAAAGGCACAGAGGGCATTTCATAGGGGTGAACCTTTGTTTTGCCAAGTGTTAATGGAAATAATTGTAAGCTCTGCCTTAGCAGATTTAAGTAGAGGGAAACACTTGAGATGGCTATCAGTGGAGTCATATGAAAATATTTGACTTTCCGGTTATACAAATGTTTATATTTTCTTAATCCAGTATTCATTAAAGTTACTAAATTTGATAATCTAAACTTAAAAGTGAGCTTTTAATGCATAAGCATTAGCATTTGGTTCATCTGAAGTGGTTGTTTTGTTTTGAAGTGGTGCTTCATGGTACCACATCAGTTTTCAATTCGATGTGGTGAGAATAAACATGTAGAGTCATGTGAAAAAATTAGTACACCCTTGGAAATTGTTGACTTTTTTGACATATTTGGACAAGCCAACCTTTCATCCTCTCTGAAACAGTGCCTATTAATAAAGTTATTAAAATTGACATTTTGTAGTAATTTTCACAATTTAAATGAACAAAAAACAGATCAGTCACATGGAAGTAGGTACACCCCTACATTTATCACACCTTCAAATCCATAAAATTAGAATCAGGTATTCAAGATTGGGGGCCAGTTATTAGAACCTGCTTAGGGAGTGCAGGTGGAACCGGTCTTATTTATACATCTCATATCTAGTGTCTGGTATTCCCTTTGTTATTGAAGTGTGTGTGGTGTCATCATGCCAAGATCTAAACGGTCCTGTAAGGTCTTCAGAAAAAAGGTTGTGGATCCTATGAGTCTGGCACGGGATTTAAAAAGATCCCTTTATTTATATCAACTTTATTAATATTTGCTTGTCTAAATATGTCAAAAAAGCCAACAATTTCCATGGAGTGTACACATTTTTTCACATGAATGTACTTTCCTTTCCATTTGTCTTTAAACATTGTTTGCATAGTTGACCTTCTTTTAACATTTCCAGTTCACTAGACCAGACCAGAGAGAGTCATTTAGATGGAAAAAGTCTGTGAAAGGATATAAAAACTTTTCTCTTTCTGACCTAATGTTTCTAACCCTGTAGCTAGTCTCCAGTGCAATGAGCTGCCTTTAGTGAAATAATTTACATAAATTACAACAGAGGATCTGCTTCAGAAGTCCCATAATTCATATTTAGAAAACTGGAGTCGCTGAACTATTGCCAGGATTTTTAACATGCATTTATCAGCTCTGCTATGCTATTATATCTAATATTTAGGTCGGTCCACTGAAGTAATATCAGTTATAATATCTCTAAAGTGCCATAAGAAAAAATAAGCTAAATCTGGGATGCTCAGTCAATTTCAGTCCTGGAGGGTTGAAGTCAGCAGTTTGATCATTTCCCTTCTCTAATATACCCACTAACTCTGCTAATTAACTAGTAAATGGGCATCACTCGAATGGTTCGGCGCTGGGTGGAATCCTATCTCTCTGACCGATCCTTCAAGGTATCATGGAGGGAAGGTATTTCTGAAACTCAGCAACTCACAACTGGCGTTCCACAGGGGTCAGTTCTGGGTCCACTCCTCTTTTCTATCTACTTTCTAGGGAAGGTGATTGAGTCTCATGGCTTCTCATATCATTCCTATGCTGATGACACCAAGCTCTATTTGTCCTTCCAGCCTGACGATCCATCCTTCTCTGCACGCATCTCTGCTTGCCAGTCAGACATCTCGGTCTAGATGAGGGAACACCATCTTAAGCTTAACCTGGCAAAATCTGAGCTTCTCGTCATCCCAGCCTGTCCCTCAATCAACCACAACCTCACTGTACAGCTCAGCTCACTCACATTTATGCCAACCAGGACAGCCAGGAACCTTGGGGTGATTCTTGATGACAGCTTGACCTTTACAGACGATATCTCAGCAACTGCAAGGTCCTGTAGGTTCATCCTGTACAACATCAAGAAAATCCGACCCTACCTCACCGAACAGGCTACACAGATACTAGCTCTTGTTATCTCTAAACTGGACTACTGCAACTCACTGCTTTCAGGACTCCGAGCCAGCTCCATCAAACCCCTTCAGATGATTCAGAATGCTGCAACGTGCCTCGTCTTCAACCAGCCCAAGAGAACCCATGTCACACCCCTCTTCATCTCCTTCCACTGGCTTCCTGTAGCTGCCCACATCAAATTCAAGGCCTTGATGCTCACCTACAAGACGTTGTCAGGAACAGCACCCTCCTACCTCAACTCTCTCCTGAAGGCATACATTCCCTCTCGCAATCTGCGATCGATTAGCGACCGACGTTTAGTAGTTCTTACTCAGTGTGGCGCAAGGTCCCTTTCCAGAGCCTTCACACTAACTGTTCCTCAGTGGTGGAGTGAACTTCCAATCTCAAACCGGACCGCAGAATCTCTCACCATCTTCAAAAAACAGCTAAAGACCCACCTCTTCCGTGTACACCTAACCAACTCCATTAAAAAAAATAAAAAAAATAAATATTGCACTTACACCTCTACTCTGTGCACTTTGCTTCTTCTGGAACTGAATTAATAGATCTTGTATGGTAGCATTACTTGCATTGTTCTCTGCTTGATCTATCGCTTTGCTTGTATTTTTCTCATTTGTAAGTCGATTTGGATAAAAGCGTCTGCTATGTGAATAAATGTAATGATGTAATTACTTGCTGAGTTAAATCGTGTCTTTTAAGCAGGGAAGTCATCAAACTTTGCTTTATGCTGGCTGACCCTTCAGGACTGGATTTGGACACCCCGATTTAAAGCTTTTTTTAATTTATTTATTTATTTATTTATTTATTTATTTCCTTCAACGTGACAAACATCCTACAAAGTCATTAACTTTGGTTGATAGATTCCTGATGATGTTTTCAAGCTGGCTTTTCAGGTATTTAGGAAGCAGACTCTTCTTAAATCCCTCAAAGAACTTGTTTTTCTGTCTGAGATATCTCACTATGAATAGAGCTTACAATTCAGTTAGCCCCATAGACCCAGGTGTGAACATGGCACAATTATAAAATCGCTGTTGTGTATTTGTGTAAAAAATGTAAATTAAATAATAATTCAGTCCACAGTAAGACGTTGCCAAATGACATCTAATTATTTTGTGTTTTGTGAATGGATTATGTAATGAATTAAGCATGACGTATTTCTGACATTAAGCATGTATATTCTACATTGATTTATTTAATGCTGGTGCTATTTAGAGGAAAAGATCTCCATGTGTATGTGTGAGCCCGTTAGCCTCGCTTGTGTCGGGCAAAACCCAAATGCATGCAAGGTGATTTAGCATGAGAGGGGTTTTGTAATTATCCACACACCATTATGTCGCTAATTATTTTATTACACCATTAAGTCATTTCGGTCACACTTTGTGTGTACTAGGAGATTATAGAAGCACATTTTCAATTTGATGGCAGCCATGTGTAGCCTGTAGAGTGACAATGTAAATTAAACATGAAGAATAGCATTAGCAATTCAGCAACAGTATAATACAATTTGCTCTCTGTGGATATCAGCGATATACTTTGATTTGATCTATATTCAGTTTATTTTCAATTGTGTTTGTCTAGTGCTTTTAACAATAGACATTTTTACAGAAGTCTGGATGTGAATTTAGATACCCAGTGAGCAAGTCAAAAGGGCACAGTGACAAGGAATGACACCCTTAGAGTTATAAGTTCCAGATTAACATAGAAACACAAATTTGTTTAATGATTTTATTAATCTTACAAATGGTTTGCAGAGATTATATTTATTTTTATAACAAATCTATTAAATTATGATTTATATATTGGATGTATACACTCACCGTTGACTGTTTGTACAGTTGAATATTGGAAAGAAAAACACAGCTGTCCACTTTCTGTGGATCTGTGCCAACTATAGCCTCAGATTTCTGTTCTTGGCTGGCAGATGTAGACAATACTAAGTAACCATGTTTCTGATGATAAAAAAAAAATCTAACAAAAAACCAACATCTGACCAGAGATAGAGGTTCTCCAAAAAGGCCAGAGCAACCTACCAGCTGATTTCCTGCACATCTACAGCATATTTACTCTCACAATTGATGACTGACTTGTATATACATTATGAGCTGTGCTGTGTATGTGTTATGTCAACCACACACAAATAAGCATTTGCAACGGTCATAAAATGTTTCAAGGTATTCAATCCCAAAATCCTCCTTCAAATCCAAATTGTGGGCATGGTCTCTTTCAGGATAACCCCACCCCCATGCAGACGGCACAAGAGCTCACTGAATGGTTTGATGAGAATGGAAAATTATGTAAATCATGTTCTATGGCCTTCACAGTTACCAGATTTCAACGCAGTTAAACATCTACGGGGGATTTTGGATCTATGCATTTTACAGTGCACTCCAACACAATCATCAAAACAGTAATTGGGGAAATATCCTTTGGAAAAGTGATGTTCATCCATCTGACTTGTAGAAACTATGCCGAGGAACATATAAGCTTGTCTGGTGGCTGGTTGTGGTCTAATACCTTACTAACACACTATTTTGGAGTCAGCTTCAGTATCTATGTCATAATAAACATACATTTTTATTATAATGAATAGTATTACTAAGATTTAGTAGTAGCATTATTTTCCTATCATGTCTTTGGTTCTAAGTTAGATCTGTCCTTGTTAAGTGTGCTTCAGGAATAATAATAAATACATTTGGGGGCAGAAAGAACTGCTTCATGTCTGAAACTAAATGTATGAGGAACATTTTTCACTTGTTTAGTTTACAGAACATCTTTGCAGTTTGCATTTACAGCAGAATGAATAACCCAGGTGATGTGTCCGTTTCAGATGATCGGCAGCTTCATCTTGGCCATTGGCATTTATGCTGAGGTAGAGAGACAGCATTACAAAACTCTAGAGGGCGTCTTCCTTGCCCCAGCCATCATCCTCATCGTGCTAGGGGTTGTCATGTTTATCGTCTCCTTCATTGGTGTGTTGGCGGCGCTGCGAGACAACTTGACTCTACTCAAAGTGGTGAGTTTGTACCTGACCGTCTCTGTCTCTTGTAGCCTTTTATAGCCAGTCTCGCCTTTTGATTCTGAAGAAATGCGTGCAAAAAGGTCTTTAAGATCTAAAGTGGATTCACATTAGCGTCTTGATGGCGGTTCAATTTAAGAAGACCTGAAGAAGGATGGTTTGATGCAGTTGGAGGATTTGAAGTGCAGCTGAAGCTAAAACTGTGGTTGAATAGGAAAGGGGGGCATTTCCAGGTCAATGGAGTAATTGACATATAATTGAAGAGGCTCAGTAATCATATCCATGTACTCACCAGGGTTCTGCTATCACAATTCAGTTCATTTACAGGTGAGAGTAATCAGACCTTTGACTTTCAATTGCACATTTTTAATGGGTTTTAATCAATTTAGACATGTGGAGTATTCCTATTTTAGCCGCATTATCGAAGTGCATTACAGACATGTACACACCTTAATCACAATATTAACGTTGTGTGGGTGTTTTCACCGCATTTTACGACAGGACACATACACACACACGGCAGTGCTCAACCGTTTTATGGGAAACAAGAGAGCACAGCTGCGTCTGAAACCGCATAATTAACTACTATATAGTAAGTGAAATACTTGTATTTCAACTACTATATAGTAGGAAAGTATGCAATTTCGAACAGCCCATCAGTCATCTATTTGCACGTATAGCATGACAAATAATTAACTGCACTTGAAGTTTTTGTAAAATTTTAAATTAAACACCCAGAACTGTATACGGTACTATAACAAAGACGAACTGAATGAAGGGAACGTCGGATGGCATGGTGTGAGGACGTAATGACGTGTTGTTAATCGATCTATGTTCTATAACATGTAAAACGGGAGCATGGAAGGAATATTCAAAAAGCAACTCATGTAAACACCTTAATCAGAATATTGTCTATTCAGATTAAGGTTAATAATTAGATTACTGCTGTTCATTTAAACGTAGTCAGTGACAACTAAACTAACCAATCCTCATTATCCACTATCTCTTCATGCAACACTAAACATACTCTTCTCTCTCAGGGATTATTTCTTAAAGCTTTGTGTTTCCATCATGTAGAGTGACAAACATCAGGGTACACTGTGCTTCAGGCCTAAAGAAAAAATTGAAGCTTGTGAACCTTGACAATGCTGTCAATTTTTATTTCTTCTGGGTTTTTTGAGCAAACACAACAATAGCACAATTTATGTTTACTATTAAAACACCTCTTGTTCCTAAATGTAGATTATTGATTTTTGTGCTCACCTTCTTCTGTTCCTCATTGCAGTTCCTCTACACATTGGCAATCTGTCTGATTTTGGAGCTGACGGGTGGAATTGTGGCTCTGCTGTTCAGGAACCGAGTAGGTTTCAGTTTCTCACTTCGAGTGCATAGGCGTACAGACTATGCTGACTCTTTTTAGAAAGTAGATTGGACATATGAACATTTATTTGATTGCTTTTAATTGTATTTTTTATGGTCTTGCACATTGAGATTAGATTTGCATTTACTGTAAAGGCTGCTACAGCAATCACCGTCGATATTCCTTCATCAAACATGTCCTAATCTGTAGCAACAGTCAACCCTGCCTTTACATGAAGTTCAGAAATGCATTAGTAAAATGGAGCAAAATTCCATGTTAAATAAATTGTTCATCCTAAATTAAATTGTTTGGGCCATTTTTTAATTTTATTTCAGAGTTTAATGGCTACTGAAGAAGATAATTGCCTTTACCTTGGCTTATATTTAAAGGCTGACATTCAGCTTTGAGAGCAGTAAAAAAAAAAATCATGCTTGTTTGTAATAGTAGAAGAGGGTGGACTGGAAATGTCAAAATGGTTTTTATTATCCCAGTGTACAATTTGGTAAAATTATCTTTTGTTTTCCTATTTCAGACAATGGATCTTCTGAACAAAAATGTTCGTAAAGGCATGGTGAATTACTATGACGATCTAGACTTCAAAAACTTGATGGATTTTGTTCAAAAGCAGGTAAGGAACTTGTAGATTCCAAATTTGATTTTAATAGATTTTTTAGATTTCTTGTATATATTCTTTGTTTATTTTCCATATCCATGATATTTTCCGTGTCCATGATATCATGATTATTTCTAATACCGTATCCGTGCTACTGAGTGTTCTAAAGAGATCATTGTAAGAAAAAAGGAAGATGCCGTCGAAGTTATTCTTCGTTGAGATCTTTATTACGGCATGGCTGTGACAAAGTACATTAAGCACTTTTGGTTCGTCGGAGTCAAAGTGAACCCTGAACAATATCAGCACAGACATTTTATACTGTGTTTCAAACCAGGTTTTCTGTATGTAATGTAAATGAAGTTTCATTCTAAATGTAAATTACAGATAGCATTTGATGTGATCACTTTCCGTTCTCACAGTACTGATGTTACAAATGACCCCAAATGATGAATTGATTGGATTATCGAGACAAATGTTTTTCTGAAAGCTAATTACGGTCACGTAGACCTTTTGTTCAGGGATGGTTCTTGATGTCCCACTGCCGCTCCCATGCTATAACTGTGTGAATGTCATTTTAGGTGCTATTATATGCATATCGCTGAGTCCCAGATGAATTGTCCCCTTGATAATTCTGCCTTTTTGTGGAACAAGCTTATCCTAACACAGTTCGGGGTGGAATCTGCGGAGAGGCAGTCTGTAATTTCTTACATCATTATAGATTTCCCATCATCTGATAGCTAAAAAAAAACACCACCTCAACAAGTTTTTACCCTTAGCTCACCTTAATTGAGAGCTATCGATGTAAGTGTAGAGTTAGTAAGGAATACAGTCGTGATATGGGAAGCAATACCACTAGAGACCAAGATTTGACTGCAGGCTTTAATTACAGCCATAAGGAAGCACACTTGATTGGATGAACACAGTTGATTGGTGACTAAGAGGAACTGATTAAACAAGGAAATCAGGTCCTGCTTTGTTGGAATGAAAGCCTGCAGTTCATGGTTCCTCGGGGGTAGTTGTCTGCAAATTATGAAAGCTGTTTAAATCAGTACTCTAGTTCAGATGTTTCCAACCATTTTTGACAGCTGAACCTCTTCATTTTTTACATGTTTAACCTGAAATAAGTATTGGATGCGACAACATTTTTTTCAGTAAATATTTTTCCAATTAGGCTATTCACATGAAATTTTCACCAGACATCAATATTGACTCAAGAAATCCAGAAATATAAAAAAATTCACAACATTAAAGTCCATAAATAAAGTTATGTGTAATAAAGTGGAATGACACAGGAAAAAAGTATTGAACACACTAAGAAAAAAGCAAGATAAGGCAATGAATCAGCTGAAATGTGTAAGTAATTATACCTATAAAAAGGCTTTTTTTTTTAAAAGCAAAGAGCTTTCCCAAGACCTTCACAACCTTATTGTTGCGAAACATTGATGCAATCAGATATAGACATATTTCAAAACTTCTGAATCCTCCAGTAAGCACCATTGGGGCCAGCCACGCACAAGATCTCCTCGCAATATTTCTGACCAGGGAGTCAGAAGAATAGTCAGAAGAGTTGCCCTAGAGCCAATGACCACTCGGAAAGAGCTCCAGAAACACTTGGAGGCGGCAGGTGTCATCGTCACAGAGAAAACAATAGGAAATACACACCACTGCTCACGCTCAACCCGCAAGACTCCATTACTAAAGAAAAGGCATCACGAAACCCGTTTAAAGTTTGCTACAACTCATGGATACAACTTCTATGAAATACTGGGAGAGTGTAGTCTGGTCAGACGAGAACAAAGTGAATGAAAGATAAAGGTATACTTTTAAAATCAAATTTAATGTGCCATTACCATTTCCATCACAGTCTCTCAAACCCCCTGAAATGCCACCATGAACCCCTAGAGGTTTGGGAAGCCTTCTCTATTAAATGAAATGAAATACTACCATTTAATTAATCGACAATGTGCCACCTAATGTATATAGGCTGTCAATTAGCTAAACATATATTTGACACAGAGTAATCATTATGAAGTATATTTTGTTTTTTATATGGCCAATTTAATATGGCAATGTGAATTGTGTTGATCATTGCTGATGTACATTCATACCATCATCTCTAGCACCCAGGTCAAACCTGCTCTTTATCTTAGCTAATGAATTCTCACAATTCCTTTTTAAACATTCCTCTCAACTGGTTTGTGAGTAGGATTTAAGAAGTAGGTTTTTGAAGGCAGCACAGTGCATTCATAAAATCCTGACAGATTGGCAGTTCTTTGCATGCCAACAGCTTAAATTCCTTCACTTTGTCTGCTCATTGCCCAAGTGCTCTAATCTGTATGCGCCAACATGGTTGTTGTAATTGCTGTTATCTTTTAGATGTTTACGATTTATGCAAAGATGGTATGCCTTGTTTGAATAAATAGAGATTTATTATTTCGGAATTTTACTGAAATAGTTGCCAATGGTTTGTATAATCATTGCTTCTCAGGCTCATGTTTGACGCCTATCAACAGTCACATTATGCACATTTGTCCTTTTTAAAGGGCCTCAAATTAAACATAAGCCTTTTGGCATTTCCACCTGTCTGAGATCCTTTCCAGTACAACACCCATGGCTCAGTGGGTCATGCCGGTTTTGTGGCTCATGCTGGGAGGTCCAAACCGGTCCACAGAGCACGGCTAAAACCTGCCCGCTCTGCACTAGTCAGTGGTTCGCGCCGTGTTACCAGTGGGACTTTGAGTTGTTTTGGCTTCCCATACCATTACTCACCTGTTTTTAAATTCCTGCCAAGATAGTAAATAGCAATCCTCCCTGGGCATCATGTGGTCTTCACCTCTTAACCTCAGTTTACAAGCATGTAACTGTGGTAGCAGTTAATGGCAAGCTGTAATCTGTCAGAGCTTTTGGAATCTGTCAGAGAAGCTCTGTGTATTTTCTGCAAATGTTGGAAGTTATTTCATTACAAAACACATTATAGCTTTGTCACATCCATCTTATTATATTAAGTCGGTCTGGGCCATGTGACTGTATAATAATGTCATAGTGATAAATTATGGCACAGTACAGTTGTCACAACGGGCATTGCAGGTATCATCAGTTCTTATAACACTGTCTTACTCACAGATAGCTGATTGCATATTAAAATATTTTGTTAAATATTTAAGTATTGTAGATTATGAGTATCTTTTGAGTATAGTTTTTTTTTTATAGGACTTGAATGAAGCACTAGCATTTTGCCGGCACTCTGTCAGCAAACCTAAATATTGGGATTTAATATTTTTGCCACAGCACTAATGAAATCTCAAAACTGATTGGTCAGAAGGTGTTCATTTAGTTTTCTAAAACAGTATCTCTGACAGTAGTTCCAGCTGCAAAATCTAATATGCTATTGTTTCAATAGTAACAACTCAGTCTCTGTAATTATTTATGTGGTATTTTCTGAGGAGATGTTTATTTAGCATTACTGGAACGAGTCTCCAGTGTCACCGCTTAGTTACAGTCAGAGGTAAAGCTGTTCATAAAAGTTTTCAGACACAGGAAAGTCTTCAGGGCAGATGACTTTGTGCTTTGCAGTTTCTCTGTAACATGAGTAACTGCTTTTTTTTTTTGTCTGAATAACTTGAGACGAGAGAGAAAAAGGGAGGCTTGTGAAAGATTGTTTATAGCTGATATAACATCAATGATATCATTGACTGACCTCTTTGGCAGACATGCCAAAACAGGTAACTATAAACAGATTAGAGAATTACATTGTTTTTTTAATAAATAAAATAATTGTTAATGTTGGTAAATTACTGTGGTATAAAAGAAATAAAATCTTTGGGGTGTGGCGTTTTGGAAAATAATCAATGATGTGTGGTTGACGTGGTCCAATGCAAGGCTACTGTTACCTCCCTACAGTTGATGGTTTTCCAAGCCAGCATGTCCTGAAGCATGTCGTCATCAGCTGCTGGTGATGATAGGTGCAGTAGTAGTAGTAGTAGTAGTAGTAGTAGTAGTAGTTGCAGTAATAGTAGTGGTTGCAGGTGTTGTTGTTGTTGTTGTTGTTGCAGTAGTTGTTGTTGTAGTAGTAGTAGTGGTACTTGTTGTTTTTGTTGCAGTAGTAGTAGTTGCAGTTGTTGTTGCAGTAGTTGTAGTAGTAGTAGTAGTAGTAGTTGTAGTCGTAGTTGGTGCTGTTGTAGTAGTTTTTGTAGTAGTTGCAGTTGTTGCAGTAGTAGTAGTTGTTGCAGTAGTTGCAGTAGTAGTAGTAGTTGTTGTTGCAGTAGTAGTAGTTGTTGCAGTAGTTGCAGTAGTAGTAGTAGTTGTTGCAGTAGTAGTAGTTGCTGTAGTTGTTGCTGTAGTAGTTGTGGTAGTAGTTGTAGTTGTTGCAGTAGTAGTAGTTGCAGTACTTGTGGTAGTAGTGGTAGTTGTAGTAGTAGTATTAGTTGTTGTTGCAGTAGTAGTAGTTGCAGTAGTAGTTGTGGTAGTAGTTGCAGTAGTAGTAGTTGTGGTAGTTGTTGTAGTAGTTTTTGTAGTAGTTGCAGCAGTAGTAGTTGTTGTAGTAGTAGTTGTAGTTGCAGTAGTAGTTGTTGTAGTAGTTCCAGTTGTTGTAGTAGTAGGTGTTGCAGTAGTAGTAGTACTTTTGTAGTATTATTAATATTAGTATTAGTAGTACTGCTGCTGTTCATTTTTATTCATTCATCACCTATGTGCCACAACAGAGACTTTGTGTTAAGTTGGACAGGATCTAGTGAATGCTTAAATAATTGCCTCCGATATATTCTGTTCAGATGGGATGAGGGACTGGCATATGAATTGCGATGCTCTAGGGAATTGCGATGCTCTAGGAAATGAGAAAGAGAACTAATATTTATTCATTTATTTCCTCCTGAAAACTTTGCTACTTTGTATTCATTTATTGAGCCAGAGATAATTCATTTTACCTTCCATACATCATGCCTTGTTGACCCAGGTTCATTTCACTCAGACAATTTTACCAGTTGCTCATTATAATTAAGTGTTGAGTTGTTTGATGTGTTCTGGCAATGTAATAATCCTGCAGCACCTAACACTGGAGCACAGCATCACAGTAGCACACTCAAAGTTTCTTAATATTTTTCATTAAAAAAATATAGGCATGTGAAAAATTAAGTATGCCCCATGGAAATTGTTGTGTTTTTTGTTTTTGTTTTGTTTTGTTTCTGCATATTTGGACAAGCAAACATTTGATCATCTTTAAAACAGTGGATTTTAATGAAGTTGATATACTTTGAAAAAGCTAATTTTCCTTGTGGTTTTGTTTATCATTTATTCAACAGTAATATCAATAGATTCTTCTGTGGAAAAAATAATTACACCTTTGGTCTTAGAAGCTAGTATTGCCCCCTTTAACAGAAATAACTTCTTATAGGCGTTCTACATAATTGTCCACCAGTCTTTGACATCAGCTTGCTGGAAATTTTGACCACTCTTCCATGCAATATTCTTTCACTTGCAAGATGATTGAGGGTTTTCCTGCAAGTACTGCCCGTTTCAAATCCCCCACAACATTTCAATGGGATTCAAAGCCGGGTTTCGACTAGGCGATTCCATAACCCTACATTTCTTCTTTTTGAGCCATTCCTTGGTGGATTTTCTAGTGTGCTTAGGATCACTATCCTGTTGAAACGTTCAACTTCAACTTTATGACAGATGTCCTCACACTATTTTCAAGCACTCATTGATATGATGTAGAATTCATCATCGCTGAATCAATGAATGCAAGCTGTCCAGTCCCTGAGGAAGCGAAGTAACCCCAAACCATAACATTTCCACCATTGTACTTCACAGTTCGTATGAGGTGCTTCTCCTGAAAAGCTGTCTTTGGTCTGTGCCAAACATGTCTGCTATTACTGTGGCCAAACAACTCTATCCGTGATCATTCCAAAAAGCCTAGTCTTAAACTGTAGACTTTCAAAGGCTTTTTCTTGGCAAACCTCACATGCAGGTCATATTTATGCAATCTCTTTCTGAGCGTGCACTTTAACACCAACATTTACAAGTCTTTTTAGCAGATTCTTTGATGAAATTTTGGGATTCTTGGAGATTTCTTTTTGCATCAGATGATTTGCTCTTGGGCTGAATTTGCTGAGACGGCCAGTTGTGGACAAGTTGGCAGTCATTTGAAATCTGTGCCATTTGTAGATAATTTTCCTTGCAGTGGAATGATGTATTTCAAATAAACTGGAGATCTTATTAAATCCCTTGCCAGACTCTTAGGCATCCACAAACTTTTTTCTGAAGACCTTACAGAACTCTTTAGATCTTGGCATGATGACAGCACACACCTCAATAACAAAGGGAACACTGGACACTAGATATGAGAGATGTATAATTAAGACAGGTTCCACCTGCACTCCCTAAGCAGGTTCTAATCACTGGCACTCAGTCGTGAGCACCTGATTCTAATTTTATGGATTTTAAGGTGTGATAAATGTAGGGGTGTACTTACTTTTCCATTTGACTGATCTGTTTTTTGTTAATCAACATTTTGAAAATTACTCCAAAATGTTTGCTTGTCCAAATATGTCAAAAAAGCCTTTTCCAATGGGTGTACTTATTTTTCATGTGACTGTGTGTTTCTCAGATTTTAGTCTGATGTATTTATATATTATTTTGTATATTTTGTAATATATATATTATTTTCCCTAGTTCAAATGCTGTGGTGGGACGGAGTACAGCGACTGGACAGTGAACATGTACCACAACTGCTCATCCCCAGGACCTCTAGCCTGCGGAGTGCCTTATACATGCTGTGATAGCAAGGTTTGTCTCTTTTACTATCCACACTTGATAGTGTATTAAAGATTTCCTCTGTCCTCTGTCCTCTACACCTCTGGTGCTTGAACTGGTGTCTTGGTGACCCTCAGGGATTCGTGAAGCATAGCTTATAGGTCCAGATTGTGCTACTGTGATGGAAATCTCAAGCTACCATTTTCACAACTATTGTATTTATCATTGAGTTCTCAGCCTGTTTAATTTCACATATGTCCCCATTAGAATGTAGTGGATTAATTAAGTAAAGTAAGTAAGTGTATTTAACTTGCTGCTTGAATCTGTTTGCATTCTATTGTGTCTGTTTCATTTATTGGTCGGGCTTCTTGCTTAGTTTTCAGTCTCTCCTTGTAAGTAAGGGCAGCAGTGTCTGCCACATTGCCCTCAAAACAGCTAAGGTAGCTAAATTTAATTGAAAAGAGTAGTGACTAACTTAACATAATTTTAAAGGGAACTTTAGACTTAGGGTTATAATATTTTGGACAAGCGAAGAGAGCACTGTCTTTAACTAATGCTGAGATGTTTTTTTTATGCGCAGCCCACTCGCCCACACTCCTATTGACCTCCCGATGCACGGCATCTGTATTAAAAGCCTGTTGTCCAATAAGTGTTTATCTTTCCTTCCATTAAAACGCAGTGTACTTCAAATTGCCATCAAAGCCCATAGAAGCAGTGCAATATGGGAAAGGGAGCTTCAGAATTTCTAAGTGCAACACTGTTAGTCACAAAATAACTTCCTTTTTTGGTGCTGATTTAGAGACAAACCTAAATGTTTTTGCTGCCATGTTTAAGCAGTTTTCCCTCAGGATAAGGATCTTTACTCTCAATTGAACAGAATTTGAGTTACTTGTTAACGAATGTAATAACAAGTGACCCTGAGCTAATGGAGAGTTTGCAGCATCACTGTGTGTGATTGGATGTTTGCACTAGATTTAGCCCTTAGGGTTTCCTGGTTTCCCTCACTTTGATATACCTTAGAAACATGTTTGGGTTTTTTTTTTTTTAGTTGTGGTGTGGCTTTCTGTCTGTGAGCAGCATGATTGATTTTGAAATTTCTTTCCCCTTCAGTCATGTAAATTGACTTCCAGTTCCAGTTGTTTTCTTTCCTCTGTTCACTTGTTTCCCCAGATGGACTTTATTATATATTGCATTTCAATAAATGCTTTATGTTCACTTTATCTCAGTCTGTCAACACTGTTGTACCTGTTGCATGGTTATGTAACTCCAGCCTGATCGAAGACATAGTTTCCATTCTTTAGCATTACCTAATATTCATCCTGTTTTTGCTACAAAATTTAATCTTCAGTGAATAACAGATATGGCAAATATACACACACAATACAGAACAGTTAAATATGTCAGTGTATATATTTTAAATGGTATATTTCTACATACCGTATATTCAATAATTGCATACATTGTGTATATACTGTATGTCAAGTATAATTTCAACCAATGTATTTGAAATAATGTATTACTAAATACATTATATGACCAAGGGCGCACAGTGGCTTAGTGGTTAGCACTTTCGCCTCACACCTCCAGGGTCCGGGGCCATGTGTGTGCAGAGTCTTCTCCCCGTGTTTGCGGGGGTTTCCCCCGGGTACTCCGGTTTCCTCCCCAGTCCAAAGACATGCATGGTAGGCTGATTGGCGTGTCTAAAGTGTGCGTAGTGTATGAATGGGTATGTGAGTGTGTATGTGATTGTGCCCTGCGATGGACTGGCACCCTGTCCAGGGTGTACCCCGCCTTGTGCCCGATGCTCCCTGGGATAGGCTCCAGGTTCCCCCCTCGACCCTGAAAAGGAGTAAGCGGTAGAAGATAGATGGATTATATGGCCAAAAGTATGTGGACACTTGACCACCACACTCTTCTGCAAAGGCTGTCCACTAGATTTTAGATGGGGATTTGTGCTCATTCAGCCACAAGAACGTTTGTGAGCACTGATGTCAGGTGAGGAGGCCTGGCGTGCAGTCAGCATTTCAGTTTATCCCAAAGATCTTCTGTGGTGTTGAGGTCAGGGCTCTGTGCAGGCCACTCAAGTTATTCCACTGCAATCTTGGTAGACCACGTCTTCATGGAGCTTGCTTTGTGCACATGTGCATTGTCATGCTGGAACAGGTTTGGGCCTTTTAATTCCAGTGAAGTAAAATTTAAATGCTGTAGCATACTAAGACATCCTGTGCAGTTGTGTGCTTCCAACTTTGTGGCAACAGTTTGGGGAGGACCCACTTTTGGGTGTGATGGTCATGTGTCCACAAACGTTTGGACATAGTGTGTATATACACTCAGCAGCCACTGTAATAGGACCACTTGCTCATTCATGCAACTACATCAAACATCAGAATGTGGGAAAAACAAAATACATTCAATGACCGGAAGTTCTGCAGGTGGAAATGGCTTGTTGATGAGCGAGATCAGAGTAGAATGGCCAGACTGGTTTCATGTGTTGTGCAGTCTGAGATATTTTCTGCTACCATGCTTGAAAAGATTGGTTATTTGAGTTTGGGAACCAGTCTGGCCATTTTCCTCTGATCTCTCTCATCAGCAAGGTGATGAACCAAATCCATGTTTCCCACACCTTAAGTATATATACAGTTTTATATATAGTTTTTCCTTATGTATAGAATTTTTTTTTGTGTCTAATCAAATATTTATAATGTCAAAATATCAGAGTTTTATGATAAATGAAATGTAGTGAAAATTAAATCAGAGTTTATAGTAATGGATTTGAAAGGGTGCCAGCTGTATGATTTGGAAAATGCTGTTTAGCACAACATCTCTGGGAACTCTCTAAAGAGCACTGTGAGAGATCAGCAAGAAACGATCTGTAATTGCTTCTGAGAGTTTCCCTTAACATTTATGTGCAAGAATTTCTTAAACCATGTTGGATGGACAGTGAAATAATTGCACAGAGGCTTGGTGCTTCATTTGCTAATCAAACTTCTGTTCATAGTTGAAGGAACAGTAGCAGATTTTCTTCCTGGTTGTTAATTTGTACACATTATTTCTTCTTGTTTTACCTTTGTAACACTCTATATCTCCTGAATGTTTATTGTGGTAAAAGAGTTTATGATGAAATGCAGAAATCCTTAAAAATCCCAATAATGTAACATGCAATGAGTAAAATATGTGCTAGTTTCATCACGAGAGAAGTTTTAAGAATATACCACTGTCTTAATATAAAGGATAATAAACAGATATACTGTAAAACAGATATATATGACTGAACAGAAGCATTAATGCAGTATATTATCAGCAATGCTTAAAATGACCATTTTTAATGTTATGATGCATGTTTTTCTTGTTTTGTCATGTCTCTGTTGATGCTAATGTACATTTCATTTGTTTTTCAGCTAAATGAAGTTACAAATACGTTGTGTGGGTACAAAGCCATAAAAAAGGAGGTAAGTTTGATGACTCACAATTACCCATCTCTCTCACAGACAAATGGAAAACACAACACAGGGTTTTAATTATTTTTGTATTTACAGATACAGCCAAATAATAAAATTAATAGATTCAGCTGCTGAATGTGAAAACTTAACTAGTTTACATTTATGCCGGTTTTAATGGGCTCATGTGCTTCTGGCACTTATTGGGTTGAGATTACTGCAAAACAAACAAAAAACAAAACCAATAAAATAAAATAATGAATGTGATTTATGACTGTTTGAAATGGTAAAATATTTTTATTTCTGTTTGGGAACCATCAGAGATTAGACCTCTTAGGCACCATATATGTGCGAGGATGCACTGATGCTGTCTTTCTCTGGCTAATGGATAACTACAAGATCATGGCTGGACTCCTACTTGGTATTTTACTTCCTCAGGTAAGAGTTATACTTATCAATAATTAGTAAATGAATGTAACAATAAAAATAATAATATTCTATTAAGTAATAATATATCATATCAGAATAAGAATACTCCCATATTCTCTATTTTTATTAAATCATATTTGCCAATTAATTCTTCTTCTTCTTCTCCTTCTTCTTCTTCTTATTATTATTAATGCTCAACACAAAAAAGTCTAGAAACGAATATGGACCATAGACATATTCTGTTTATTTGAATACATTACAAACTAACGAAGAAGTCTTACAAACTAACCAAAAATCCTGAAAACTATCATGGTAAAAAGAAAATGTTGTGCAGTCAAGGCAGGATAGAAAACTACTAACTCTAACTACTCTCTCCTGTCTGTCTCATGAATACATTGAACTAACCTGACTTCTGACCGATGAAATCAGTTGAAGTTTTTTGGACTTCATTAAACATATAATGAAGAAAAAGAACCGCATCCTGCTTTAGGAAACCATACATACAAAAAGGCACCAAAAAAAGAGGCCACACTTAGGAATTTAAATTTGAAAAAATGAGAATTTAAATCCTGTGCAATTGCGAACAAAATGGCAATATATTCAATAAACTCTTATCTTTCTTGATTTGAAAGAGGAATTCTCATGCAGGAAATCGAGACAGTCAGAGGTCAGTACAAATCCATAAACAAATATTCTGTTCTGCAAAACCAGAAGATCAGTTAATAATCAGTTGCTAGAGAGATACTTTATGGTGACTCAGTGGTTAAAGTTTTGACCTGAAGGATGTGAGTTCAGTATAGCCTCTTGCATAGGCAGATATGAATCTCTCGTGTTTTTCAAATGACTGTTATCCTTCACAGTAATGAAAGCATTGTAAGTATTAGAAGGAGTGTTTATAATGATTTCCTCTCATTTGTGATTTCTGTGCATGTTTCTGAAACCTGTCCTCGTTTGGTAAAAGCCTAGTACAGCTGTAGAACATAAAAAAATATATGCTGCTGAAAATATTGTAATAATACAAGCATAATATATTCAATTTTGGAACAAATTTGATAGTGGATTCCAAGGTTTATCAAAATAGTTTTCTAACTCTCACACAAATATAAATGTGCTGTTTAGATTTCTCTGTACATTTTCCACCATAGGAAAATCTTCACGAGAGAGGACTTTGCGCTTTTGGGTATCTTGATAACATGAAAAGCTGCCTATCTTTGTCCTATTAGCTTCAAGAGAGAGGAAAAGAGAGGCTGGTGAGGAAACGATTGTTAATATACGCGTAACGTAAGCGATAAAACGAACTTGTCTCACATATGTTCCACACTATTAAAGTGTAATTCTAAATGGTTAAAAAGAATGATGTGCTGTTCATTAATACATTAAGTTTTTTAATCAATGTCAAATTGCTGTGGTATAAGAGGAATAAAACACTTCAGGCATACTGTTAATAAAATAATCACTTCAGGGTGATAACAACTTCTTGTCAGACCACACTGTCATGGATTATTTTCCTATAACAGCACACCCTTTTTTTATTATTATTTTTTTTTTTTTTAAAGCTCTGAAGATTTGAATAGAAAACATTTTCAGATCCATGGCATGAGTGATAGCTCCTACAGCAATGCAATATAGCATAATTAATTATCACAGAATTTGTAACGGTATATAAAACCGTTTCGCTCTATTCACGTTTGTGCCACAGAGGCTGATTAGACAAAGCTGAACGAGTTGATGAAAAGACGCTTGGAAAGGCTATTGTGCTTTCATGCAAATCCACTGTTCAGAGCAACAACAGTGCAGAATAAAACTGTCAGGCTGTGAGCTCGAATATTTCACTCACTCCATGCTTCATTAGCTTGACTAAGGTGAAGATAAATGAGCAAAAAGGAAAGGAACCTTTTCTTTACCTTAGTAATAGGTGTAGTGTTCTGATAAACTGATTCATATTCACATTTTACAAACCGCATTATAGATGGATAAATCTTACATTTCTGCATTTGAGTAACTGATATTAGAATCAGATGCTTACGTTTATTTTTTTGCTTGAAGTGTGAGAAATATATTTAAACATGATGTCTTCAATGCTTGGCTCTCTGGTTCAGTGGTTATGCCTGAACACTGCTGCATTTCCTTGTCTTTGTGGCAAAAAACATTTACATAAATGACACATGAACCACATCAACACAAATCACCTTTCCTCAATTAGCCTTTGCTGTTTTTAGTTTAAGGTTATGGTGATTAAAGTGCAGTTTTGAAATAGTATAACATCTCCTGCTCTTTCTAATTTTTGGTCACACTCATCATAGCTTTATTTCTTCTTCTTCCATACGTCTGCTTGTACTGCTGGGACACGGTGTAGAAGTAGCAGTCTCAGTAACTTAAACAAGTGAATACCTTCACTAAGTGAAATGCGAGATAACAGTTATTCTAGCTTTATACTGCTACCTTAGACTTTGGACTTATTTTTTCCTCTTTTTTTTACTTAGCACTCAATACATGACAAACAGTTCAATATAGATCTCTCAAAACCTTTTAGTGATAACTTTATCACACAAACACATTCTCTGGAAAACGATGTCTCAGCAGTTGCTTGACTAAACCTTTAAAAAATGAATACAAACATAATACTTCAGATCTGTGAATGTGAAGCAGGTAAGTTTGTCTTAATTACGATGCCTTCTTACTCTACTGGCAAAGTACAAATCAGTTGTATTCTCCTTTTGGTAAAGCTATTAGTAGTAGTAGTAGTAGTAGTGGTGGTGGTGGTGGTAGTAGTATCATCTTCAGAGGTGCTGTTGCTGATTTCTTCTTGAACACTACAACATTCTGTTCTTACTAACAGGCTATAAGTCTATGTGTTGTGTCTGCTGATGTTCTGTTTCATCACTGCAGGCTAAGATGAAAAGCTGTGTGATATGGCAGACTGGCACTTTGTTATTGAGGTTGCTGGTCATTTTCCACTCGTTTTATTTTTTTAAAACAAAGGGAACACTAAAATAACACATCCTAGATCTGAATGAATTAAATAATGTCATTAAATACACATTTCTTTACATAGTTGAATGTGCTGACAACAAAATCACACAAAAAATATCAATGGAAATCAAATTTAAGGTCTGGATTTGGAGTCACACTCAAAATCAAAGTGGAAAACCACACTACAGGCCGATCCAACTTTGATGTAATGTCTCTAAAACAAGTCAAAATGAGGCTCAGTAGTGTGTGTGGCCTCCACGTGCCTGTATGACCTCCCTACAACGCCTGGGCATGCTCCTGATGAGGTGGCGGATGGTCTCCTGAGGGATCTGATCCCAGACCTGACTAAAGCATCCGCCAACTCCTGGACAGTCTGTGGTGCAACGTGACACTGATGGATGGAGCGAGACATGATGTCCCAGATGTGCTCAGTTGGATTCAGGTCTGGGGAACTGGCGGGCCAGTCCATAGCATCAATGCCTTCCTCTTGCAGGAACTGCACACTCCAGCTACATGAGGTTTAGCATTGTCTTGCATTAGGAGGAACCCAGGGCCCAACCGCACCACCATATAGTCTCACAAGGGGTCTGAGGATCTCATATCGGTACCTAATGGCAGTCAGGCTACTTCTGGCGAAAAGAAATGCCACCCCACACCATTACTGACCCACCGCCAAACCGGTCATGCTGGAGGATGTTGCAGGCAGCAGAACGTTCTCCACGGCGTCTCCAGACTCTGTCACGTCTGTCACATGTGCTCAGTGTGAATCTGCTTTCATCTGTGAAGAGCACAGGGCACCAGTGGCGAATTTGCCAATCTTGGTGTTCTCTGGCAAATGCCAAACGTCCTGCACGGTGTTGGGCTGTAAGCACAACCCCCACCTGTGGACGTCGGGCCCTCATACCACCCTCATGGAGTCTGTTTCTGACCGTTTGAGCAGACACATACACATTTGTGGCCTTCTGGAGGTCATTTTGCAGGGCTCTGGCAGTGCTCCTCCTGCTCCTCTTTGCACAAAGGCGGAGGTAGCGGTCCTGCTACTGGGTTGTTACCCTCCTACCGCCTCCTCAACCATCCTCAAAAAAAGACGACAATTAGAAAAAATAACAATAATATCCTGTACCTACCGTAACCTGAATTTAATAAATCACTGTGGTAACTGTGTAGTAAAATCATTGAATAGTTTGTGGTCAGTCAATTTACCATCAAATACCAGTGCTGTGTTTGATATATAGTCCACATTATTGAAGTTCAAAGTATATCAATAACAAGATTAGTATTGTTTTTGAGTGGATGTCACAGAATAATTTTTTTTTACTGTTGAACCAGGGTGAAACTGAAATTCGTACATTCATTCTTTATCTGTTAAAACCAAAGTTAGAAATCTTGTCATGACAATGGATTACTAATCTTGGCTTATAATAAGAACATCACCAAAGTTGTGCTTTATTGTCTCAGAAATTTTTATTTATTTATTTTAACCACAATCTTCTGTGGATAGATGCCGACAAAACAATGATTGGCTAGTGACGCTCTAACCAACAGAGCAGCGAGTAACACCAGTAATTGTGATATTGTCGTGAATCGAACTCGCAACCTTCCCAAGCCGGTAATGCGAATATTTTTCTACTATGCCACTCAGGAACCCTACGTTATGCTTTTTATGTGTTCACTATCACTACCAACTTTTACGTCATGAAACATCATAGCAGGTTTATTCAACGAAAGGGGGCTAAGGTCCAGCTACATAAAATTTCTATCTTACAAAGGCCCAGATAAGCAGCTATTATGACTGGCTGTTGACATCAGTTACCTTTCCATGCATAACCATTAAAATTAGTTTATGGCTTCACACCTTTTGACTTTTGACTAGCGCCCTGGTCTCTAAATGGATGAGAGATCTGTTTTGAACTTAAGGTGAAGAATAAAAACATATTTCTTTGTCCAGTTGTTCTTAAACAATTTTTGTTTTCACTTCACAAATCAGACCAGAGAAGGTAGTTTTTATTTATTTTATTTTTTTATCTTTGAAAATCTGACTCCTCTCCACTGCCAAATGCACATACAATGGGCACGTGAGCATCAGAACTGGACCATGGAGCAATAAAAGAAGGGTGGCCTGTCTGATGAATCACAATTAATTTTACATCATGTGGATGGCGAGGTGTGTGTGCATCGCTTACCTGGGGAAGAAATGGCACCAGGATGTTCTGCTGGGAAACCTTGGCTCCTAGAATTCATGTGGATATTATTTTGTGGACGAAGTACACCCCTTCATATTTCCTAATGGCAGTGGCCTCTTTCATCAGGATAACTCTCGCTGCCACAAAGCAAAATTGTTCAGGAAATGGTTTGAGGAGTATGACGGAGACTTCATGGATCGGTCAGAGATGTTTCGGCGGCACAAGTGGGACCTACACAATATTAGGCAGGTGGTTTAATGTTATGGCTGATCAGAGTGTGTACCTCATCTCTGTTAATTACAGTTTTTCAAAAAGTTCTGAATGGTTACCTCCAGTAAAAACATTTTTAATTATTAAATCAGCTGTGTTCAAAGGCTCAACATGCAACACCCTGGTTTAACAAAGCCATATTTTAAATAAAATGGCCGTTCTGCTTAAAAAGAGGGAAAGTGCAGGTTTTCCATCAGATTAGCACTTTAAATAAACACCTCCCTTTGAGAGCTGGGTGCAGATGTCTGCCGTGCATCACTCTAACTCTGATTTTAAAAGAACGCTTTTTGAAGTGTTCATCATTACACAGAGGCTCGTGCATCATTGTACGCTTATAGATTTGACTACTGTGGGTGTTGCACTTCTCATTTTTGTCTTTTGCAAATACAATTTCAAATCGCAGTACTTTACATTTCTCGGTATGTTGGCGGAGTAAAATAACGGTGGAGTTTACATTAGACTAGCCGCTCTGTGTCTGTAGGGAGTCACTTCACAGGAGATGAGGCAGAGAGGACACGAGGAGTGAACTGTGATGTTGCCATCACGAGGAAACGGCTGAAGAATTTTAAGTGTCTCCGGTGCTCAGATGATGTTCTGCTCACTGATGTATATGTATACAAGTATAAAGATGAACATAGTACTATTCAAAGCCAGTTATTTGTATGATCCTCATAACATTCTCAGCTTTTTGTTTCTAACCTTGTTTTATCTATCTAAATATTTCTAAAATGTTTTATCTATATCATTTTGACAATTAGTCAAATTTATCATTTAAAATTTAAGAATATTGTTCCAGATGTGTAGATTTATTCTTGTATTATAAGATATAAACTCTGTTGTGATGCAATATGCAATAAGGACATGAACATTAGTCAGATATGGGATGAGTTTTCATTTTGTATTATAAAAAAAATTATAAAATTCTTATGAAAAATATATATTTTTTAAATCATTAAACAGGAACAAGATCCAGCAGAGTGCGAGGCTATGATGGAATAAATCTGTCATTTGATTTTGTGTGTGTGTGTGTGTTTAAGCCTGGCATTTGCCAAGTAACGTATCAGCAATAAAGTTATGCATGGCTTATTGACCGAGCTCTTTCTGTAAATAGCAGTGCCATGGCCCAAGTTGAGAAACAGCAATTTGAGACGTTTATGCCTGAAGGGTAATCTCTTAACATTGACCTTTTTGGAATTCCTACATTATCACGAATAAGTGCACAGCCTTCTTATGTGTGCAGGCATCGGAAAATTTGTGTTTACCTGGTTGTTGTAAGTATGCCTGAGTTATCATTCCTAAATACCGAGCCTACAGCTAAGCATCTGTAAGCACCCACAATTCCTTGCAGACTGAGCATGCACATATATCTTATTTCAGTGGATTTTCTGAATAAGGTGTTTACATGCATCAAATTTCCATCCATCCATCCATCCATCCATCTTCTACCGCTTACTCTGCATATTCCAGGGGTGGGAATCAGAATTTAGGGAATCAGAATATTGTCTTAATCTGAATCGGGCAATCAGATTGTGGCGTTTACATGACTCGGTGCAAATTAGAATATTACCAAATTCCGGTTAATATGCATGTAAATGTTGTCCGTGTTTAAAATGAGACAAGAACAGATTGAGTTTGAGTTCACAATGTTAAGAGGAGATGGTGCAGTTTGTCATTGTTGATGTCATGTGAGCCCTAGATTTACAGGTTGCAAAAAATTACTGTTGTTATCTGGAATATTTCTTAGTTATATTTTCAAGGTTGATAATCTCAAAAACTGCTTCGTATGTTTTTTTCATATAGTTTATATTATATAACGGGTGCCATTTGTAATGAAATGATTTTGGAGATCATCAACTTATCAACTACTAATAAGAATGGTCAGTTTCTTCATTTACATTTACATGTATTCATTTAGCAGATGCTTTTATCCAACGCGACTTAGAAATAAGGAAATATAAGCAAAGCGATATGTCAAGCGGAGAACAATACAAGTAGTGCTTACCATGCAAGATTTATAATTGAGTTCGAGAGAAGCAAAGTGCACAGTGTAGAGGTGGGTTTTTTTTTGTTTGTTTGTTTGTTTGTTTGTTTCATTTTGTTTGTTTTTTTAAATAATATGGGGCTGACATTTTAGGGATTAGTTACGTGCTCACGGAAGAGGTGGTTCTTTAGCTAGTTTTTGAAGATAGTGACCGATTCCGCGGTCCGGATTGAGGGTGGAAGTTCATTCCATCACTGAGGGACAGTTAGTGTGAAGGTTCTCGAAAGGGCACTACTGAGTAGGCACTACTAAGTGTCGGTCATTAACCGATCGCAGAGGGAAAGTGAGCCTCAAGGAGAGAGCTGAGGTAGGGGGAAGCTGATCCAGACAAGGTCTCGTATGTGAGCATCAAGGCCTTGAATTTGATACGGGCGGCTACAGGAAACCAGTGGAGGGAGATGAAGAGGAGTGTGACATAAGTTCTTTTTTCGCTGGTTGAAGACCAGACGTGCTGATGCATTCTGAATCATTTGAAGGGGTTTGATGGAGCTGCTGGGAGGCCTGAGAGTAGTGTGTTGCAGTAGTCCAGTTTTGAGATAACACGAGCCTGTACTAGTAGTCTACTTGAGTAGTCTACTTGAGGACTTGAGTAGCCTGTTCGGTGATGCAGGGTCTGATTTTCTTGATGTTGTACAGAATGAACCTACAGGATTGTGCAGTTGTTGAAATGTGGTCTGTAAATATTTCTTTTTGATGAACCTTGTCGTAGACGCAGTGGAGAAATAAAACTATATTCAGTTGTGAAAGTGAATAATCACAGAATATTTACCATTTTTAGGATCATGTTATAGTTATCAATTTCAAAAGTAAGCCATTACAAATTGTCCAACACCTTTTTGTAATTTTTTAAACTTTTTTTTTACACATTTTCACCAAAGATGAAATAAATGAAGTGAAGATTTAAAGTTTAAAAACAAAAAAACCCAAGTAAGGTTAACTTTGAACTGCAGTTTTTAGTAATGGTGGTGGTCTATGATACAAAATGTACAAATTTATACAAATTTACAACATTTCAGAACCTCTTTCCTGAATCTACAGACTGCCATTGTAACCAGCTTAACTACTGCTGTCCTGGATGGGTTATGTCGAACTCTGCCTTTTTCTTTTTCAGTTCTTTGGTGTGATTGTGACCTGGCTGTACATCACTCGTGTGGAGGACGTCATCGAGGAGTATGGAAACTATCAGGACAGCCTGATAAACACTGGAGCCAAGGAACAGGGAAAGCTGGTCAAGTGCTGTAAATGCATGCCTCTGTTTGACTAAGTGAACTTTGACATTTGACACCCTAACCAAAGAGCATCAGCCTAAAGTACATGATCTTATTCACCGTGAACCACACACGAGTGTTAGTTTCACATTAAAGTGTGCTTTTACAGGGTTGAATTGCAGCTGATTTTAGACAATCCTCAGGGTTCTGTAGGCTTAATTTACTGTTATTATTTTACTGTAGGTAAAGACAGCAATTAAACATACTTTTGGAGCCTCTGTCTTAAAGGTAAAGCTGAAAAAATAACTTTAAATATCTTAAATAATTTTAAATATCACGGTGTGCAGCTATTTTATAATTCATTCATTTTGGATGAATTGTACATTTTGTCATAATTGCACTGGACAACTAAACCTATATTTGTTTTTAGAAATAGATCATTACATAGAATGTTTAACATTTAAGAAGTATTTTATTATTGATTGTTTTTGGGGGTTTTTTTGTTTTTTTTAATTGAAAACACTTTTTATATTTTTTCAACACATCAATTTTTTCCTTTTTTAATAACGGATATGACGGTTTAAAGGTTTGTTTCACAGAAGATTGTTTTTCATATAATCGTTTGTACTGTAAGTGGTATGTTTTGCCTTAACCACTTTCTAAAGCATTAAGGGGAAAATAATCCTACCCCTTAATTCCCTGTGCTATATTTATGGTGGTCTGGGAAAACCAAGTGGAGGTTTCTGTGGCTGAGTTCTAGAATACCGTGCCCAGCTTATCAGGAGCGATTTTAACAAAACAGTCAGTCTGTCTAAAGATGGCTAGGTTCACATCACCGATTTGACACACATCTGATTTTCTGGAATGTGTGAACACAAAAATCAGATTTTTTCAAATCAGACCTGAACAACTTCTGTACATGGACCTAATATTTGTCTACGCCACATATATGAGAATGGTCCAATTGGATGTGCAATATCAATGCAATCATAATCATACAGTGTCGGCAGAACAACAATAGAGAACAGCAACACCCGTGACTATATCGAGTGGAAAGATGGGGAAACTAGTGACTTACTTGATATGTAGGGAATTGAATTGAGTGTTACTGACACTGAGTAGTGTTCGAAACAATTGCCCAAAAAGTGGAACTGCATAGCCAAAAATGTGGCTTCAGTGCTCAATAAATCTTTTCTCATGTAAATAATCTTCACACTGCAGTTCCAACACTTCCTCTCCCATACACATACACCTCCCAGTGCCAAAGAGGTGTGCCTCTTCGATTCACGTGCGTCGAACACGAGTTTCACTTAACAACAAACATCACTGTGAAGGCCCGTGCAAAACAATCAATTGCAAGTTAGTTATCTCAATAGTTTTCTGCAAAAAAAAAAAAAGCACAAAAAACTCTGTAAATTGCATCAGGAATATTGAGAAAAAGCCGGCAACAATCACAAAACAACTCCGCGAAATCCTATACAGTCTGGTTGCTGATATTGATGTGCATGCGAGGGGCTTTTCAGGAGATGCATTCACATTAATGACAGACAGAAGTCACTTATTGTTATGAATGTGAACAGTCAAGATGGACAAACCTGAGCAAAAACAATTTGATTTGTGTAATGAAGCTGGTAATGTGAATGTAGCTTCATACAGAGAACATCAGGCTTTAATCATGTTGTTGTAAAGTTATGTGCCATAGAAAATGTGCCAGATACTGATAATCAACCTGTCTACCACGCTTCAGTGATTTTCTCCCTTTTCACTTTTGGAGGTAACCAGGTTTTAAAATGTTAAAACTATACTTGAATGAGATAAAAGAGAAAGTTCAGACTTCTAATTTCAATGGGAAATGGGAAAGGTTCTCATACATCAAGGCCATCATACTGTATGTACATATTAAGCTCCAAATTTAAGCAACCCTGATTATTCTCATTTATCATATCCCAATGTAATTGGCCTTGACCATTTTACTCCCTGAATATGATGTACTTGGCATGCTTAACATCATAATCTAATACTCATTATGTTCTCACATCATTTCCAATATCTCCCCAGTTCTCTTTCAGAGCCGTGAGATTAATACAGATCTGAGCAAATGTTTAAACCTGCATGATCACTCGCTCTCATTCATCTGAGCACCTGCTGTGACTTTTGTAATATAAACACCAACTTATTCTTTTTTTTGTGATGAATTTGACAGAACAGGCCCTAGTAAAAAGAGTTGGAAGGTGCTGAATTATGCGCGGTTTTAGAAACTGTGCTATATGCAGATATATATATATGCATGTGACATGCAGCTTAATGACTGTCAGTACGCCACTGTTCACTTCATCCTATAATGATTATTTAATGAAATTTGTCGCTCTTGTAAAATTTGGGTGGTGGTTATTTTGATTTTGATGATTTTCAATCACATAATTCTACTATTATATAATATTAAGTGTAAGTGCCTCTACTGAGCATAAAGGTGTTCTTTAAGACAACATAGGAAAATCTCAATTCTATGCCGTGTATTTGCTACACTAAAAATAGTTCTTTGTTTAATTTAATTACAGATTTCAGTTGTTTGTTTATTCTTTAAAGGATATCTGTATTTGTGGGCATACGGGTTATGGGTCAACACTTTTAATCTAGCTGAGATTTTCTGTTTTTCTCTATATTCATTTGATGAATAAATGCACAACAAATAACAGTAACTTATAATTGTCCTATAGAACAGTAAAAGTGATGTAAAGCATGTTGGATTTTAATTTCTTCTTGTACCACATCGCTGTTGAATTGTCGATTCTGGTGCCAGCGACAATTTCAATCATAGGTTTATATTAATGCGCTTGTGCTTTATCTGCTCTGTAGTAACAGCTCACCCAGAGGGACGGACCCTCCACACGATATAAGCCTAATAATAAACACATTCAAATGTTCTGTAATTACAGGAGTCTTGAATGATCCACAACTGTTTTTGTGTTGTGAGAGTTGTTCATGTCCCTTGTTTGTCCTGAGCAGATAAACTGCCCACTGTTCTTCAGAAAACCCTCCAGGTCCTTCACATTTTTTGCTTTTCCAGCATCTTCTGCATAGGGCATTTGTCTAAATTCACTTATTATCGTGTCTTGTAGACTATATGTAAAAATCTGTTATGTGAAATAGCTTCTTTGTGGCAGAACTAAATAAAAAAACAATGCAATTTTAATGATCCCTCTTTTTTTATTTAACATTTTGCAGATTCTGAGCACAACTGTAATTTTCTCACTTGTTTGTAAATAGAGGAATTTTTGCTTTATTCCAGTATTTTGGGTGAAACCTTGTTATTACATGTTAAAAATCACCTCCTCAAGGTGCTTACCTCAATATATAATCATGCTTATCAGTCGGTTTTGGCATCTGGAGAAGACTAAAAGTACACGTGATATTCTGTCCAGCACTGCTTTGATTTAGTCCACCTCTTTATAGAGTAAACATATTGTGTGTGTATATAACGTTGTAGGTGAAATATAACTGAACTTAGAAGCTAGACAGTGAAATTCCCCATTTCAGTTCAAATTTCTTATAATTTCACTGAAACACAGCTAGTAAATACTGTATATATGATTTTCATATTATAGCAGACTTTCAATTCCAATCATCATTTGAAATTGTGCATGTGTATGTCTCTCTCTTAAGTGAACAAAATGGCACTGTTCCTATTGGTGTGTGCGTTTATAAGGGTCACGCTCATGGGAGGTTGGGATGTCTTCTAATTAGCCAAGGGGCTATCCGGCTGCATATCAATTCTGGCCCTCATCTCCTCTTCACCCCTACTGTTTAACAGCGTATAATGAATCTGCCTCCCCAGGTATCAGGATATGTGGGAATCAACCCCCTCTGACATTAATGGTGCTCTCTGGGTGACTCCTCATCAGTCAGCATACTCCCATTCAGCCCACAGGAGCCAGGAAGCACGACCACCCATTTCCTGTTTGCTGCATCAAGGACCCTCGACGCCATTGTCTTCCCACAGGATTCAGATCTACAGGAAATTGGGTCACTTGGCTGGGTGAATGTCCACCATGCCTGCTACAATTTTCTATTTTCATCATGGTGTTGAAATGTGCTGTGCCTGTGCTGTCCTGCTCCAGGAGGTCCAAGAGCAAGAGAGCAGTCATGTTTGCTTTCTGTATTTCCGTAGGCTGTTTGATAAGAACAAATCTTATCAAACAGCGTCATGTGATTGTGTTTTGAGATTAGATGAAACCTCTTGAAGCATTAGTGGGGCTGTGAATAACGCCAAAAAAAAGGATAAAATGTTTCCTGCCATGTACTTTAAAGTAACCGTTTGTGTGTGGACATAATTTACATTATGTCTATTTTTAATGGGTTTTAGGACTAGACTCATATGTACAAGCTCATCCTAGGTGCTGGTTTTCTATTTGTTACTACAACTGTTATTCTGACTTGATGAAACTATACAAAGAATACTAAATAACAACTGACATTGTGCAATATTTTGCTTTTTTTTTTTTTTTTGCCAGTCACTTAGTGGTTAGCACGTTCGCCTCACACCTCCAGGGTCCGGGGTTCGATTCCCGCCGGGGCCATGTGTGTGCGGAGTTTGCATGTTCTCCCCGTGTTGCGGGGGTTTCCTCTGGGTACTCCGGTTTCCTCCCCCAGTCCAAAGACATGCATGGTAGGTTGATTGGCAGCTTGGTAAAATTGTCCGTAGTGTATGAATGGGTGTGTGAGTATGTATGTGATACACCCTGTCCAGGGTGTACCCAGGGTGTACCCCGCCTTGTGCCCGATGCTTCCTGGGATAGGCTCCAGGTTCCCCGTGACCCTGAAGCAGGAATAAGCAGTTGAAGATGGATGGATGGATGGAATTACTCATTCAAATATGTACAGAAATATTCTGGCTATTTATTGGAGTCATAGAGAGCTTTTTAGTCCTGAACTTTCCACTGAGAGAACACTTTAGATTCATGCTGACCTTAATTATCATTTTGCTTGGCTTTTGATATTATCGAGGTTTGGATTAATTCACTGGATTCAAGTGAGCAGTCAAACAGGTTAATGTCTATAAGAAGTCAATAATAAATATATTAATGTGGAATAATAATGGATTGTGAGAATATTTTGAAATCAGTACCCCCTCCTGGTTATGCTTCACAGACCCCACACTGCCTTACTGGGACATGGATCGTATCTTTCGTGATAGGAAACAATCAGTTTCATTTTCGCAGTCCTATATATACTATGTTTCTTTTGGACACAAGTAAGTAGCAATCGTTTGTCCCAAACGTCCTGCTGGCATCCAGTTTTTTTTTAATGGTTTTTCCTCAGCGAATTTATGAACGCTGGTGTAGATAATGCAGGTGTAATCAGCCAAGTAGGTGTGCTTTGGGATTCATCCAACAACTGGGAAAGTGTAGAACACAATGCTTTAAAAAAAAATTATATATATATATATATATATATATATATATATATATATATATATATATATATATATATATATATATATATATATATTTATTTTATTTTTTTTTCTTCAAACTTACACTTCTACCCTTCAAAGGCAAGGACACAAGATCAGCAAAATAAGAAGTGTCTATATTCCTAAAACATGCTTTAAGGCATGTTAATCAACTTGTAGAGTAATTTCACAAACAATCTTTTCTGCAAAATACAGTGCAACAACTTTTGGGAGGCAAACTTATAGAAATCAAATTAAACCTGCTTTTTACCTTTGAATTGCATAAAGGGGGCACTGTGGCTTAGTGGTTAGCATGTTCGCTTCAGACCCTTGGAGATGGGAGTTCGAGTCCCACCTCTGCACTGAGCCTGCATGTTCTCCCTGTGTTGCTTCCTCCAATACTCCAGTTTTCTCCCGCAGCCCAAAGACGTGCATGATTGGCATTTCCAAATTGTCCATGTGTGAGATTGTGTCCTGTGATGGGCTATGCCCCAAGTTCCCTGAGATAAGCTCCAGCCCCCCACCAAATCTGTTTAAGGTAAGTGGTATGGAAAATGCCAGAAATTTCAAAGAGGTATATAGTGACACAGAAACTAATAAAAATGCCCCAAAAAACAACCAACCTTATGGTACTTTTTGAATATTAAATAAAAGTGGAATTGTGATTATATCAGCAACAGTGTAGAGGTGCTTTGTGTCTTTTAGTGCTTACTAGATGCTAAATCCAAATGTTAATAATGAAAAACACTTAAACTTTTATTTATTTATTACTATCAGAATGTTTAGCAAATAGTAGTGTTATTCGTGCTGAGTCCTTGATGTTCTGTACGTTTGTGGCTCTTATGAAGATGGATGGCATCATGAATTTTGCTAAGTTTCAGGATATCTTGCTTCCTCTGCCAGACTGTAGTTTTCTGGCTTGAGTTGGTTTATCACACTCAAACATTGCAGTTGGAAATCTGAAAGGTTTTCATAAATAATGCTTTCCTCATATTTACCAGGTTATTTTAGAGTATTTTAGATAGAGTCTGGTCACCTCTGCCAGAAGGGTAAGACTTGGCTTTGGAGTCTGGTCGCCTCTGCCAGAAGGGTAAGACTTGGCTTTGGATGGATCGTTTTACAAAATAACGACTGCAAATATATACACAAATATCAACACAGAAATTATTGATTGAAAAATTGGAGTAGGAAATGTAATGTTTATTTAAGACAATCATCAGTGCTCCTTTTCACAAAGGATGCCGAGACAGCGTTACTGGAATGCAAAAAACAAAAACAACAGTGACTAATGACCAGAACCAAAAGTTCCATATGGTGCATTGAGTCTTTATGTTTATTTTAATAAGTTTGTGTTGTGTTCTGCTAATTTAATCAGGCTCAATACTGACTCAGTTAAACAGTCCCTTCTTAACCTCAGGAAATACCCTATTCATATTTTTATCAAACAAAATGAATGGCGTTCGGTTAAATTGCTAATAATTATCAGTTATTTGTTAGTTATTAGTTATTTGACATGTCAATTTTGCAATCCAATCAAGAAATTCAGTTATTTAATCTCAAGAGTAATATTAAATAAATAATGTTTTTTAAATAAATACATTTTAAATAAATAATGTTCCTGTCTTCTCTAATATTTGATCTCACCAGCTCTCTTTCAGTCTTGAACTTCAAATGTCTACCACAGCTTAATCTATTCTTAGTGCTGCCTTTTGGTGGTCTCTATTATCTCTGTGTCCATGTGGATTTGGCTTAGAATATTTGTTGTTGGAAATAACTGTGGGGAAAGACTGATTGATAACATCCTTTCATTACAGAACAGATATGCAGACTGGGTTTGCCGTCTTTGTTCATGTCTGAAACAGACAGTCTATCTGATACTAATACTTGAATGAATAATTAAGTGTTGAATATCATGGAAGACACCTGAATGCATTGAAAGTTGATGACTGTTGCCGCTGACCTTTCACACTGACAAATCTACCGACCGGATATAATACAGTGAAAGAGTGGTAATATTTTAGGCACGGGTTCTAAATATAACGTTCTAAATATAACAGCCCACGTGCCTGCATATATAAGACAAACTCTAAGGTTACTTATGATTTGCAGCTCCGCTTTCTGTAAACATTTACAACGAGGCACAGGAGTTTGTTTTTGTGTTATGTCTCCCAGAAGAGTTGTGAAAATGTTTCGTTCTGATTTTTTTGTGTGTGTGAATGAGCGGTGCTGTTTATATTTAAACCACATCAATAGAACAGAGAGACCAAAAGTAAAAACCAGTGGCCTAGGTTTAATGCCTGAAGGACCCTCAAGTTTCTGTCAAATGTGTTTTCATGATAATACAGGGGAGAAAATAATTTGGATCCCTTGTTACTTCTACACCTACTGAATTATAACACGACTTTAAGTGGATATCAAGATGTGATTAAATAGACAACAAACCCATAGCGCAGACTCTTAGATGTGTTTGTTTGCAAATTGACCAAGTTTAGTATTCTAGCAATTTAGCCAAAGGCAATCTGTTCTATGTGACTTTAGTAAATTGCTTGGGGGAAATCTTAATGGTGATGCCGTTACCGAATCCAAATCCATGTAATGTTGGTATTCTGTGTACATTGGGAAGCTTTCCTGTACATTCAAGCTGACAGTTTAACCATTTTACAGCTGCTATCTTTTCCACCGCGGCCTTTAGCATGTAGCGAATCAGGCTTATGCACTCTAGGTTTAAAGAGGAAATATTTGGTGTTTCACGGGGGTATGAATATGAAGTAACACAGGCCAAATTCACTTAGTCATTCATAACAATGGTTTAGACAAAGGAATATACCTGTGATGTGCAGCAAAAGGTGTTGATTTTCACAAATTGGGAAGTGGCTCTAAGAAAATAGCAAAAGCATTGAAAAAAAATGTCACCGTCAGGCCAATAATTAAGAAGTTCCAGTCAACTGGAAATGTTGTGAATCAACCTGGAATTAGACTTACGTTTGACTATGTTGTCTCAACGCACTGTGAAGAGGATGGTTTGAGTGGCCAAAAAAAGTCTCCAAAACTACAATGGTAATAACACCAGAAGTGGTTTTGGTGCACACAGAGAGGTAGCCATATGGAAAAGTACCTCATGCCCACGGTTAAATATGGTGGTGGCTCTTTAATGTTTTGGGGCTGTTTTTCTGCCAGAGGACCTGGACATTTTGTTAGGATACATGTCAACATGGACTCTATCAAATATCGACGGATATTAATTGAAATCCCGACTGTCTCTGCCAGAATGCTTAAAATAGGCCGTGGTTGGATGTTCCAGCAGGACAATGATCCAAAACACACATCAAAATCAACACAAAAATGGTTTACTGACCACAAAATCAAGGTCCTGCCATGGTCATCCCAGTCCCAGTCTTGAAGCCCATAAAAAACCTGTGGAGTGAACTGAAGAGGAGAGTCCACCAGAGTGAACCTCGAAATTTGAAGGATCTGGAGAGATTCTGTATGGAGAAATGGTCTCAGACCCCTTGCCATGTATTCTCCAACCTCATCAGGAATTATAGAAGAAGACTCAGAGCTGTTATTTTGGCAAAGGGAGGTAACAAAGTATTGTTGAGTACCAATAATTCTTGCACACCCATATTGAACAGTTTACATCTATCTATCTATCTATCTATCTATCTATCTATCTATCTATCTATCTATCTATCTATCTATCTATCTATCTATCTATCTATCTATCTATCTATACTATCTATATCTCTCTCTCTCTCTCTCTCTCTCTCTCTCTCTCTCTCTATATATATATATATATATATATATATATATATATATATACATACATACATACATACACACACACACACACACACACACAGAGTATATAAACTGGTGTTTTGTTTGCAATTGTTTGATATCATTGAGAGGAGAGTATTTTTGTGATTTTTTTTAACAAAAGATCATAAGGTTAAACGACAAAAAAAAAATTTTCACAGCCTTCTTTGGTCATATTTACCAAGGGTGACAATATTACTTGAGGGCACTGTACATACATAAATACAACATACATGCATACTTTAGTAAGCTTGTAGCGGGTCATTAATTCAGGCCATTCAAAGTGTCTGTGGGAACCATACACATTTTTCATTTATTAATATTCAGACCATAACATTTAGAAGAGTTTAGATCAGGGGTCTTCAAGCTTATCAGCACAGTGTGGCTGACTGCAGGCTTTCATTCCAGTCAGATAAGAACCATCCCTAATAGTCAATTGAAAATCAAGATTCACTGATGTAACAGATGGAAACTATCGATCAGCCCTTTGAGAATAAGACACCATCTTTATATAATCAAGGGACCCAACAAAATTTTCGACTGTTTAACATACACAAGCGGACATTTTTCCCCACACACTCATTTCTTAATGAAAAATTAAATCAGCAGCCCTGTGCTTTGCAATCTGGTACCTTACAGGTAAAAATTAAAAAGAAAAATAGTGAACATACAGTATTTGCTATGTTTGGTGCTGGTTAATGACTTTGGTCTAAACCAAAATCTATATTTTTTGAGAATTTTTAAAAAAATTAGTTGTCTTATTCAAAATGACACTTGTTTATAACACAAGGAAAGGAATAGGATAGAATTTATATTCCATAGTATTTTTTTATTGCAATATTGATTGTCTCGAAGCAGTGTTATAATAACCAGTGCCTTAAACCCCTAGTGAGCACACCAAGGGTGAGGTAGAGGATGAAGGATGAAGGCTCACCACATGACCCTTTCCTCCTGTTAATGTTAATTCATGGGAATTGAGGTTTTTAGTGTTATGTAATGTTTCCAGCTGTGAACATACCGTATCTGCAAAGAATCCCATTTTATAATGAATATTATGTTGATGGTTATCAATAAAAAATACCAGTAAATGAGTTATCCCTGCAATCATTATTTCAAGCAGGGACTTGTAGTCTGAAGGAGAAGATAAGGATAATTTTGGCTTCAGGATGTCAGCTAGGCATCTGGTGCTCAGGGCAGACAAAGAGGTCGTTACAGAGAACCTGATTAACATGGTGGTAAAACAAATGTATGACTTGTTTAACAGCATTCCTTCTGTTGGAAGTCTACACAGTGTTAGAGTAATATATTATGGCATGAGTACCAAAATTTGCCTTTTCTCATTTCTTCTAAACACTGCCATCTTCTGGATTAGAAGTGAAACACAAGTTCTCTACTAAGTTCTGTTTGTCTAGGGTCAAAAAAATTATATTAAATCACATTGTAGGCTACACATAAGGCATTTCAATTCTGTCTATCTCTACTCTCTACTAGCTGTCTCTGTGTGCAGTACCTTAAACTGTACAAGACTGTTTCATATTTAATCCACCCCTCATTCTGCAGCTCAGTTTATATTTAGCTGATTCACTTGAACAGCCAACAGACATTATTGACATATTCTAATGTTATTAACACGTCTGAGCTTTTCCATTTGCACAAATTTGGATTTATACGAAGGAATCTGCAATCAGCCTCTAGATCTGTATAGTAGTGTGGGTTTACTGTAAGAAAAGAATAAGAATCACTTTAAGACAACAACGCTCAATTCACAGATATGAACAGAATTCTAACTCATAAACGTTCTTCAACACTTCTCTTCCTTTGTCAGTGTGTTCGAAACGTTATTTTTCTTTTCTTTTTTTTGTGAGTGGATAAACAAATACAAAATGTAGTGCACTGTCACTCTATCAGTTCCACTTCCGCAAAAACAGAGCGTGCATTTGATTGGCTGGCAAGCCTGCACAGTTGCCCCGCCCCCTTTAACAGTGTGAGTGAAGCTCCACCTCCTGCCATGCTGGTGCTCTCCCCCATCTGCTGCGTTCCAGCTGGAGACGTCTCCTCCCCACCGTCTACTGCTACTGCAGCAAATGAGGCTCCATCATCTCATGGGCAGTGCAATCAGAGCCAGTTTCATGCAGCCGGGTTCAGCCTGAGAGTGGTAAGTGTGTGTGTGTGTGTGTGTGTGTGTGTATGTTTGTGTGTGTGTTGCTTCACTGATTGATTTGTGTGAGGTTGTGTGCATTTCATGGCCACAGATGATGCACTGCTTGTGTAGGTCTGTATACATGTTTAATGTGAACTTGCACGTGTCCATAGTTCTCGGCTCATGTAAATGCTCTGTTTTTATTCTAGATCAAATTTGTGCTAATCCCAATACATGAGCAAGGAGATGTAGGAAACAAGAGTCATATGACACTAAGGGCAGGGCGGCATGAATACATTGTGTTCACTATGTAAGTCCTGCTGAATGGTAGATCCTAGTCAGCAGTTATTCATAATAACATTACACACAGTATTTCCTGCTTAGATAGGTTAAGGCTATTGGGAGAAACAATATCCTCAGTTTAAACATGTTATGTCTTGTCTTGCAGCTTGTGTGGATAAGCTTCAGCTAGAAAGACGCATCATGTAACTTAAAACGGAGAATTTTCTGAAAAAGCAATTTAAAGAGAGCTGTTCTGTGTGTTAGGTCACTGGACTGGATCCCAAAGGCTGAGGCTAAGGCTTATTAAAACTCTGGAAAAAGGAGAAGGCCAGAGTTGGAGCAGTCATGTACTCGCCTCAGAGTCTTCACCGTTGGGGCATCACCCACAGTGAAAGCATGGAGCGCCTTGCCTACTGTCAAGGTAAGACATGCCAGTATAGGGTTGGTTTGCTCTTTACTATTAATTCATGATCAGTGTGAGCAAAATTATCCAAGTGTGAGATAAATAAAAAAAGAAGACTTTCCAGTTTGGATAATCAGCTACATTTGTCTCATTTGAACACAAATGAGGAAGCTATGATCATTAACTCAAAGTAACATCTCTCTATTGTCCCTAGTCACCATTTGCACAGACTATGATAACTGAAAATACAGTAATAATAAGTTATAAAGTGTTAATATTAGGTTTGCTGCTTTTCAATTATAGAGTTATACAATGACATTATACAATGTCAATTATACAATTATAGAGTTTAACAAGTAGTACTCTAACAAGCAGTACTGAAAAATCATATGGGGATTTACCAATTCAGTCAGCATTTAACATATAGGCAAACATCTATCCATCCATTTTCTATACCGCTTATCCTACAGGGACACGGGGAACCTGGAGCCTATCCCAGGGAGCATAGGGCACAATACGAGGTACAACCTGGACAGGGTGCCAATCCATTGCAGGGCACAATCACATACACATTCACACACCCATTCATACACTGTTCGCGATTGGACACTCCAATCAGCCTACCATGCATGTCTTTGGACTGGAGTACTGTCTTTGGACTGGACTGGCAGGAATTGAACCCCCAACCTGGAGGTGTGAGGCAAACGTGCTAACCACTAAGCCAGTGTGTGCCCTATAATCACTGTGCATGCATCATAAAATTATTTCAAAGGAACTTTGGTTTATTAGTATTCCATTAGTAATAGCAGTGATATGATTTCTACTACAGTATTCAGATGTTCTATAAGCTACATTTGTTCATTGTAATAGGCTACATAACAGCATCTCATAAACTCCAGACACTACTAAAAGTATTTTAATACTTGACACAGTTTTGTGGGTTATTTGCCTTGTTGAATTGTACAGTCACAGTTATTCAACTCAAAGATTTGTAAACTAAAGTCAGTTCCTTATTTGAGCTAACTTTTGAAGGTCATTGCCTTCATCATAAAACAATAAAAATAGGAAATGTGATAGGCACTAATGGTGGGGCAAGATGTTTGCTTCAAACCTCTAGAGTTGGGGGTTTGAATCCCACCTCCACCCTGTGCATGCATGCGTTGTAGGCTGATTGGCATTTTGAAATTGTCAGTAGTGTGTAAATGTGTGTGAGATTGTGCCCTGCAATGGATTGGCACCCTCTACAGGGTGTCCCCCACCTTGTACCCAGAGTTCTCTGGGATAGGCTCCAGGCTCCTCTGCGATACTTAGCAGTACTGAAGATAGATGGATGGATGGATGGATATGCTCTAATGGGGCTGCATTAATGCAGAAAATAGGGAACTATAGTGCCTGAGTCAATATTATGTCATACTTCCAGAATGGTTTCTTATTTTCCACATTTTTTCAGGCATGGAAACGAGTGTTTCATATTTCATAAATTCTGTACTTTTCGAAGAAATAACCTTGCGACTGAGTAACTGTTTATCTGTCTGGTGTGCATGATGCTCATCACTGGCCTGACGCTCATCACTGGCCTGACGCTTCCTTTAGCCTAGGTTTCCAAAACTCTCAAAATGGTGTCTGTGACACGTATCCATGGGGTCAGTGATTTTTACATTTTTTTTGTTACAGTGGTGCAAATCACAATCCAGCATTATCAAAGTTATTATATTTATTTTTTTCCGGCCTTATAGTTATTAGCGTGTTTCGGTGGTCATTCGAATTGCATAGGTTTAATCCGAAACTCGATGACTCAGACCTATAAATAATACCAACGTACACCTGTGTTCTGTTAAAAAAGGGTAAAAATTTTATAGGGTGCCAGTAAATACGCATAATATTATTATATCCAATTGAATTGAGAGGGTCGGAGAGATTAATTTGACGGTTGAAGGGGTTGCGAAACGTTTCCCAACCCCTGACCTACATTAGTCTTAAACTAAAGATTCAAAATGTGAACACTAAGCAGGAGTTGTGACTGAATGTTTCCACTGTGTGTTGGAAAGTGTACATTTATGGAAAAAGTACTGTGTTTGTATACTGACAGCTGATGTTGGGTTTGTGCACTGATTTTGATCCCAGCAGCAGAGGGAAGCAGATCCCGCTGTATTCGCTACAGGATGACGTCACCGCGCAGAGCTGTGGTAGTGAACGCCCATCTCCCTCTCTCTCTCTCCGGCTGTAAACAATTTCTGCCATGTAGCTCTCCATTCTGCGCTTTTCTATCAACACGGTCGTTGTTGTTGTTTTTGTTTTTTACATGAATAGACGCCGCAGTTTTCGGTTTGTTGTCTCCACGGTTTTATTAACTCTGTCTGCGTCGTTTTAAAATGTCCACCGCGGTGAGTGAGGTGAAGACGGCTCTCCTCCCGGCCGTGTGACACGCGCGTTCCCGGGCAGCGATGGCCGCACCTGCAGCAGCAGAGCAGGACCTCACCTTGGCGGAGGCGGACTCCGGTAAAGACAAATCGCAGGTTTTCGGGATCCTTCGGCTGCAGGAGGAGAGTAAATGCGGCGGTGAGAAAGCCACAAGCAGCACTAGTGCGAGCAGCAGCAGAACCGACGGGAGATGGCAGGCGCCCATATTCGCGTTAGCTCGGAAAGCTTCGGAAACCCTTTCAAGCGGAATTCACGTCCTGCCCAAAGTGGCCGAGTCTAAAGTGTGCCCCTTTTCCGAGGAATGGAGCGTCAAGGGTGAGTTTAGTGATTTCGGGGAAACAACAAGAAGAACACAAAAGCGTGGATAAACATACAACGTAGTCTGTACTGTACATTATGCTGGATGTGCATGTGGTGATGTTCATTATAATGATGCTTCCAAATAACGTTTAATAATGAAAGAATTCCGCGTTATGTCATATTGAATATGTCGAATTCATTGAAAACGCAGGCGTGTGTATATTTGGGCGTATAGTGAGCGCACTGCTTATGATGTAAAAGCCTTTATTATATACCCTACGCGTTGTGGATGGAGCCATCCATCAGGATAGATCAGATCACGTGGTAGAGATTCTGTCCAATCACCGTGCTCGGAGACATCTGTACGCATGACGACATCTTTAACCAGCTGTTAGAGGCAGATTCCTGATTTGCTGTCTGTAGTTAAACGGCTCGCAGACCCCTTTAACTAAAGTAAATGAAATCAATTAGACTTGCTCCTTCAGGACATAGTGTAACTATTCAAATATTCGGCTCCATATTTAAATAATTATATTTGGATGATTTATCGTATCGGTAGTTGTCTTTGTTACAGAATTTCTCTCCAACAGAAGGCATCAGGCAGTGTTATCATTTATAGGTCGATTTGGTTTAACATTGATGTGTAAATCCATTCAGATCGAAGACAACCGAATGTATAAGCTAAATTAAAAAAAAAACTTCATCTATCCATCCATTTTCTGTACAGCTTATACTATGCAGGGTTGTGGGGAGCCTGGAGCCTATCCCAGGGAACGCGGGGGACACCATGGATAGGGTGCCAGTTCGTCACAGTGTACAATCTCACACACATTCACACACCATGGACAATGTTGAAATGCCAGTTTGTCTACAATGCATGTCTTTTAACTGGGGGAGGAAACTGGAGTACCCAGAGGAAACCCCCGAAGCACAGGGAGAACATGCAAACTCTGTGCTCACAGGGCAGAAGTGGGATTCGAACCCCCAAGCCCAGAGGTGTGAGGCAAACATGCTCAAAAACCCTCAATGAATAAAATAACTTTGGTAATGGGTTTTAAACAAAATACATAATAATAAAAAAAAGTCACGGACCCTCGAGCTTCATGGATACTTTGAGAACCATTAATCTATTGGACTTACAGTTGAATGAAAATGTTTGCATGTTGCATGGTTTCTGAGTGGAAAAAAAACTTTTTTATCTTTTACAATTTCTTTAAATGGAAAACAAATCAAAGAAGTAAAAAAAATAGGGGGCGGGGGGCATATCCTGCAGCAAAACAGTAATCCAGAACAAAACGGAAAATAAAGTAAAAAATGGTTGAAAAGAGCCTAGAGAAAGAAAACAAAGTCTTGTCATGGCTTCCTCTATCTCCTGATTGGATCTGAAGAAGGAAGCGTATGACATCTGGCAGAGTTGGAACAGAAATGTCAGGAAGAATGTGCGCGTGGTGCAATCAACGTTACTGAGAGGATGCACAGTTAAAGCTGTTTAGAGAATACAGAAAGTGTTTGGAGGCATTAATAAAAACATGTTTTTAGAGAATTTTTCCACTAATATCTAAATTATGTCTTCATATATGAATATTTTCACATGGGAATACTCGAGCGATTGTGTTACTTGTGATACTGAAGGAACATCTGTGAAATATCTTTGTAAATTTCTTTGTCTTCATGTTGTCCTAAGGGCATGGAATCGTTTTTCACTTGACTGTGTAGTGCCCTGGAGAAGGCATTATTTCTCATATGTTTATATGGAATTTGTTTTTTGTCCTTAAAAAAAAACAGACATGGAAAAGGACATGTGACACCTACTGCATTCTATAGCTTCACACCTGAATGATCACACACACACACACACACACACACACACACATTAGGGATTGAGCACACACACTTGCACATACACAGCTACCTAAAGGTTAAAGTTTAAGTTTGCCATTTGGCTATGTCAGCTGATTTGGATACTGATTGGCCACATGATGGAGGTTTGTATTGTTGGGGTTTCTGCTAATACATTTCCTGAACAACTAAAATACAATAAAAAGAAATTAAATCAGAGACTCAGTCAGACTACAGTTTATTATTAAACTATATCCAAATGCAGTTCTCTTGTGTTTTGTTTCCTAGCCTTCAGGGATCCTATGGCGATGGAGAGGGCCAACTTGCTCAACATGGCCAAGCTCAGCATTAAAGGTCTGATCGAGTCGGCTCTGAGCTTTGGTCGGACGCTGGACTCTGATTATCCCCCATTGCAGCAGTTCTTTGTGGTCATGGAGCATTGTCTGAAGCACGGTCTTAAAGGTACAGCAGGCAGCACAGATCCCCTTCACCCTGTATAACGTATACACTGTGTTTTCCAGACAGATCAACTGTCCTTGTGGACTAAATTTTACTCAAAACACCCATCTGTATTGTCAGCACAATAGGTTTTGTCTTTTGTATGTTCATGTGAAGCAAGTACAAGTATATACATTGTAACTCATTTAAGAGTAAAGAACTGCTGCTTTGTTTATTGTTGATGCGGAGAGCAGCCATGACGATATAACACCATGTACTGAACTTGGGATTGAGGACATCTGCCTGACTTTCTGAGCAGGAATGGAAGAAGCATTTATGTTGTTTGTTCTTAGTCGACATTCGGAAAATCAAGAGCGTCAAGATTTAGTCAAAAGTAGCATTCATTTATTCTGTCGAAATGGAAAAATCTATTAAGTTTGGTTGTACATAAAGTGCGTTATAAGATGTTCTTGTTTTTTGTTTAATTTTCACAAGTCAATTATTGCCAGTCACTTCTGACATGTAATTCATCATTATTTTTTAACATTGGACGGATAGTCATGCCAGGAATTACAGTAGGTACTAAATCATAGGAACCCATTATGTCATCACTATAAACGTTGAGTACACCGTTGAAGAGCGCACTGAAATCATAGGGTTTGGACTGATTCACAGAAGATGCATTTGATGGCTCGATCTCCCGACTCGCTTCTGTAGTGCTTCTGCTATTAAGAATTTGGGTCTATGCAATGAACTAGTTTGTCTCTGCTTCAGTGAAGAAGACGTTTCTTGGATACAACAAGTCACTGTGGGGGCCTCTGGAGATGGTGGAGAAGCTCTGCCCGGAGGCAGGGGAGATTGCAGCCAGTGTTCGAGACTTACCCGGCCTCAAGTACGCTCACAAACACAGTCACTCACTGCCATAGTCATCATGCAAAGTGAATTTTATTGCTATCAACACCAGTTTTAATTTAATTTAGTTGGTGTACAGTCAGGTCCTTAAGTATTTTGACCGTGACACAATTTTTGTAATTTTACTTCTGTACACCACCATAATGGATTTGAAATGAAGAAATCGAGATGTGATCGAAGTGTAGACTTTGATCTTTAATTCAAGGGGTTTAACAAAAATATTGCGGTTTAGGAATTACAGCCATTTTGACGGAGTCCCTCCATTTTCACAGGCTCAAAAGTAATCGGACAGTCGACTCATTGGACTGAATTTCAAATCCATTGAGGTGGTCTACAGAGGCAAAATTCTGAAAATTGTGTCACCGTTCATATACTTATGGACCTGACTGTATATTTGGTTAAATAATTGCTCAGTGAAAACCATATACAAACTCAGCAAATTTCTGTGTTAATTCTATAATTATTTGCATCTGTCAGCAGAATGGGCCAGAAAATATTGTATTAAGTAAAAATTCAATTCAGTGACTTTGAAAATTTATTCAAGCAACTGGAGAGACTACCTACCCTTCACTTAATAAAGCACTCTCATATAAGGATTACTGTTTTTTTCCCTGATGGTTGACAGATTGCTGACCAGTACAGGTAATGGGTAATATTACAGTACAGGTAATATTAAAATGAGCAGTTTAAATACCATTATATGCCATCACAATAAATTAGAACATTGAAACAGTTGAGCGTTTGCCAGGAAAAGGACACATGAGCATAGCATACTTTGACCATATTTAAAAACAAAAAAACAAACAAAAAAAACTGCCGACTTGTGGTTACACCAATTAAACTTCAAAAATCTACTGTTATATGCTGCCTCTGTGTAACAACAAGCTAATTGTAATGGTTTCAATGAACAAAAACTTGTAAAGAGAGCAACCCACAAAATGCAGTGCCTGAACTTCTCCAAGCAGCATTGGAACTACAATTAGAATGGTGTGTTGTGGTTAGAAGACTCTGGTCACACTACAGTTTGGGGAGGGGGAAGGAAAAGTACCTGAAACAGCTTAGTTGTTATAACAGGGATGCATCATTGATGGTTAAGGAGGTCATGAGACAATTAGTGGCAAAATAAGTACCAACTAGGAGGTTAAGACTTGACTAGATTTTTCAGCACGATAATGATTCTAAACATTCATCCATATCAACACAGGAATGTTTACAGGAATGTTATAAACTATGTTTGCAGCAGCATTGTGTTCTGGATTTGAACCATATTGAAAACCTGCAGTCTGAAATGAACAGGACGGTCCACATTCATAAAACTGAGAATATAGAATATAAAGGATTTTGAAATGTTCTGCATGGAGAAATGCCCAGGCTCTATAAGTGTCTGTAACATTGTTGGTTTGCCCACTGACAAAGAAATTATCAGTCTATAATTTTAATGGTAGATTTATTTGATCAGTTAGAGACAGAATAACAACAAAAAACATCAGAATAACAACAAAAAAATCCAGAAAAAGCATGTCAAAAATATTATACATTTATTTGCATTTTAATGAGGGAAATATGTATTTGATCCCTCTGCAAAACATGACACCGTAATTTGTTAAAAAAAAAGTCAAATCATTATGATTTTTATCAAAATCCACCATCTTGAACCATAACCTTTCAGTCTTTTCCGATATTCACAGCTGAAGTACCGTAATTCTCGGACTATTGAGCGCACCTGAATATAAGCCGCACCCACTAACTTTAAAAAGAAAAACAATTTTGTACGTATATAGGCCGCACTTGTCTATAAGCCGCAGGTGTCCACGTTGTAACTGTCACGATTCGTGATGTAAACGAAGCAGGATGGATGCAAGTGCAGTTAGGACGAGAGCTTTTATTGAAACAGAGGAGAGCAGACTCAAGAGAAACAAGAACCATGACCAACTCAATGAACTAGGCTAACTAAACCAACTAACCTAAATATTAACTATGACATGAAATGTGACAATGACTATGAACATGGACATTGGCATGGAACAAAGACTCTATATCTATACTCTATAAACCATGTCTACATCTATATTCTAAACTAAGTCTATACAACTCTAAGCTATAATATCTGCTACTAGGCTATAAGCTATGCTATAAGCTACGAGGCTACAGGCTAAGCATGTGTGTCATGTATATATACAAACCAGCCGTATTAGCTCCGAGCTGCTAACAGCTGTGGGCAATACCAAAACACACGTGACTCGACAACACATGACAAGATGGGGCGGAGACATAACATCACCAATATGCATTTCTTCATGTGTTTTCCCTGATGAGGGGGTGTGCATGAAGCGCAAAACGACTGATCTGAAGAATGTAGTGTGAGCGCAATAGATTTAATTTGAACAGTTTCATTGGTCCACTGTGACCTGTAGGGTAATTTCATTGGTCCGATGTGACGAGACTAAATGTTTTGGCGGCATGAAACTCGTTAGCCCGCAAAAATCCATAAATTAGCCGCATCATTGTTTAAGCCGCAGTGTTCAAAGCATGTGAAAAAACTAGCGGCTTATAGTCTGGAAATTATGGTAGTACTTTGTGGCAAAACCCTTGTTGGCAATCACAGAGGTCAGACGTTTCTTGTAGTTGGCCATCAGGTTTGCACACATCTCAGGAGGGATTTTGTCCCACACCTCTTTGCAGATCTTCTCCAAGTCATTAAGGTTTCGAGACTGACGTTTGGCAACTCGAAACTTCAGCTCCCTCCACACATTTTCTATGGTATTAAGGTCTGGAGACTGGCTAGGCCACTCCAGGACCATAATGTGCTTCTTCTTGAGCCACTCCTTTATTGCCTTGGCTGTGTGTATTGGGTCATTGTCATGCTGGAAGACCCATCCATGTCCTTCGTCCCTTTGATGCGGTGAAGTTGTCCTGTTACCTTAGCAGAAAAACACCCCCAAAGCATGTTTCCACCTCCATGTTTGACAGTGGGGATGGTGTTTTTGGGGTCATAGGCAGCATTCCTCCTCCTCCAAACACGGCGAGTTGAGTTGATGCCAAAGAGCTCCATTTTGGTCTCATCTGACCACAACACTTTCACCCAGTTGTCCTCTGAATCATTCAGATGTTCATTGGCAAACTTCAGACGGGCATGTATATCTGCTTTCTTGAGCAGGGGGACCTTGCGGGCTCTGCAGGATTTCAGTCCTTCACAGCGTAGTGTGTTACCAATTGTTTTCTTGGTGACTATGGTCCCAGCTGCCTTGAAATCATTGACAAGATCCTCCCATGTAGTTCTGGGCTGATTCCTCATTGTTCTCATGATCATTGCAACTCCGCGAGGTGAGATCTTGCATGGAGCCCCAGGCCGAGGGAGATTGACAGTTCTTTTGTGTTTCTTCCTTTTGCGAATAATCGCACCAACTGTTGTCACCTTCTCACCAAGCTACTTGGCAATGGTCTTGTAGACCATTGCAGACTTGTGTAAGTCTACAATCTTGTCCCTCACATCCTTGGAGAGCTCTTTGGTCTTGGCCATGGTGGAGAGTTTGGAATCTGATTGATTGATTGTTTCTGTGGACAGGTGTTTTTTATACAGGTAACAAACTGAGATTAGGAGCACTCCCTTTAAGAGTGTGCTCCTAATCTCAGCTCGTTACCCATATAAAAGACACCTGGGAGCCAGAAATCTTTCTGATTGAGAGGGGGTCAAATACTTATTTCCCTCATTAAAATGCAAATCAATTTATAACATTTTTGACATGCGTTTTTCTGGATTTTCTTCTTGTTATTCTGTCTCTCACTGTTCAAATAATCTACCATTAAAATTATAGACTGATCATTTCTTTGTCAGTTGGCAAAAAGTGGCACTGTGTGTGTGTGTGTGTGTGTGTGTGTGTGTGTGTGTGTGTATATAAATATATTATATATAATATAGTAAAATAGAGCTATATCAACCCAAATGTTTACGATCAAAATGTTAATTAGATGTTATTTATTTACTCCTGTAGAGATTTTCTCAAAGTGCTCTGTTCTGTTCTCTTGTGTTCTCTGTACGTTCATTTTAGATCAAAATAGCTAGCTTCACAGGCAACTGAAACCTGTAACCATCTGTGGAAAACAGTCATTTTCCTGTGTGCAGGAGCACTCTTTAGAGATATATTAAACTGAAAGGGGAAGTGTAAATGTCAGTTTAGTTTCTCTGACAGATATGAAACTTGTAAGCATAAAAAGCCACAGAATTCTATTGAGCCAGTTGTTTTGTATGAGGCTATTTCACTTTTACTGATGCATTTGAATTCAGTATTTTCGTGTAAATTTTGGACACATAATCTAGAGATTCATTTTTACAGTAACACAGAAAGTAGATGCCACAATATGTTTTTTTTATAACACAGCACTGTTGAATTCTTGGTTGGTCAGAAGGTGTAAACTAATTTTCTTTAACAGCAGCTTTGACAGTAGTTCCGGTAGTTTATAATATGAATGCACTCGTTTGAATACATTATCATTTCTGGGTAACAGCTTACACGGGGACTTGTTTGGCAGACGTTCAACATAAATGTATAATCGTATATGCTTTGTAACAGTCCGAGATAAAGCTATGAAGTTCCACCTGGGGAAAGTCAACAGGACGGTGGGTTTTGTGGTTTGTCTGCAACATAACAAGCTGCAGAGTTATTTTAACTGTTCATAGTGGCCATAGTATGTGATAAGTGACAACAGGAACTGACTTGTTTCATAGGGATCTTCCATAACATTTGTACGTAGCAATAAGTAGATGCAACATGCCTTGTGTGGTTAATCAATAAATAAATAAAAATAAATAAATTGTAAATGTTGCAAATTGCTGTGATGTAAGAGGAATAAACCTGTTCTGCATGTGGTGTTCTGCATAATAAATGTCTAGCAAGGAGCCATAACATAAAGTCAAGAGATTTATATAAGATTTCTGGGCTGAGAATGAGAGCCAATAATTAACACCTTGCTAGAGCTGATAACTACAGCTGGTTGCTTTCCTTTTGTGCTCCTTTAAAACAAATTCTTATTATACAAAGTGCAGACAGTGTCAGATTTTGTCTTAAAGATGTCCCACTGATGAACTGTACATAGCTAGGACACTACTAAATCAGACATGACATTACTATAAAAATACACTGCTGTTAATAAAAGGGGAAAGAACATTTCCTTGTAAAGTATTATCTCTAATGGATAGACAGCAGTGTTTTGCTACTGCTTTTTTCTTTTTTGCTACTGCTGGCAGCCTTATTTTCTTTACATACGTCACTTTTGAAACGATTAATTAGGTTAGGGGTTTGGAATGTTTTTGCTGTGGTTTGTGCTGTGTCTAACCTAAACATATTGCTGTCAGTCTGTTGTTCCCTGCTGAAGACTTGAAAAACCTTGACCTGTGTGTCAGTGCAAAACATGGGACATAAAGGCATCAGATGTGAATGCTGGCTATAATTCCAGTCATTTAAAAAGTATAATGACTTCATCTTTTTTTGTGTGTATATCTCATATTAAATTGTTTCAGAAATTTAAAAAAAAAAGGTCTTAGGATAAAACAAAGGCAACTTGAGTAAACACAAAATACAGTTTTTAAATCATAATGTTGTTTATTGAAGCAAAAAAGTTATCCAATACCGACTATGTGTAAATGTATTTGCCCCTGTAGTTACTAACTCCCAAAATCTATGAAACTGCATTAATAATGGGATTCAGCTGGACTAGACACAACCAGGCCTGATTACTGCAGACCCTGTTCAATCACATCAACACTTTAAATAGAACTTTTTCAACAGCATGAAGCTGGTTAAAAAGTCTTACCAGTAACACAGTATGTCAAAATTGAAAGAAATTCCAGAAATAATGAGGAAGAAGGTTACTGAAATACATCAGTCTGGGAAGGGTTACAAAGCTATTTCAAAGGCTCTGGCAAATTAGCCATTATCTCCAAATGGAAAAACTCTGCACAGTAGTGAACCTTCCCTGAAGTGTCCAACCTTCCAAAATTCCTTCAAGAGCCCAGCAACTACTCATCCAGGAAGTCACAAAAGAGCCAAGAACAGCATCAAAGGACTTACAGGCCTCTCTTGCATCAATAAAGGGCAAAAATGGCATCCATGGAAGAGTTGTGAGATGAAAACCACTGGTAACCCAGAACAACATTAAGACTCATATGAATTCCACAAAAGAACATCATGCTTGACTGTAAATATGGTGTTGGCAGTGTGATGATGTGGAGATCCTTTGCTGCTTCAGGGTCTGGGCAACTTGCAATAATTGAGGGAAACATGAATTCTGCTCTCTAGCAGAAAATATTAAAGGAGAATATCTGGTTTTCAGTCCGTAAATTGAAACTCAAGCACAACTGGATTATGCAGCAAGACAATGATCCAAAGCATAGGAGTAAATCCTAGTCCTAGAAGTGAAAGACTGATCTCCAGTTATTGTAAGCCTTTGGTTGCAGTTATTGCTGCTAAAGGCACAAAAAGATTTTAAGTTAAAGGGAGATAACCTTTTTTTCTTCTTCTTCAATAAAAAGTAAATAAATAAAAATGGTATTGTTTGTTTACACAGGCTGGCTTTTTTCATGTTGTATTTCATTTAATCTAAAACTATTTAGTATGTGATATACACAAAAACACAAGACATACTTGTTCGCTGCATTGTAAATTACTTAATTATCAATACTCAACACATCATCATCAGTTTGCACCAAGTGTCTCAGCTTGTTAGTACACAGGGTTTGAGGTGACTGTGGATTGTTTAGAAAAGGGCTTTTTTGGTCCTTATGAGGTGTGTTCCGTATGCACGTTTGTCAGGACTCCACTGGGCCGAGCGAGGGCTTGGCTGCGACTGGCACTGATGCAGAAGAGATTAGCAGACTACCTGCGTGTACTCATCACCAGGAAAGACATACTGAGGTAACTAACTTTAAATTGAACCATTAAATGCATCATGGTGCTGACCTTAATCTACAGTAAGATCTTTTTTTTAAGATCTTTACATTGTCTCAATCCAAGTCCTGGGGAAGCCTTTCAGTGTGCTGAATACTTTATTTAAAAAAACAACAACCCTCTCATCTGGTAATTATTAAGCTTTTTTATGGGCTGTTGAGCAAGTGCGGAGGGCATGTAAATAGCACAGTAAATTGAGTCTTCAGGATTGTAAATGTAAAGCAGTGAATTAAATTTCCTGTTTTCCTTGTTCATGATCTAATTGGACATTATCCGAAGAATAGCCGAGAAGTCTAGAGCACTCCAGTATAAATCCATTTTTCCTCTGCATAAGATTTTGACACTTTATTTCCTGCTAAGGAATGTGTCCTCAAGCAGCCACTCCCACTGACTCATGCTTCAAAAACAGCATTGTACAATGTCATAAGTTCATTGTTTACTGTTTTGTGTTGTTAGTGATTTCTATGAAAGCTCAGCAGTCATGCTGGAGGAGGAGGGAGCCGTCATCGTTGGTCTCCTGGTGGGACTCAACGTCATAGATGCCAACCTGTGTGTGAAGGGCGAGGACCTGGACACCCAAGTATGGGGAATCCTCTTGGATTTGTTTTCTTCTACTAGGGACCACATTATTAGCTGTCTGATATATCAGTTTTATAGTTCTCAGATGATTTCTTTGGTTAGATTTTCTAAAGCTATGTTTATTGTGCCTAATACATTTTATACTACAAGTACAGGTAAAGGTGCTTTACTGTATATAAAGGTAATATACAGTGGCAAGAAAAAGTATGTGAACCTTTTTGGAATTTCATGGTTTTATGAATAAATTTGTCATAAAATGTGATCTGAACTTCATCTAAGTCAGGGGTATTGACAAATATAATGTGTCTAAAATAATAACACAAAAAAAAATTCTGATCTTTCATGTCTTTATTGAGAACAACCAAAAAAACCTCATAGTGCTTGTGGGAAAAGTATGTGAACCCTTGAGTTAATGAACCCAAAAAAGCTCATTCCTCATTTCCATCTCTGTTCATGAGTCTACAATACGCAAAACATTGAACAAGCAGGGTATCTACAGCAGGATACCACGGAGGAAGCCACTGCTTACCAAAAAGAACATTGCTACACGCCTGAAGTTTGCAGGAGAGCACATTGACACTTCACAGCGGTATTGGCAAAATGTTTTGTGGACTGATGAAACTAAGATTGAACTATTCGGAAAAACCACACAGCACTACATCTGGCGTAGAAAGGGCACGGCATATCATCATCAAAACATCATCCCAACCTGAAAATTAAAGTATGGTGGAGGAAACCTCATGATTTGGGGCTGTTTTGCTGCATCAGGGCCTGGCCAGCTTGCAATCATGGAGGGGAAGATGAATTCCCAAGTATATCAGACAATTCTACAGGATAATGTGAGAATGTGTGTATGTCTGCTGAAACTGTGTAGAAGTTGGGTGATGCAACAGGACAACTACCCAAAACATCAGAGCAAGTACACAACAGAATGGCTTCAGAAAAACAATATCCGCCTTTTGGAGTGGCCAAGTCAGAGCCCAGACCTCAACCCAATAGAGATGCTATAGAATAACTTGAAGAAAGCCATACACATGAGATCCAAAGAATTTGGCCATTTAGTTATTAATTCTAAGGGTTCATTTACTTTTTCCACTGCCATTTTGTTGAATGAGTGTGTTCAATAAAGACATGAGGGATCATAATTTTTTTTTGTTATTCTTTTAGACACATTATATTTGTCAATACCCCTGACTTAGATGAAGATCAGATCACATTTTATGACATATTTATTCAGAAAACCATGAAATTCCAAAGGGTTCACATACTTTTTCTTGCCACTGTAAGTGGTCAGGTGAAAAATTAACAGCTCCTACATTCAGAAGAAGTAATATGTGCTTCAAAGAGGATTTCTAATTTTGGGAACATTTATAGATTGGTTGGAAAATTTTTAAGCAGATTAGCACCATCTGCTGTAGAAAATTTAGGCCACCCAGTGGTGGTACATTTTTATGTAAAGAACACATGTACTGTATATTTCCGTATGTAACAAATCGTACGTATGTAAATCTGTTTTCTATCATTTCTATTTAACTTGCCTTAATTTATATGAACTCTTCAGGTCGGGGTGATTGACTTCTCCATGTACTTAAAAAATGACATTGATGACTACAGAAGTGAAGAAAGGTAAGAAGACATTTCATTCTTCCAAAAAGTTATTGAAATTAATATATATTAGTGTTATACTAAATTATGACAGAGAGAGCTGCGCAATAATGGCAAAAATGGGCTTTTGTTTAATATTGAAATGAAGATTGTTCATCAGAATTTTCTGGGACCAAAGGAATTTTATTGCATAATTTTACATAAGCAGAAACTAGGCCTTCTTTCTTTTTTATATTGTACATTATAAGCTTATAATTTTGTATTCCAAATGGTGGAAACGGTTAGCACGTTTGCCTCGCACTACCTGGGTTGTGTGAAGTTTGCATGTTCTCCCCGTGCTTCGGGGGCTTGCTCCAGGTACTCCGGTTTCCTCCCCCAGTTCAAAGACATGTGCTGTAGGTTAATTGGCACTTCCAAATTGTCCGTAGTGTGTGTGATTGTGCCCTGCGATGGGCTAGCACCCCATCCAGGGTGTCCACTTTCTTGTGCCTCGAGTACCCTGGATTGGCTCCAGGTCCCCCATGACCCTGTGTAGGATAAGCTGTACAGAAAATGGGTGGATTTATATTAAGTGTATCCTTTAAATATTTAGTAAAAATGCAATTATAGTAAATAAATATAACTACATATTGTACCTATATACATGTATTCATACATTAAAAGGCTAGATGAGTATGCACCCACACAGTGAAAGATAAGATTTGATTTTAAAATGTGATTAATTGTGCAGCTCTAATGGCATGCGTATATGATGTTCATATACAGATTTTATTTTGTACCATGAGAAGGACCTTCAGAACCTTACTTTTTACTGTTCAAAGTGGAGTATTTTACAAGACTGATAATAGTGTACTTTATCATTCCTTAAATAGAAATGGTCAAATTGCTGCAATATTGGACCAGAAGAACTACGTTGAAGAACTAAACAGGCAGCTCAAGTAAGCATATACTGTTCTGTAAGATCAGCATGTAAGAGGTGTATGATAATATTTATTTTAAGGCCTTTAAAGCTGAATGCAGACCATTTCCCCACCTTAGTTCCACGGTTCAAGGTCTGCAGGGCCGTGTGGACTCGTTAGAGAAATCTAATTCCAAACTCATTGAGGAGGTAGGAAAGTTTACATTAACGATGTAGAAAATATCTCAACGTCAACTATGAAGCCTGATATGATCTCAGCAGTTCTGTTTTTCTCCTGTAGTTGGCAATAGCAAAAAACAACATCATCAAATTACAGGAAGAGAACCATCAGCTAAGAAATGAGAATTCATTAATTATCATGAAGGCTCAGCGGCGTCTTGAGGTACTGCATTGAGTGTGTCGTGTTTTTTCTGCAAATAAAAAAATGAAATTTTCTTGCTCTTTAATTAGGTTAAATGAATACAAAGCCAATTAAAGTTCAAATCCCAAAGAAACCACAGCCATCAGTGGCCAGGAACCTAAGAGAACAACATTGGCTGTGCTCTCTGGGTAGAAGAGATGGCATACTCTGTCTCCCCTGTCAGTTAAAGTAACACTAGCCAATTGTGGGCATCTCTGAGCTCATGTATGTCGAACAGGGCAGGTGGTGCTTTCTTCCAAGTGTTACATTGCTTTCTGACATAGCATGAGCAGCAGTTTACAAAGATGTGGTGGCTTTACATGTCTCAGAAGAAGAACATGCTAGCCTTGGTGATAGCTAGCTTGTAGGTGGGAATTGGCAAATTACCAAAATTGGGAGACAATTGGGGTAAAAACTGAATAATTCGCTTATCATAATAGTTATGGAATATGGCTTATCACAATTTCAGTGTGGTTTTAATTAAAAAATAGTCTGAGGCTAAATGCTGCTCTGTTGTGCACAGGTTACACAGGGGGACGTACACTGTGAGCTGGACACCTACAAACAGTCCAGGCAGGGCCTGGACGAAATGTACAACGAGGCACGGAGGCAGCTTAAGGAGGAGTGTCAGCTCCGGCAGGTCTCTTTTAAATGAACTTCAGAGTTTTTTTTTTTGTATGTTTTGAAATTCAGGACATCATGACATTGAACGCTTGGTCAACCATGTATTTTTTAATGATTTACATATGGGCTTTGATTATCAGTTGTACAGTGTATACTTAAAGGAAACATCCACCCTGAATAACTTGCATATAAATCTTTATATTTAACATGTGATCTTTAGTGGCATCCAAGATTCATTTTATAATGAAATACTGAGTTGACTATTTTAGTTTAAAGTCCCTGTGAAGCGCCTTGAAACACACGGTGTTAATCGACGTGTTGATGTAATTTCCACTGAAACAGGAAGTCAGGGTGGGACATATTGTGTGGCTCCTCCCCCTTTTGTAAATGGTCAATAGCATTAGGTTACCTCACAGCCAGTAAACCTGCAACTGTTTGGGGCGGGACACTTCAGACATGGAGAGCTTCTGATGAGAAGCTGAAGTGGAGAATGAGGTCATCAAAATTGTTGATCCATGTTGGTGGTAGAGAGAGACTGTAAATTTTGAATGCATTTATCTTCTAAATGCGAATGTTGTCATCGTTATGGAGAACACTAGCTCATAGATTAAAATTAAGGCTACCATAATTCATACCAAACGCCACAAAACTTTTGATTTTATAGGGACTTTATTCATTGAAATGTTGGGGTCTACACTACCCACAATGCCAATGGGCTACCTATTCACAGTGGTGCCAGTGGGATTGAGTCCTTTTACACTAAAGAGAGTGATGCAGCAACAGCGTGTTAGTCCTTTAGTATGTCCAGCTTTCTCCCCTCCTCATCTATACACTCTGCTTAAACATATTGGGTTCCAAAGCTTCAACTTTCATGCGACACTGCCATCAACACCATTGTGTTCATCTCATAGATGAAAACTTACTAGCTGAACTGAGTCTCTGCTGTAACTCCTAAAGATGCATTGCATTCTGAGACTTTGAGACCAGAATTTGCTGTCTCTCCTAATTCGACTTTGGATATCTGATAAATATTACAATCTCTGACAAAAATTATTAAATTTTTTATTATTCAAAAATTATGGAATCGCCACACTTGGAGGATGTTCACCCAGCTTTGTAGCAAATAAACAAATCACAGATGTGACACAATCACTTACATTTGCAGTATTTGGCAGACACCCTTATCCAGAGTGACTTACATTTATCTCACTTATACAACTGAGCAGTTGACGGTTAAGGGCCTTGCTCAGGGGCCCAACAGTGGCAGCTGGGCAGTGCTGGTATTTGAACTCGCGACCTTCCGATCTGTAGGCCAACATCTTAACCACTGAGCTACCACTGCCCTTTTTTTGTCTAATATCTGAACATTCTGGCTTTGTGAAATCTATGTCAAACAAAATAAATGAAATTATTGGCATATTATTTTCCAGATCAAATAGAGGAAAAAATTATGAAATCACCTTTTTTTTTGCATTTCTAAAACAAATACCAGCATAAATGTAAAAATGCAAATTAGTCTGCAGTTAAAAGAGAGTGTTTACAGACATTAACCTTGGACTTTTTGAAAGGAAACATGACCCCTACAAGAAAGTTGTTAGTTGAAATAGTGGAAAGGATTCTAAAACTCATTCAAGAAGGAAATCTGCCATGGAGTGTGGCAAAAGATGTTGGTTGTTCCCAGTCAGCTGTAAAAGTCTAAAATTTGGTAAAAAGTATAAACAAAATGGGTAGGTTATAAAAGGAGAACATGCGGGTATAGCAAGGAAGACTGCAAATGTCAGGATAGAAAACTCAAAGCAATATGCCTTTAAAATAGAAAAGAAAAACGAATGGGTGGAAACAGGAGTCAATGTTTGTGACAGAACTGTAAGAAATCGCTGAATGAAATGGGATTTATAGAAAAGCCAAACAAAAAAACTGCACTAACACCTAAACAGAAGAAAACAAGGTTACAATGAGCTAAAGCGAAGCAATCATGGAGTGTGGATGATTGGATGAAAGTGATATTCAGTGATGAACCACGAGTTTGCATTGGCCAAGGAGATGATGTTGGGACTTTTGTCTGGTGGCGTTCTAATGAAACACACAAAGATGTCTGCAGAAAATAATAGAATTTCCCCACTCATTTATGATATGGTGTTGCATGTCAGGCGAAGGACCAGGGGAAACCTCAACAGTCAATGCACAGGTGTACATTGAAATTTGGACATTTTTCACATTCCATTATAGGGTGGAAAATAGTAGTAGGGAGTAATAGAAAATATGTTTGGTTATTTTTTCAAGATGATAATGAATCTTGCCACAGAGCAAAGAGTGTTAATGCTTTTCTTCAGGAAAGGCCAATCAACTCAGCCAATCAACTCAATGACATGGCCAGAAAACAGTCCAGATCTCAATCCGATTGAAAATTGATTATGGAAATTTAAAATATTGGTCCATAACAAGACTCCATCCTGGATAGCTGATCTGTCGACTGCTATTCGAGAAAGTTGGAACCAGCTTGATGTAGAATATTGTTTTTCATTAGTGAAGTCCACGCCTCAAAGAATTCAGGCCGTATCAAAAGCCAGAGGCGCAGCAATGTACTAATTGTGATTTGTTGTTGTTGATGAGCTGGGATACAATACGCCATTAATTAAAATTTTTTATTTAATTTCTTTGAGGTATGTTTCATGAAGCCAGAAGGTTCAGCTATTAAGCAAAAATGGTTTTGTGTCATATCTGTGACCTTGTTTATTTGCTATGAAGTAAAAAAACAGGTGAGCATCCTCCAAGTGTGGTGATTCAATCATTTTTGCCAGGGGTTGTACATCAAATGTTGTTGGAAATAGTGAATAAGAAATGAAGGAGTTAGGGGTTAGGAGTTTACCGGACCATTATCACGCATGTTTGAGATCACTTACATTTTTTTTTCTCCTATTGAACACCATTGTAACTGCAATGTCTACCTGTAATGTCGGTGTGACACACACCCACTTACTTCTCACAGGAATAATGAAATAACAGCACCAATCAACAAAGAAGCACCAGAATCACCAAACATCACAAATATTAAACTATAAACATGTTTCAGGGTGGACTTTTCCTTTAATCTCCTTGTAATCAATTATATTTTAATATAACAAATGAAGGCACTGTATTATAGGATGTGGAGAATGAGCTGGTGGTGCAGGTTAGCATGAAGCAGGAGATGGAACTGGCCATGAAGCTCTTGGAGAAGGACATCCATGAGAAGCAGGACACTTTGATTGGACTTCGGCAGCAACTAGACGAGGTTAAAGCCATCAATGTGGAAATGTACCAGAAAATGCAGGTAATGTTGCAACCGTTTTCACTTATAAAAGTGAACAGTTTGTATTGTATTGTATTTTTAATAAAGGCCACACAGTAAAAATAATCCTTTACTGTAATTGTCACCAGACGTCTGATGATGGCATGAAGCAGAAGAACGACATGATTGCACGACTGGAGGAGAAGACTAATCAGATAACGGCTACGATGAAACAGCTAGAGCAAAGGTGAGTGACGTTTAATATCGTACCGAATGATGTTTTGTCTGGCATAATGCTAAGTCATATTCCACTGGTGCAAACAGCTTTGTTTAGGAGACGACTACTACAAAATTAGTGCTGGGCGATTACTGTTACTATTTTTGCACATCTACATTTTCCAAATTCTATTCTAATAATTTTTTTTGATAAATTGAGTTAGTTTTTAATTGCATTATGTAAGAACTAAACAAGGGGGCACGGTGGCTTAGTGGTTAGCGTGTTTGTGTCGCACCAACAGAGTTGGGGGTTTGATTCCCACCACCACCTGTGTGCGGAGTTTGCATGGTCTCCCCGTGCTTCGGGGGTTTCCTCCTCCAGTCCAAAGACAGGTGGTGTAGACTGATTGGCATGGTGTCTGAGTGTGTGCGATTGTACCCTCTGTCCAGGGTGTCCCCCTACCTTGTGCTCCATGTCCCTGCAACCCTGTGTAGGAGAAACAGTACAGAAAATGGACAGATGGAGGGTAAAACTAAACAAAAAAATTTTTTTTAAATCTCCCAGCCCTACTAATATTACAATTACACAGCTCTTTCGTTGTAAAAAATAAAAATGTAAGAGGAATACAAAATATTACCTGTTTTTACTCATGAGACTATTATTTAAAAAAAATAAAAAATACAATGTACATACAATATACCTCTGGATATATTTGTGTGTGTGTGTGTGCATGTTAGGCTAATGTTGACTACGGTCAGCTTAAGTCTAACCGCACCTGATTAAATAGGCTCCAGCATTTCTTATCTGCCAGACTGGCATGCACATTATTTCTGCATGTTGTTTTCTCCATATTCATACTGAAGTTCTTTCTTCCATTTGGCCACTCATGCATTAGTGTTTTTTGTTATTTGGTTGTGTGGCGTGATGCTGTCAGAGCAGACCTGTCTCTGTCCACACACACACACACATACACCATCTTTCCCTTTTCTTCTTCATTGATTTACCACTATCTCGGTTGTGCTTATTTAAAGAATGCATTGCTAAATGACTTTTCAAAGCTTTGGATGACATGGAAATTCACTGATGTTTACATCCTCTTTCCCTTTTTGTTCTTCCCCTTTTTCTCTTCTTTCTCTTCATCCACTATCCCGTTTAACACTCATGTTACGCCATTTTTTTGTCTCTCCTCATTATAATGTTTTAAAAACCCTTCCTGTATTAAACATGAAACTAGCGATAAAGACCTGCTCAGCCAGACACGAACTCTTGCCATGTCGTTTGTAAAATGTGCCAGTACAGACACAGAACATCAGTACAAACTCGTTAAAGATATTTCTTTCTGAAATTAAGATACATTTACTCTTTTTCCTGTAACAAAACACGTTTGGTAGTATAAATATTGTGAAAGTAACCGGTTTTACTTACCTTTAGTGGCTTTTTTTTTTTTTTTTTTTTTAAGGTTTTGTTTAACTGATTGTTTTTTCCACTTGATTAATTAATGATTTCATCAAAGTTTGTTTTCATGGCACTGTAACATGGCAAGTATACTAATGTACAATTTTAAGGCAAAACTATGATTAATTTTGTCTTTTATCCAGATCATCAATAAATTTGACATTTTAAAATAATGACTGATCTATTTTGTGAATTATTTGATAGTAAACGTCCAACTGCTTCAGCGAACGTAAAACGAACACAACGCGCTTACATTTTAAATTGACCTCTTTTCAGATTTCAGTTCAGCTTTTTATTTTTTATCCTTTCATCTGGCTTTGGACATATTTCCTTCGATCATGAGGTAGCTTGCCTGTTGAGTTTTAGCCCTAGAGTTTTATTATTATTTGTTCCATCCCATTCCCATCCCCTTTACCCTTTGTGATCGGAGCCTCAGTTTTACCCAGTTGGTTTGAATTACACCAGATTGCAGGAAGCGGAGAGGGAGCGACTCGGCACCGAGGATGGCGTGCGCCGATTCAAGCAGGACTTTGCCAACAAAGCAGACAGCCTCCAAAAGCAGATCGCCCAAAGAGAGAAGCAGATGTAAGTTGTTGTTTTAAAACTTTTACAAATCATTAAAGCCATTTCTTTCTTCGTCTGTGCAGTGGGTGTATGTGTGGTTCTAATGACAAGTGGTGAAATATATTAATCTTAACTGGCAGTAATAGGACAAGGCAACTGACATTCTGATGAAGCCTATCAGATGAGTTGACCTACTACTAAACATTTCAAATACTAGAAATATCTTAATATACATGTTTTTATATGAGCTGTTTCATTTGAAATGTTCCTATTTTCTGTAGGTTGCAGCTGGAAACAGACTTGAAAATCGAGAGGGAGTGGAGACAAACTCTACAGAATGACCTGGAAAGAGAACAAGAGACCGTCAACCAACTGAAGGCTGAAGCACAGCAAATTACTATGCTCAAGAAGGTCAAAACAAATGCTTTCTCTATAATCTCACCATATTGAAGAGAAATACAGATAGTGGCTACGTTTACATGCACATCCATATTCTGATATTAATCGGAATTTGGCAATATTGTAATTTGTATTGAGTCATGTAAACGCTATAATCCTATTGCCCAATTCAGATTGAGACAATAATCTGATTTCCACCCCTGGATTATGCCGGTTTTAATTGGAAATTTGTTGCATGTAAACACCACCTTCAGAAAATCCGCTGAAAGGAGATATATACACATGCTCATTTATCAAGGAATTGTGGGTGCTGATAGATGCTTAGCTGTAAGCTCTGTGTTTAAGAATATCAATTCTTACAACAGCCATGTTTATAGAAATATTCCGATACCTGTACGATAAATATCGCATACTGGATATGACTACAACTCGAATATAGACCTTAAATGGAATTTGTTGTGCATGTAAATGTAGTCACTGTTAAGTTTAAAGCGAGTAAAACAATGCATTACTTTGTAAGTTTAAAACTTTTTTAAGGGATGGGTGATATCTTATTGTTTGCCATATACCGGTCGAAATTCTCCCCACAATAAGAATTACAGTGGTGTGAAAAAGTGTTTGCCCCCTTCCTCATTTCCTGTTCCTTTGCATGTTTGTCACGCTTAAGTGTTTCGGAACATCAAACCAATTTAAACAATAGTCAAGGACAACACAAGTAAACACAAAATGCAATTTGTAAATGAAGGTGTTTATTATTAAAGGTGAAAAAAAATCCAAACCATCATGGCCCTGTGTGAAAAAGTGATTGCCCCCTAAACCTAATAACTGGTTGGGCCACCCTTAGCAGCAACAACTGCAACCAAGCGTTTGCGATAACGTGCAATGAGGCTTTTACAGCGTCCTGGAGGAATTTTGGCCCACTCGTCTTTGCAGAATTGTCCTAATTCAGTTACATTAGAGGGTTTTCGAGCCTGAACGGCCTTTTTAAGGTCATACCACAACATCTCAATAGGATTCAGGTCAGGACTTTGGCTAGGCCACTCCAAAGTCTTCATTTTGTTTTTCTTCAGCCATTCGGTGGTGGACTTGCTGGTGTGTTTAGGATCATTGTCCTGCTGCAGAACCCAAGTTCGTTTCAGCTTGAGTACACGAACAGATGGTCGGACATTCTCCTTCAGGATCTCTTGGTAGACAGCAGAATTCATAGTTCCTTTTATCATGGCAAGTCTTCCAGGTCCTGAAGCAGCAAAACAGCCCCAGACCATCACACTACCACCACCATATTTTACTGTTGGTATAATGTTCTTTTTATGAAATGCAGTGTTCCTTCTACGCCAGATATACTTGGACACACACCTTCCAAAGAGTTCCACTTTTGTCTCATCGGTCCACAGAACGTTGTCCCAAAAGTCTTGGGGATCATCAAGATGTGTTGTGGAGAAATTGAGATGAGCTTTGATGTTCTTTTTGCTCAGCAGTGGTTTTCTCCTTGGAACTCTGCCATGCAGGCCATTTTTGCCCAGTCTTTTCCTGATGGTGGAGGCATGAACGCTGACCTTAACTGAGGCAAGTGAGGCCTGCAGTTCTTTGGACGTTGTTGTGGGGTCTTTTGTGACCTCTTGGATGAGTCGTCGCTGCGCTCTTGGGGTAATTTTGGCGGCCGGCCACTCCTGGGAAGGTTCACCACTGTTCCATGTCTTTGCCATTTGTGGATAATGGCTCTCACTGTGGTTCGCTGGATTCCCAAAGCTTTGGAAATGGCTTTATAACCCTTTCCAGACTGATAGATCTCAATTACTTTCTTTCTCAATTGTTCCTGAATTTCTTTGGGTCTCGGCATGATGTGTAGCTTTTAAGGATCTTCTGGTGGACCTTACTGTGTCAAGCAGCTCCTATTTAAGTGATGCCTTGATTGTGAACAGGTGTGGCAATAATCAGGCCTGGGTGTGGCTAGAGAAATTGAACTCAGGTGTGGACAACCACAGTTATAGTATGTTTTAACAAGGGGGGCAAACACTTTTTCACACAGGGCCATGATGGTTTGGATTTTTTTTCATCTTTAATAATAAACACCTTCATTTACAAATTGCATTTTGTGTTTACTTGTGTTGTCCTTGACTATTGTTTAAATTGGTTTGATGTTCCGAAACACTTAAGTGTGACAAACATGCAAAGGAACAGGAAATGAGGAAGGGGGCAAACACTTTTTCACACCACTGTAGTCTTCCCGTGATAATAACAATAAAGACTAGTTTATGACTTGTTTCTGTGTGCGACGGCAGCTCACGTGCAGAGAAACAAAAGCACGATGGCGGATGACAGACATGAGATCTGAGGAGTGTTTTTAAAAAAAAAAGCATCTCAAAAAGAGTGGTTTTTTTTTTAAAATTTTTTTTTATTGTTGGTGTTTGTGTGAGGAAAAAAAAAAAAAAAAAAAAAAAGAAAAATTTTTTGAAAACACTGTACTAATATTTATACATATAAAACATCATAATATATGATTATGATATAAATATAAAAAATATGTATAAAAAATTAAAAAAAATAAATAAAATTAATTTTTTTTTTTTTTTTTAATAAAAAAACAAAAAAAAAAAAAAAAAAAAAAAAAAAAAAAAAAAAAAAAAAAAAAAAAAAAAAAAAAAAAGAAAAAAAAAAGGAGATAATAGAAAAAAATATAAAAAAAAAAAAAAAAATTTATTGAGAGTGTATCCTCATTCCAAAACCTCCCATAGGTATTCAACTGGGTTGAGATCTGGTGACTGTCAAAGACATATCATTCAGTGAGCCCTCTTGTCCTATAGATATGGGTGGAGTCATAGTGGAAGAGACCAGAATACAAATGTTTAATTTCAGGCAGAAGAATCTATGACTTTTCCCTCAAAAGGGACAAGTGCAACCAAACCATGTTAGCAAAATACCCACCGTTTTTACATACTGTGTATGTAGTATGCATTAGTAGGAGCAGTAATGACTTTTTTTGAAGGTAGTTATAGGGTCTTTACTTATGAAATCAGAACTCATGCTGATGGTAATGGAGTGCAAATTGGTGTGCTGTTTCAGGAGTTTCACAGATTGCAGGATGAGAACATGCAGCTGAAGGGGATTTGTGAGGAACAAGAAAAGGCACTAGAAGAGCTGGGCTGCAAACTCAGCGAGTGAGTTCTCAGTCACATTATTTAGAACTGGATTGTTTACACTTCAAGAGAAAATCACTGTGATCCGTATTGTACCGATTGTGTTTCGTATTAGGTCAAAACTAAAAATCGAAGACATAAAGGAGGCCAATAAAGCACTTCAGGTATGTACTTCAACAAACATGTTGATCTTTCTGATCGAATTCAGAAATACAAATTGTGATTGATTATGAAGTGCAAGCTTTAACTTAACTAGTGATGCATCGAGCCAGTACTGAGAATAGGAACTGAGGCTGACGTCAGCCTGTAGCTCTGGCCTGACATTGGAGGACATCTGGAATATTTTCCAGTTTGACACATTTCATGCCCAGGACTCCCTGGAAGATGAGATCTTGTATCACAATGGAACATTTCTGGCTAAATAAAGGATAAATAATAACATGTACATCAGTGCACATAGGACAAAAATTGTCTTAACACTAGAACGTCCGGGATGGTCTTTGACTCCCATGTCTACGGATCCCTGTCTTTTACTGAATTAGTCCATATTTTAGTCTGATATTCTTATGTTACACATTATAATGTATGCTTATTTCATTCTCAGTTAGCTATTTTTACTGTACACATTTTCCCACTATCGTGAGTTCATGTCATGGAACTACTTTAATTTATGTAGCTATTAGTTAGTGGAAACTGTATAAAATATTAGTTGTTCACTTACATTTTGTTTCTACAAAATAACATTTTTGCTTTATTTTGTATACCTAATCTCCTTTCAGGCAGTTAGTATAATGTTGTTACCAAATGTGTTTAGTGTTCTGGATATACAGGGTGTCTGAGAAGTCAGGAGCCAATAAGTGTACCAAGTACCAAGAAACATTATCTCTACCTTTTCATCCACTGTTAGTCATTTTTTTCACCTGTAAGATAAAAATAAATATATACTTAAGTGTTAATAAATACAAACTAGGGATGTCACCTTACCAAAGATCTAGTAGTCGGTACCTATACCACCAAAAGTACTCGATCTCAAAGTCGATACCACGGTGTGGTATAAAAAATAAAATTCAAAACTCCTAGTGGACATCCTCCTCTGGCTAATACTGGCAAAAAGAGACAGAGAAGTGGGGATATTTATCAAACACTGTCTGACAATGACTAATAAAACTAAGTGCTAATAAGTGGTAAGGTGCACTCCTAAACACGCTCGCATGCGCACACCCACCCACACACACGCCTTATACTTGGAATGCAAAAGCATTAGTTTAAATTCTAAAAAATAAATAAAGATTTATTAAATGCATGAACATGTGAATAATTATTAGTGACATTACTACATTTAGCTGACAGGACACGGGCTGAATGGCGATGCATGGTGGCCCATTAGGAAGTTGTTAGAGCATAATGTTAGCTGGTTTCACGGCCACAATGCCAGCTGCCTCAAACAAACATAATATAGGACCGTGTTTCCTTGCTTTGTTTGATGAACGATACCGTGTAAACAATAGAATCGGCTGCACACCTGCAACTGATGCTACCTTTCCTCTCAACGAGCTTTCCTCTCTCTGCCTCTGAGTCGCGGGGCGGAGCTAAAATTGTGGACAGTTTCTGTAGTTTTCCCATGTGCTTGTAGGCGTTTTTCTTCTTCACCACATGTGGACCGACTAAAACACTTGCGCATATTTACTGCCCCCTTCAGTTCCAGAAGAATTGCAACCTCGGTACCTTCATTACCAACGGAATCTACGTTACTGCAGAAAAACAAGTACCGTCACCTTTTAAGAATGTTGGTACTGAAGTATCGGTTCGTTTGACATTCCTAATGCATACAGAATATGTAGTTTAATTCAGATTTGTTCCTGACTTTTCGGACACATCAGTAACACGTAGGTCAATCAGTAAATAATGATCAAGACAAAATCTTAACACAATTTATAACTTGCATCATTTAAATTATATTTTAAATCTCATTCTGTATTAAGTGTAAACAAGCATGCGCAATTCAAATGCTCAAACTCCTCAGTACCATTGGACGATGCCCAGAGCTCTGACATCAGAAATATCGAAAATGGGATCTATGTATTTACTAGCTGTAATTGATGCAGATTGGCTATATTGTGTGCTGGTTGTAATTTTAGGGTGGGCAGGTATGGCTTAAGGACAAAGATGCAACACACTGCAAACTGTGTGAGAAAGAGTTCTCCATCTCCAGGAGAAAGGTCAGAGCCACAAACCACAACTCACCTGTGCTTTACTCTTTATGTTCCCCAAAAATGTGTTGTATTTTGAAAATGATTTAATAAAATTTCATTGAAACGTTAAGCGACCTATGAAAAGATTTACTAATCAGTCCGTACAGGATTTCATGAAAAAAATATTTTGTGATGTGGCCAAAAATGCTTGATTTTATGGCGGCTTTTTTCAAAATTTGTTGCAACTTGCATTGGTTTTTTTTTGGAAATTGAAATTGCACATTTTCACAGTGATGCTTGTTGGTAAATGAGATCTTTGAGCTGTTCTCATGTTCGACGCACATGAAACGAAGAGGGCCTGGTCTGAATGCATGTTGTGACGGCATCACGACGCGTCGTGGCCCAAATCTGTAGAAAATCTGCAGTAATTTTGCAAAATCACGAAATCCTGAAGGGACTGACTAATATATTCAGATGTTTTTTGTAATTTTTTCTGTTTATTATTCTAAGAATGAAATGACTTTTAGGGTCGGTTCGAGTATGAAAAGATCTCCGACACATTTTCCATAATGTTAAAGAATGTCATGTAACTCCAGTGAAAGGCTCCACCGCTGTTTGCGTCATTCTCCTCATCACTGCTCTTTCCTCGTTTCACAGCATCACTGTAGGAACTGTGGGGAAATCTTCTGCAATGCTTGCTCAGATAATGAGTTACCCCTCCCTGCTTCCCCGAAGCCTGTACGAGTATGTGATACATGCCATGCTCTACTCCTCCAGCGCTGCTCCTCCAATGCCACATAAGACCTACATCAGCGTGTGCTGCCCAAGTGGCCGGGTTTGGCTCTAACCCAGAGTGCCGTGATTTCCTGCAGTGTGTCAAGCTATAACTCAAGTGACCAAAATGGCTGTTTCCCAGTGTTTGAAGTTTACATTTGACACGGCAGTCCTCCCCATGGACAGCGTGGACATGAGGTAGCTGTTTAATGTTAAGTGCCCAGTGAAGGACATGGGTCTGGTGAACATACTGGTTCAAGTCCTTGTATTTTTTTTTTATTTCATTTTCTTAATTATATTAAGATAATCAACTGCCTTCAGCACTACAACTGAGCAGCACTAAAGTGTATTAATACTCCAAACAGGTGAACGACATTCCAGTCTCTGTTCTGAGGAACGCAGGGTGAACAGTACAATCTTTGTATGGTGTTAAAAAATGAAACGCTGTATTAGGGAAATACGGTGGGGATTTTATTTAAGTTTGTTTTGTATTAAAATGAATGTGTGCCTGTCTCCCAAATGGGCAAAGTTTTTTCATAAGGCACTAATGTTTTTCCAATGCTGCTCAAATTGGATTGGGACGGATCCATGAAATAGCAGTCACAACGTCCTGAACAAAGTATTATTCCACACTATAGTACATTACAGGCTGTACTTAAATGCCAAGACATGTTTCATAAAGTGCGAATCTAGACTGCTACTTGCCTTGAATGTTCAGTACGGTTCATCTTAATGAGTTTAAATGTAAACTGTTATGGAAACAGTTGATAAGATCATTTTTGAATATTAAGGTGTATGGAATTGTATACATTTCTTTAATCACTAAAGTGAATACTTACAGTTTCTGTGCTCCTTCCCATTTATTAATTTCTACACTTGGGTAAGATTAACAACTAACAATTAGGACTGGTATTTTATGCATGAAGGCAAATATTGGTAAGAGGGTCATAGCACAAATTTCAGTCTGAATTTTAAGATTTAATAGTTATAATATCTAAAATAGCCTCCTGCATGTATTTAGCCGAATAGATTTTTCAATCACTACTAACTGCATAAATACCTAGAATATCCATTTAAATATATACAAATAAAACCTTTTTATTGAGCATGCAGATTTTCCCAAAGTCTCAAACTAATATATATATATATATATATATATATATATATATATATATATATATATATATATTCTATATCCATCCTCCAATTTGAACTCGAATACACATGAAGCGCAGTTATTTTTATGCAAGTTCCTATCTGCCAATTTGCTATTTCAAAGAGGACTCCACCCACTGACCCTCATGATTCATCAAATAATATAAACATCATTTAATTGTGAATTTCAGACATTTGTAACATACTGTAAGAATAAATGGCTAAAATTACCATTTCTTTACAGCATACAGTGAGGGGAACAAAGTATTTGATCCCCTGCTGATTTTGTACGTTTTAAATGATCAGTCTATAATTTTAATGGTAGGTTTATTTGAACAGTGAGAGACAGAATAATAAGAAAATCCAGAAAAGCGCATGTCAAAAATGTTATAAATTGATTTGCATTTTAATGAGGGAAATAAGTATTTGACCCCTCTGCAAAACATGACTTAGTACTTGGTAATGACTTAATTACTTTTAATTTTCAATGCCCTGGCTGAGGGAAGGAGGTTCGCACCCAAGATTTGACTGTACATGTCCACGTCCTTCGTCCCTTTGATGCGGTGAAGTTGTCCTGTCCCCTTAGCAGAAAAACACCCCCAAAGAATAATGTTTCCACCTCCATATTTGACAATGGGGATGGTGTTTTTGGGGTCATAGGCAGCATTCCTCCTCCTCCAAACACGGCGAGTTGAGTTGATGCCAAAGAGCTCCATTTTGGTCTCAACTGACCACAACACTTTCACCCAGTTGTCCTGTGAATCATTCAGATGTTCATTGGCAAACTTCAGACGGGCATGTATATGTGCTTTCTTGAGCAGGAGGACCTTGCGTGCGCTGCAGGATTTTCATGGCGTAGTGTGTTACCAATTGTTTTCTTGGTGACTATGGTCCCAGCTGCCTTGAGATCATTGACAAGATCCTCCCATGTAGTTCTGGGCTCAGCCTCAGCCCAGAACTACATGGGAGGATCTTGTCAATGATCTCAAGGCAGCTGGGACCATAGTCACCATGAGAACCTCACTGTTCTCATGATCATTGCAACTCCACGAGGTGAGATCTTGCATGGAGCCCCAGGACGAGGGGAGAGATCTCACCACGAGGTGAGATCTTGAATGTCGCCCCAGGACGAGAGAAACACTTCTTTTGTGTTTCTTCCATTTGCGAATAATCGCACCAACTGTTGTCACCTTCTCACCAAGCTGCTTGGCAAGGGTCTTGTAGCCTGTTCCAGACTTGTGTAGGTCTACAATCTTGTCCCTGACATCCTTGGAGAGCTTTTTGGTCTTGGCCATGGTGGACAGTTTGGAATCTGATTGTTTCTGTGGACAGGTGTCTTTTATACAGGTAACAAGCTGAGATTAGGAGCACAGGGGTGGCTGTGGCGCAGTTGGTAGAGTGTGTTGTCCATTAATCGTAGGGTTATCCGTTCGATTCCCGGCCCGGGTGACTCCACATGCCGAAGTGAACTGAACCCCAAGTTGCTCCTGATGCACCTTGCATGGCAGCTCTGCTACCATTGGTGGGTGAATGAGACAGTGTAAAGCGCTTTGGATAAAAGTGCACATTTACCATTTACCACTCCCTTTAAGAGTGTGCTCCTAATCTCAGCTCGTTACCTGTATAAAACACCTGGGAGCCAGAAATCTTTCTGATTGAGAGGGGGTCAAATACTTATTTCCCCTCATTAAAATGCAAATCAATTTATAACATTTTTGACGTGTTTTTCTGGATTTTTTTTTTGTTGTTATCTGTCTCTCACTGTTCAAATAATCTACCATTAAAATTATAGACTGATCATTTCTTTGTCAGTGGGCAAACGTACAAAATCAGCAGGAGATCAAATACTTTTTCCCCTCACTGTTCATAATATTAGAAGTGAAAGGTTCCTGCCATCTCTAAATATAGCAAATTTAAGAATTCGCTAAACATCTTAAGTCTCATTCAGATTCACATATTTGCAATGACTGAACACAAACTAAACATTTAGTTTAACTTTGGAGATTTTAAATGCAACGGCCAACAAATGCCTACATGAACAAGAATAATTCAAACAAGAACTCTGGAGTTAGCAGAATTAGCTAAGAAAAAAAAATTAACAGCCAAAGAATGTTCATTGTTTGGGGGGGCGTACAACTCAAAGATGGCAGCCCATCACAGTGTCCTCTGAGATTGCAGAGCTACATAGATGACAACAAATAAAGCAACACTAGTAAAACTCAAACACAGAAGAATCAGATATAAAAATTTTAAGCAAAATGTACAGTAGCTGGTCAACCTATATATACTTATTTATATACTTCATTTATATTTTAAACTCCACTCTGACTGGAAAATATTCAGCTTCAATTTTCTAAGAATATACAAAAAAAAAACCCTTCCAACTTCAGGTGAAAACCACGTCTTCAGTACATGCCTCTTGGCCCGCTTCCTCGAGAGCCCATGCTCCCAGAGCTGCCGTAGTAACTGCCACCTCCACGACCTGGTCATCCATACGTTGTTTTTTTTTTTAGAGAACAAAGGAAATCATTACATGCAACTGCCTGTTGGAAAGGTATATTTTTTGACAGGGCATTTAAGCAGTAAAAGAGTTATACTCACCCATTTCAGATGCTCCGCTGGAGGTTGAATTTAAGAAAAGCTCTATGTAACGGTGTTCTATGGGGGGGGATAACAAGGAAAACTATGAGATGAGAAACGCACCTTCTGGACATTGTGACTATGATAAGGAACAAAACAGGAAGCACATACGCATGTGATTCTTATCCTTCGACATGGCTGATACAGCATCTTCATGAGTGGCAAACTCTACGTCTGCCTCTCCTGTGGATTTGCCGTTGGGCCCGACGTCAATGTGCACGCGGATAGGATGAAGCGGTGCAAAGAACTAGAACAAGAGAGACATTCTTACCACCAAGCTAGTCATGAGGGTTCTGGAGGTGATAAGGACCCTGTGGTGTGTCTTACATTGGCTATGTCTGACTCTGTTGCACGGAACGGAAGACCTCTCATGTGCACAAAGTGTCCACTGTGAAAGCCCGAGCCTGTGTCCCCTCCACTATAGCCATGACCTCCCATTGTTCCTCTTCCACCTCGGTCTCCCCTTGCACGCTCTTCAAACATCCCATTACCGAAGCAGTAGTTGTTAAAACCATTGTAATTGTCAAAGCCACCATAACCTGCGGAACAGAGGCAAGTTACCTATCAAAGCCTTGATATGGAGTTTACGTGTCGATCAGCCCCAGAACAAAGTGTTTACCAATGTTGTGACCTGAGCATTATTATTTTCTCTCTGGGTTAAGAATGAATGAAAGATAGAACCTTATAATACAAGGGTGAAACCAACTCCTAAGACACATTAAAATACGTGATGCCTGGATCCATTTTAAATCAAGAGGAAAAGGCGAGTCTGAATAAAGACAAAAGCACAAGCACCATCTTAACACTGATTTCTGTGGGAACAATGCAGTTATAATTAATATTTTAAAGCATGGCAACGTGAAAATTGTGCTCCGTTCTGTTTACCAAGTCTGAATTGAACTTTAGACCAAACGTCCTCAGACATAATCTAGTCATCTAATCAAATAGTCTGGGTGGCAGAGAATCCATGGTTGAGTATGGGGCAAAAAAGACCACCTACAAGCAAGCCTACAACAAATTAGTGCGTGCTAAAATTTCCTTGTGAGTGTCCCTTCAATTTTGGATGAAGCATGCTTATAGAGGAAGGATTTGGAATGATATTGCAGACAGAGGTTTCACATCAGTTCACTCCTTTCACTTTTTAGTCCAATTCTGATTGAATACATACCACCACTGTAACTACTTCCACTGCGCATCTGGTCCAGAACAGCACCTCCTCTTCCAGGTCCAGGACCAAAGAAGCCCCCGCGACCCATCACTGGCCTGTCGTATGGGCTAGGTCTCTGTCCAATCATCCTCCGGGGGACATCGTAGTATGCACGGATTTCGTTTCGGCTACTTTTGAATATCTCTATGTACCTGAGTTTGTTGAAATGCAGGGTATTAGCAACACATAAAAACATGAACCGTTGCACTTGTTTCACAGAAATGACGAGAGCTTAGTGGGTCAATGACCCAAAAACCCATGAGTTATTTAATTACCTCAGCAAACAAAAATGAGTGGATGTTTAAAGATCAGAGGAAGGGACAAAGGGCCTAATGCTACTCTCACTCCAAAACTTTACTATGAACAGCCCTTGAACTTTTAAAAAGCAATCCTAAAAAGACTTTTTTAATACAGTTGAATGTTTCCCCTCCCCCACACAAGATAATGCTAAACATATAGGTTACTCCTTCTTAGATCATTTTTCCACCCATGTTACAATATATAAGAAACATGCCAAGTTTAACATTAAAATAACAACAATCATCTATTTTCTAAAGTATAAAGATACATGACCCCCCAATCCCACATTACAGATAGCAGTAATCACCCAGCCCAGTCTTGCCAGCCCCACCTGTGCCCTATTCTTTCCTTGTGTTTCCCCAGAGCTTTTTCTGCTATCTCCTTTGAGGCAAACTGCACGAAGGCTTCCCCTGTGCTCCTCCCCTGGTAGTCCATCGGCAATGTAATCCCATTTGGCACGATTTTCAACCCTTTAACCCAAGGACAAATAACCCCACAGAGGGGGACATGTTAAATAGCAACATTCTCATGTGTAGAAAAGAAAGTCCCCCCAAATGTAGTCCCTTAAATTATCCCATATAGTTTAAAAATTCCTAAATCACAACAACTAATGCTTAGCAACATATTCACTAACAGTTCTGTACAAATTAAACAGTTGAGTGTACTTGACATTTACTCATGGTATGTTAATTAGTGAGACTATGTTAGTCACAGATTAAAAGATCAACATTTGGGAAAGTATAAGGCATACATGTTGATCTTTACTATGCACGAGTATTAAATTTTTTAAAAATATTATATATATATATATATATTTTTTTTTATAGAAGACAGTACTCTCACAGAATAACAGAACTAACAAAAAAACAGAACAAAACCTATTGAGGTTAGAAAGCATACCTGAAAAGAACTGAACTATCTCCTCCTTACTGCAGCCGAAAGGCAGTCCTCTGAGCCTCAGCATGCAGCCGCTGCTGCTGTCATAATCTGTCGGGCCGCAGCGTTTCAGCACCCAGTCCATCTCACTGCGGTTCGACTTGAACACTGCACAGTGTGATACACTCAGTGACTGCGTTTACAGGCACACTCATAATCCACCCCAGTACGATTTGGGCATTATTTAAGTGGTCATGTTAACAGCAAAATGGATTTAATTGGTCATCAGGTTTAAAATGATAAAAAAAAATTTTTGATTATAACCCAAACCGGTTGAATTCTCCAAACTGACTGATCAGATGGTGTTGAGTATTTTTTTTTTATTCAGCAGCTCTGACAATAGTGCCTGCTAAAATTCAAATCATTGCGTGCGTGTGTGCGTGTGTATTTATACCATGGTCTGTCAATACTCGATTCTGATTGGCTGGAAGGTGTGTGGTAAAACTGTATATACCACTGGTAGTTCCGGTCAGTTAATCACTGTTGCCTATAAACAATTGTAACCATAGTAACACAGTTAAACTCACAACTTCGTTGTTCGTAGAGACGTGGCTCAAACGCACACTCTCTCTCTCTCTCCCTCTCTCTCTAATAACTCCATTTACTGCAAGTCATTCAAATAAATGTAATCTTATTGCACTTTATCTCTGTACGATGTAGGCCACATTTACACTACATGGTTCAAGTGGCCCAATTCTGATTTTTTCCTCCCATGTGACACAGATCGGATATGACCCATGAATGTGTAAGCAGGGGAAGGGAAGAGGAAAAAAAAAAAACACGGCTTCCCATATTCTCACATCCATTTCAGGCCTCATTCATATGTGCAAATAAATCTGATATGACTCAGATACGTGCATTTGCCTCTGTCGTGTAAGCTGACCGATCGGATATACCCCTGTCGATGCGAGGCGTATGTCAATGAAAAAGTGATGGTGACGAATGACATCAAATGTTGAGTGGACACCGGCCTCAAAAACAACTTTCCACAAGAGCCCCCACGCCTTAAGAGGCTGGTGTTTTGCTTATGTTTAAATACGGTGCAGAAAGCAAAAGCTTGTATCATCTTTCCATTGGTGCAGAAAGCAAAAGCTTGTATCATCTTTCCATCAGTGGCCATTGCAAATTGCGCCGTTTTAACTTCCTTTTTGGCCAAAGCTTCTAGTGACGTCTACCATGGGTTGTTTCACGAAGTGTATACTGTGTAAATGCAGATATTGGGCACTTTAAAAAGATGTAATCAAAAGCCGAATATAGTCAATAAATCGGAATTGGGCGTCAAGACCTGCAGTGTAAATGCAGCCTCCGAACTGAAATGAACCCTCATTTATCTTTTCAGTCAAACTTTACCACAAAAGATAAAAAAAGGAAGCTAGTGAGGAAATGACTTTTCATAGCTGTAACATTGCAAGTCATTCCAGAAACATGTTTTGCATATGTTCCATGTAACTATAAACTGATTTTAAAAACTACTTGTTCATTAATTAGCACCGAAAACAAAACCTGAATCCGTGTCAACGTGCTGTGGTTTTAGGGGAATACAATTTCAATTTCATCCAAAACATGAAGCCAGACGTTTTCGGTTTATACACTTTGAAATGGTGTCTGTTACCTTCGATATATCGATGACCCATATATTTGCGATCTTTTGAGAGGGCTTTTTTAAAGTCCTCTCCTGTTTTTAGCTCGATGAAAGCCTCTCCACTGGGCCTTCCCTCCTTCGAAAAGGTGAAACACACCCCGTTCACTTTCCCCACAATATTACAGTCTGCAAGACAGGAAAGAAGACAAATCAAGACATTTGTTCCTCTTGACCTACTTGGAAAAAGAAAAGAAAAAAAAAGCTCATAGAATGTTTAATGGTGATAATGGGAATTGCCTTGGTTTTAATGGTGATAATGGGAATTGTATTGTTGTAATGGTGATAATGGGAATTGTTGTAATGGTGATAATGGGAATTGTATTGTTGTAATGGTGATAATGGGAATTATATTGGTTTTAATGGAAATCATGGAAACCGTATTGGTTTTAATGGAAACCATAATGGTCCATATGGGTTTCTACTGGTAATTTATTGCCTTCTATTGGTGGCATGTTATGTCCAGTGGATACCATTAAGGACCAATAACAGTAATGGAAATCATTTGAATGGTTAGCTGATGGTTTGTAATGGCATTTATAGTGGAAACCATTACAATTTCTGTGATGGTTTCTATTGTTTAGTTTCCCTGAGCAAGGTGGATTCCAGTAGAAGGCGTTTTCAATAAGAGGATAGACAGGTTCATCACAATGACATTCTCCTAAGAGTGAAACTAACTTTTCCGTTTATCGGAGCTTACCTGAAAAAAACGAGGCTACTTCCTCCTGGGTGCACGACCAGGGCAAGCCTCGGATGCGCACCACGTATCCCTCTTCGCTGTGAGACATGGTAATATCTGACCTCAGGGCAGGAACTGAAATAAACACAAAGCAATCATACAAGGCTTGTGGCCAGTTTATTATTGTAAGGCTTCAAGGCAACAAGTTTCACCAGACTCCACGGACTCTGGATCACGAAAAACAAACACACAGAATTAAGGAGTAATATAGGCTTATATAGGACTCCTAGTTACGTCATGTTTATAAACCCCAGTCGTGTACTCAGCACAATCACATTACTAAATCTGCTTTACTAGTTTATCTTCACTAGCTAATGTCTCACACACACACACTCTCTCACACACACACTCTCACACTCTCTCACACACACACACTCACACACACTAACTCACACTCTCTCTCTCTCACACACACTCACTAACTCACTCTCACACTCACTTTCACACACACACACACACACTCTCTCTCACACACACTCACTAACTCACTCTCACACACACTCACTAACTCACTCTCACACACACTCACTAACTCACTCTCACACACACACACACACTAACTCACACACTCTTTCACTCACACACACACTCTTTCACTCACACACTCACACTCTCACTCACACACTCACACTCTCACTCACACTCACTCACACTCTCACTCACACTCTCACTCACACACACTCGCACTCACTCTCTCTCACACACACACACATACTCACTCACTCACTCACACTCTCTCACACCAAAAACTTTCATACATCTCCAGCAGAGCTCTCACAAACAAATAAATACCTAACTATTCCGTTCATTTCACAACTCACTCAAACTCGCCACTAGCTAGATAAAATATCTGGTCCGATTATAAACATGTATAAATAGAGTTCTGTGCGCACCGGAAGTAATTAGCTAGCAAGCTCGCAAACTAGCGTGACGCTAGTTCATGCTAGCTTAGCAAACTGCACACCAAATACTGCAACAAATAGAAGTCTAAGTCTAACCCTTTCTCATACGATGTTTCAGTGAATCTCTACCTCATTCATTCAACTGAATCCCACAAAGCTGAAGAATGACTCAATACGTTCACCATTACCTGGTATATTTCTGCACCGTCTGAAGCCTGTCCTTTCCCTACAGGTAACCCGTTACCAACGTAGAGCGTAAACAGAGTTGCCAGACCTTACTATAGAATTCCCCGTTTCTCAGCGTTAAGACTTAGTAATAGTGATGGGAGTTTCGGATCATTTTACTGACTCGGTTCTTTGAATCTCGTTCTGCAAAATGAAAGATATTTTCCTAATCATTTGCGTTTATTTCAGTAGAATATAATTAAAATGTTATTTGTTAAATTCCCCAACACATGTAGTGCTTACGCAAACGTTGATCACATCTGGAATAAAAAATAAACTATAGACTACGCAACCAATGCCAAGAGTTATGAGAAACTATTAATTATTAATTATTCATTAATAGCTTAGAATTAGGTCATCAGGCTATGCAGTCTGTTAGTTTACCTCACCTCCTGATCTTTTGTCACGTCACATTTGTTACGTCTGTTCCCGAAACAGAAATGGTTAGTTGAGCTCTCGAGTCTTCGGGTTCGAGACGTTCATCCACCCCGTCACCACCACATAGGCTGAAAAAAACAAGAAACGAGTCGAACCCGTAGACTCAAGAGATGAAGTAATCATTTCTGTTACAGTGCATGCGCGGTCCACACAAAATGAACGAATCACTCTCTGAGACAGCTCGTTGTTCCCGAGTCATGTTAAAGATTCAAAATGAACTAATCATTCATGATCGACACATCACTATTAACTAAGGAGCGTTGTGTTATAGGAAAATAATCAAAGACTAGGTGGCGTGATGTGAAGCGAAGTGAAGCAAAATTACTGCTACTATCTTGAAGCTGTTTTATCTTGAAGTGCTTTATTTGTCTTATACTACAACAAATTGCCTACAATTTATAATGTAGCAACATATTCATGTTTTTATTCATTTGTTACTTTTAATGTTGTGGAATGTCCATGGGATTCCACAGTAAGCTTGAATTTTCTAATTGTCTAATTTCTAATTCTAATTCTAATTCCTAATTCTAATTCAATTCTGATTGGTTAGAATGTGTGCATTATTTTCATATAACACAGGTAGTTCCAGCTGTAACTTGAATGGATTTGTACATAATTAATCTATAATAATAAATGGATTTAAAACAACATGCTGTTTAACAACATATAAAACATAATAAATAATAATAAATAATATTATTTAAATTAAATAATTTAATAATTAAATAATAATTTATTAGTTTTTTGTTGGAAGATGTTTATTTACTAATTACGGAAGGAGTCTCGGTTGTAAGTGTAACAGTTTCTTAGCTCAGGAAAGTCTTAAGGACTGAGACGTTTATGTTTGACAGTTTCTTAGAAAAATGGCGGGGGGCAAAACACTCTTAATCGCAACTTTAAGTGAAAACAGGAATTAACTATATATAAAATAGGAACATAGGTCTAATATCATCAGCCTTTAATACCACTTACCATAATGCAAAAATGGTGAGTAAAACAGAAACAATACTTCTATAATTAGTTAGTGTTTCTAAGTATTACTTCCTTCTCCAAATCCATGGAAATTACCATTTAAACTTAGATACCATTAAAACTTAGAAAAGAACAAGCCTTAGTTAGCTGCATATTAAATACATTAAATAAATTCCACTGATAACCACTAGGGTTTTTTTTTTATAATGAAGAGCTCGTTAAAGCTACTGTAAGCAAGCTATGAGCTAAAGCAATTTAAGCATTTTATACTTTAATTTATACAATCAGTATTGTATATATTGCCTTACATCTTGTTGAAAATGTCCCCGGTACCCGTTTATAAAGAACTGCCTTCTGGGTCGGGAAAATGAAGCTTTGAAATGTCGATTGATCTCACTGGTTTTTGTTGTTGTTGTTGTTGTTTTTAACAATCTGGCAACCCACCATCAGAAATCTCGCGAGAAGTGAAGTTTTTCTCGTGTATTCTCGGGTGGTTTGTGCAGGAAGGCAGATCTGTGGGTGCAGTTTATTATAGTTTATAATGTGGAGCTGAAAAATCTGCATATACGCAGCACTGAACCCTTCACACTAACATGAACAAAGGTAACGCAGGTTATTCAGCGCATCCTAGTTTTGTTTAATGTTTAAGTCTTAATTTCTACACGGAAAATAAACTTAAATGCATTTGGAGTCAGAAACTACATAGTAATATTTTGTATTTCGATACATATATTTTAAAAAAAGATCTTTTAATCATATTGTTCATCCCTGGGAGTTTGTTTATTGATGCAGAGATAGAAATCTGTAATGCAGGTTCAATTCTCAGACATCAGCAGGACTATAAACTACTCTAACCATTGTTAAGTGTGAGCCCAATCAAGGAAGCCAGGGAGATTTGTATTGAAGGTGCCAGGCACAGTGCCAGCGTGCTGACGTCATTAAATAAGCGTGTGCTCATCCTGCAGTGTCTTACAAATAGCTTATATAATAAACAGACCGAAAGGGCCATCATTGTGACATCTGACTGTAATGATCCAATGGTCCAATAGAAATAATAATGAATGTAGCTTTTAAAAACATTTTTATTGACTACTTATGATGTGGTCAGCTCCACTGCTGCCTCACACTGAACTAATTGAGCAGATATCCACAGTGCAGTGGGCAATTGTGCTTGTTATATTGATCAAGATGCTGGGATTTGCATAAAAAAATGCAGCTAATCAATTTTGTGAATGGAACACACATGAGCATTTATATTTATGAGGGGTTAAAGTCTGTTAAGGCTATGACAAAGTATTTGGGTTTTCCTCTCTCTCCATACCACACTTACAGCATGCCAGTATAAAAGATTAAAACAATTTATGAGATCTCACAAAGCAACTTTTTTCCCCCAATCATCTTCACTAAGCACTTTATCCAGAGCATATACACCCTGGATGGGATTCTAGTCCATCACAGTGCAGCACACACACACACACACACACTCTCTCTCTCTTTCTCACTCTCTCACTCACTCTCTCTCTCTCTCTCTCTCTCTCTCTCTCTTTCTCACTCTCTTACTCACTCCCCCTCTCTCTCTCTCTCTCTCTCACTCTCACTCACTCACTCCTCTCTCGCTCTCACTCCCTCCTAGGTCAATTAAGCTTAACCAGTTCATCTACTGGCATGTTTCTGGATGTGGAAGGAAACCAAAGAATCTGGTGGAAACCTACATGGATGCTGGGAGAAAATGCAAAACCCCACACAGAGAGTATCCCCTGCAAAGGATTGAATCAGGGTCTCTGCAGCTGTGACGTAGCAGCGGCATTTATTGCACCACTGTGTCACCGTATATTTTACCAATATAAATAATGAACCACAGATATATGTATATTTATACTTGATATGTATATGTAGTGTTGTCCTGACCAGGAGCAGGGTTTGGGGCTACTTTAGTACTTGGTAAGAGCCCAAGTGATTAAAAGGCTGGGGAAAAGTGTGTTTGCGTGAGTTCACCTGCAGGAGATTCACCTTTCTTTATGGACAGTCATGTTTCTCATGTCGCCTCTTTCACTCTTTACTTTAACACTTTCTATTGATAGAGTCTTCCCTCTTGCCTGTTTCCCCCCTCTGGAACAGTGAACCTTTGCCATCTATCATTCTGTTGCAGATGAGTGTGCTGCTTAATACCACACACACACACACACTCAAAAGCTTTTCTCCTGATTGGCTTAATTATTGCACCGGGGTGGGCCTTAAGGGCCTGAGCGACAGGCGAGAAGAGGAAGGAGCAATGCTGGATGTAAGACAGGTTGCAGGAGAGGAGGAGGAAGAAGAGTCTAACTAAGCTGCATTAATCCAGTATGGAAGAGCCACTAAAGCCTGCAGGACATGTTTCTTGAAAGGAGACTGCCAGAGACCACAGACACACTCTCTGTGTGAATAGTGGAATTCTTGAATTATTATTTTTTTCATCGCTCCTGAGAAAGAGGCTAATAGAGAAACAGGAGCAGAGGATGGACATAAGGTAAAGTTGTATGACGTACCCTAAGAGCTACAACATAATGGATGAGAGGGGGTGGGGGAATCCTATTAGCAAAAGTAGGTAACGTCCTGTTTAATCATGTGTAAGGAGTGAATGTGTTTACAGAGAAGCTCTATTATTCTGTATAGGATCTGAGATTCTGTTCTTAGTGATGAGCAGTCTGTTGCTCTGAAATGAAATAGTTTGCTGCTGAAAATAAACTAATGAAAGATCATGAGATTTGAGTCTAGTTACAAAACTATGGCAAACAAAAACCTTGTCAATTAATACAGAATTATTGTTATTTATTATTGTTGTTTCAGAGTTTTCATTCCCCATAGCTGCTTAGTTGGTTGAAATGGGAAAAGCACATTTTGGAGGATGAAATATGCTAAAGGAAAGGTTTGCACAGTGTTGGTGGTATTATTAAGTAATAAGCTTATTGAATTTACACATGCAGCATGCCACACTGTACTTTCCAGACAATATATTATGTTCAATTATAATGCCAGGAAAGCTGTATTGTTTCTTAGTGACACACTTTCCAGTGAGAAATCTGATCCCATGACTTAATTAAGCAGGCGTCCATTTCAGGGTGTTACTGGTTACCTTGGTGCATGCTGAGTGGATAGAGTTGCAACTATGCAACTACAACTTTAAAGGGCCTCATGCACAATTATCAATGCGATGAAGTTGTTTACTTACAAAGATTTTTACTGTAGTATAGCAACAGGGTGGATGTGATGCCAGTGATTCAGCAATTAAAGTTTCAACAGGCTGAAATCAAAGACACAGGCTAAGAGCTATAGTGCTGTAATCAAGATGCAGTATTTATTTTTGCCATTATGTGTCCTAGCTTGTCCTACCTGGCTCTATTCTGTAAAGTTGATGTGACCTTGGCATTTTAGTTACAGAAAAAGTGGTTGGTTTGGGAGTGCTGTGAATTAATGCTTGAGAGGTGTGGAGTACTTGTCTAATTATAATATAATGTTCCCAATAATTTCATAGATGGTGAAAGAAAGTGTGAGAGAGATAGGTGTTAGATAGGGATAGGTGTGTCTGGGACACTGCTAAAGAGGACATACTCCACTCTCTTCCCACAGAGACTGTTGTTAAGTGCATCAGCGCAGGCTAAATGTTACTGCATAAAGCATGGCAGACATCCAGGCTCAGCTGTGAAACCACCCTCACACTGTATGTTTCCCTCACACTGTACATTTGCCGCATTTAACAGATGCCCTAATCCAGAACGACTCACAGTAGTGCATTGTAATCTTTATCCAAACATTTCCTCATACTAGTTCACTAGGTCAGCGGCTAAGAATACCATCAAGCCAAAACCTTATTGGAGGAGCTTAGTACAACATGAACGAAGACACAAGAAAAGGGATTTTTTTTTATTTCATTCATGTCAATTTATCTAACTTTATAAACTTACCCTTTGGTTACACCAACTGAAATGCTTCAGAAACCGTTTTAGTTTAACTGTGAGACCGTGTGTGACATGTCAAATCCATTTTTGTTGTAGTTCAAATGTTAATTGTGTGCACTGCTTTTTCTCAGACAGATGATTTGGAAGATGAATTGGCGATGATTTCCCAGTACCTTCTGTGTTAAGGGTACTTACCCCACTCCAAAGTAGGTTTGTTGCCATGTGTAAATGATCTGGTAGTTACAGAACTAGAAGTCATCCATGAGGTTTCCAGGTAAGGATCATGGCAAACTCAGGGAAAGTTCTCCACTTGTATGTGGAGGTGAGATCTGTGGGTGATGAAGAAGGGAAAGAGTTGAAAAATATTGAAGGGACACACTCCCTCATGGTACATGGGCCAGACGTCTTCCCACAGTCTCAGCATGAAGCCCTGAACCCTCCACATAGCTTAGTGGCTCCAGCTGGGGATCTACATAAGGTGGGCAACAGTACACAGGGCCTCTTCACCAGTAAATCCCCATCCAGACATGCAGTCAGCTTACAAATCCATCCAGGTGAAGAAGGACAAACAACCTCTCAACATGGACAACATTTGCCTCATGACGAGATGTATCAGTTGCTCTCTGCCCTTCAACCAGAGCTTAAAGGAGGTACAGGTACTCTGTCACGAACTCGCTCTACTGAGACTGAGCCATTCTGTGGGAGGGACTCTAGAATTTGTGGACATTTTACTGCCCCACCTACACCTAGTGGTGCTCGAAAAACCTACGGACAAATGGGTGAAGGAAAACGATCAATTGTTACATACAGCTATATAGAGAAAGCTAATATCAAGTCTGTGTGTGGTCATCATAGCAAATTGGGCCAAAATGAGCCAGAGAATCCATTCAGAAAAGCTTTTAATGATCAAACGATTCCCTTCCACTTCAGTGAAAATTTCAGTGACCCAGCAGAGTTCAACAGGCAGGAAACCTTTTGTAACTCCAACTCAAAGAATACCTTGACAGGCTCAGTGATCAAACCAAGCTACGCACCCAATTTCCAGCACGGTATGTTAAACTCAATTGCAAGAAATGCTACCCATTGTGCTTTGGAAGAGTTTGGTTCCCCACAGTTCAGACGCCAACTGGCAACTGCCAATCGACCTGATAGAAATTATGACACTATGCATAGAGAACAGCAACGCTGCCATTCATGGTCTGGATCTCCTGTGGTCTCGCGCATTGCCAGAACTCTGCCTGCTAATGCACATCTAGTAGATCTTGATCACCACCGGCCTCTCTATGGTATTCCAAGGAGCCCAGTAGCTCACAAGCTCTCTAGTGATGCTAGACAGCCCTATGTCATATCGTGCTCTACCAATGCCCAATCTCAAACAATTCCAAACCAGCAAGTGTGGAAGAGTGATGAGACTCTTAGGCAAGGGTATAGGCATAGCCCAATTTTGCCATCCAGCAGGCCTACAGCTATTCAGCATGAAATTCTAAATAAGACCATTTCTCAACCACCATACAAGCAGACAGTAGGTCAAAAAACAAGTCCCCGGCAAAACAACAAAGTTAATTTTAGCCTAACTTCTTCCTCAAATCAGCCAGCTCCCAGAGACAACAAACTGCATGGTGAGAAGAGTATCTTGTCTGCGTCAAGCACTGAAATGTCCCCTAACCTAGTAGAAAGAGCCACAAAGCCTTTGGAAGACAGGAAGTCATATTCCCCTACCGCATCACTATCAGATACTGTGAAGTCGGACAGTACAAGGTCAGGACACCAGTCTACAGAAGAGTTTACCCCAAGAACTTCATCAGAGCGCAATCTTTTTGCCCAGGACCAACACTTGGAAAAGGAGCCTGTTCAGACAAGATATTCTTCAGATTGGGTTTCCCCGCGTTTGTCCTACAGTGGAAGCAGATCCCCAGCACTTTGTGCTAGTTTGAACCGAGTGGGTGTAATTACTACCGCTGCAATCCAAGAGCCACAACAAGAGAGAAGAGTAATTCCAGGGAAGAACAGTCCTGTTTCATATCAACCCCAATCCCCCCAATATACAAGAGACAACAACATACCCAGGCAAGAAGACAGACACTATGATGCAAGGTATGGCTGTGGTCTTAGAGACAGTCCAGATATTATGAGACTCTGCACACAATTTAACACTAATTCACCAGTCAAATCAACCTCTCAATATCACTCGACAGAACCACATTTCTCAAGCGTTAAGGAAGACACCAATAAGGAGAATTCCTCTGGAGTTGGTGATTCATTAGGCATGCCTTTATTTATGTTGAGCGAAGGAAGCAGAAATGACTCAACTGTTCTGAGCTCTGAAGAGATCCATTTTAAAGTGCCAGCACAAAAAGAGATAAGAGTTGAAGGCCTGACATGTGGGGAGCAGAGCAGTGCTTTATCCCAAAGTTCCAGTGGAGTTACCGGCAGTCTGGTGGAGGTCATTCAGCCTGAGAGAGACTCCTTTTCCCCAGTGACATCCAGTCAGAGCAGTCGGAGATGCAGTGGCACAGGGAACACAGGCATACATGTGAGATATCAGTATTTTTGTACCTATTTGTGGGACAGTATATCTATTATCATACTTTTTATGTCAGCACAGGATAAAAGTGAATATTGACTTAACCAGCTTTCAAAAATTAAGTTGTTGAAAGTACAAATTTATTTAATTGTATGTTCTAGATGGACAATGGATCATCATTGCTAGGTCCTTCTTTGCACTCTCAAAAAATTGCTCGTGCCAAATGGGAGTTCCTGTTTGGGAAGCCATTAGAAGACCACCATGGAGTAACCGGTGAGGACGACAGAGTCATATGTATAATGTATAAGATAATTGCTAATATTCCTAAAGATTACTAGACACATTATTTGACTTTTTTTTCCTCCTCAATTCCTGAAAAAGTTCCAGTCTCCTCCATTGCACATAGCAGTGGCTACTCCAGTGAGTCTCCTCGTGAGTTCACAGCACCTTATTCCAGTGACAGACCAATATTCAAGATCCAGAATAGTTCCAGCCATGATGTTCAACAGGTGGACATGGAACTGGTTAACGCACCACTGTCTTCAGCACTGGGCTCATCCCCTAAGACTGGCATCATTAGGCGCACTATCAAATACTCAGAAACTGACCTGGATGCAGTTCCCCAGCGTTGTTATAGAGAGACAGACATTGACGAAGTTATACTAGCTGAACAGGAGGAAATGGACTCAGCATTCAGCAGCAACCGTAGCGTACTGGCTACCTCTGGTACAAGCAGTGGCAGTCCTTTTGAGCGACTGTTCTGTTCGCAGACAAGTGAGGAAGAGGAACAGCTGCAGGATGAAGAGATGGTGAGCTGGGCAAGTGTGAGGATGCATTGTGACAGGAAGAGACAGCAAGCTTTGCAGGATGGAGATGAGGTGTTCAGTTGCTTGATTGAAGGGTGAGATTGGGATAATTAAAACAATTTCAATCTCAGTTACTGTACATTTTTAATACAGTTTTCTTTCATCCTTACAAGAAGTAAATATAACTGGTATTTATGAAGGCCTTTTCTAAATCTTTTCTTTTGCTCTTTCCTTCAATAGTTCTCAGAACTGCCTATTGGATAGGCATACTGCTCTAAAGTCTCCTATAACTGTGGAAAGTCCTAGCAGGATCTCCACAGATGGCCATGACTCTTTCAGCCGTCACTTTGAGAGCATTATGGAATCTCACCGGGCCAAAGGCACCTCTTACAGCAGCCTGGATAGTGTAGACATGGCCTCCAGTGGCCCAACCATCTTTACCTTCGACCTCCCAACATTGACCCCTGAAATACAGAGCCAGATTTGTGAGAGTGCCAAGCAAATCATAGATTTGAGCTTTGCTCCCCTAAGACAGCCTGACACTCCTAGCCTTCTGACACCTAGCACTTCTGAAGCATTGGCTGGAACAGACAAGTGTATGTCAGAAGAGGAGAGTGAGCTAATGGATAGTGTCCCCACTGAGAACCACATTTCATCTAAGTCTAACATAGCGATGATGCAAAGGTCAGTGAGAAACTGGAGTGCAGTTTACTAAGCATGGTAAATATTTTATAAGAGCATTGGTGTCATTTATGTTCAGGAGTGATGCATTGTCTCAGTTTATGAACTGTGTACATCCCAAATGCTCTTGAATGAGTTTATGACTTTTATATGCATATTCCACATTAATGATTCAAAGTAGAGATGGTAGTCCAGATGCATGCACTGGCATACACAGTTATACCAGTTTTGTGTGTCAAAAGGACATTTGTTTGAACATAGCACTTATTGCTTTTGTAATTTGCCTATTTTGTATGATAATGTACAACCCCAATTCCAAAAAAGTGGGGATACTGTGTAAAATTTAATTAAAACAGAATGTAATTATTTGCAAATTTCATAAACCCATAGGTTATTCACAATGGAACATAGAAAATATATAAATTGTTTAAACTGAGGAAATGTACCATTTTTAGAAAAATAAATACAGTAATTTTGAATTTTGTGTCTGCAAGACATCTCAAAAAAGTGTGTGCGTGTGTTGGGGGGGTTGGGGGGGACAAAAGGCAGGAAATGTAAGTGTTACTGAAAAGAAACAGCTGGAGGAACATTTTGTAACTAATTAGGTTAATTGGCAGCAGGTCAGTAACATGATTAGGTTTAAAAAGCATATCTTAGAGAGGCAGAGTCTCTCAGAAGTAAAGATGGGATGGAATCTGGATGGAAGAATATGTTGCTCCAAAACCTGTATATACCTCTCAGCATTGATGGTGCCTTTCCAGATGTGCAAACTGCCATAGAGACAATTCCATCGGCACTAATTCACCCCCATACCATCAGAGATGCAGGTTTTTTAACTGAACGCTGATAAAAAAAAAAAAGCTGGACGGTCCCTCTCCTCTTTAGTTTTCGTTAGTGTAGAGGCGTCCATGGCTTCCAAAAAGAATTTCACATTTTTTTCAAGTTTCATTTTTATTGAACATTTCTGCTGAACACCTCAGATGAACATTTCTACAGAATTTCACATTTCTATTCGTCTGACCACAGAACAGTTTTCCTCTTTGCCTCAGTCCATTTTAAATGAGCTTTGGTGAAGAGAAGATGGCAGCGTTTCTGGATCATGTTCAAATATGGCTTCTTATTTGCATGATAGAGCTTTAAACAGCATTTGTGTATGGCACGGTGAACTGTGTTCACAGATAATAAGTTCTGGAGGTATTTCTGAGTCCATGCAGTGATTTCTATTACAGAAATAATGCCTGTTTTTAATGCAGTGCAGCCTGAGGGCCCGAAGATCACGGGCATGCAATATTGATATTCACACTTGTCCCTTGCCCATAGAGATTTCTCCAGATTCTGAGAAACGTCTGATGATATTATATACTGTAGATGATGAGATATTCATAGTCTTTGCAATTTCACGTTGAGAAACATTATTCAGAAATTGTTCCACAAATTGTAGACACCTTTTTTGCAGATTGGTGAACCTCTGCCCATCTTTACTTCTGAAAGACTCTGAAAGCCTCTCTATGATACTCTTTTTATACCCAATCATGTTACTGACATGTTGCCAAATAACCTCCAGCTGTTTCTTTTTAGTAACACTTACTTTTTCAGCCTTTTGTTGCCCTGTCCCAACTTTTTTGAGACTTTTTTCGGCCATCAAATTAAAAAACACCGTATTTCTTTCACCGTTCATTTACTCAGTTTAAACATTTCATATGTTTTCTATGTTCTATTGTGAATAACATATGGGTTTATGAGATTTGCAAATCATTACATTCTGTTTTAATTGACATTTTACACAGTGTCCCAATTGGGGTTGTATGTTCTCAAAGGTCAACTGCATCACTAAAATAGTGGAGATAATACAAGCATTTATTACACATGAAAACATTTGCAATACTATAACGTGTGGGTTTTATAATCTCAACCAGCATAGTACTTCTGTTTGGGATGTACAGTGCCTTGCGAAAGTATTCGGCCCCCTTGAACTTTTCAACCTTTTGCCACAATTCAGGCTTCAAACATAAAGATATAAAATTTAAATTTTTTGTGAAGAATCACCAACAAGTGGGACACAATTGTGAAGTGGAACGAAATCTATTGGATATTTTAAACTTTTTTAGCAAATAAAAAACTGAAAAGTGGTGCATGCAAAATTATTCGGCCCCTTTACTTTTAGTGCAGCAAACTCACTCCAGAAGTTCAGCGAGGATCTCTGAATGATCCAATGTTGTCCTAAATGACTGACGGTGATAAATAGAATCCACCTGTGTGTAATCAAGTCTCTGTATAAATGCACCTGCTCTGTGATAGTCTCAGGGTTCTGTTGAAAGCGCAGAGAGCATCATGAAGACCAAGCAACACACCAGGCAGGTCCGTAATACTGTTGTGGAGAAGTTTAATGCCGGATTTGGGTACAAAAAGATTTCCCAAGCTTTAAACATCCCAAGGAGCACTGTGCAAGCGATCATTTTGAAATGGAAGGAGTATCAGACCACTGCAAATCTACTAAGACCTGGCCGTCCCTCTAAACTTTCAGCTCAGACAAGGAGAAGACTGATCAGAGATGCAGCCAAGAGGCCCATGATCACTCTGGATGAACTGCAGAGAACTACAGCTGAGGTGGGAGAGTCTGTCCATAGGACAACAATCAGTCGTACACTGCACAAATCTGGCCTTTATGGAAGAGTGGCAAGAAGAAAGCCATTTCTCAACGTTTGGTGTGACGTTTGGTGTGTCTCCCAGGTAACTTGTGGCAAACTTTAGATGAGACATTTTATGGATATCTTTGAGAAATGGCTTTCTCAAAGAGGCCGAATAATTTTGCACGCACCACTTTTCAGTTTTTTATTTGCTAAAAAAGTTTAAAATATCCAATAGATTTCGTTCCACTTCACAATTGTGTCCCACTTGTTGGTGATTCTTCACAAAAAATTTACATTTTATATCTTTATGTTTGAAGCCTGAAATGTGGCAAAAGGTTGAAAAGTTCAAGGGGGCCGAATACTTTCGCAAGGCACTGTAAGTGTATACAAATACATTATTTGGATTAAAAAGTATTCTAAACCATTAGGAGGCGAACAATTTTCTTAAGAAAGCATGCCAGAAAAGTTCACAAGGCATCTAGTTGAAACTACAGGTGTGAGACTGAGGAAAAGTCACTTGAGTAAGAGGTTATGTTCATACAAGAACATGTCAGATATAAAGCCTTCAGGACAAACACAAGACCATGCATGATGCCTTTACAGAATTTATTCATGCCATGCCAAATGTTCTAACATTTCTGTCTATGGGTTTTGGGTATTAGGTCTCATTTTTGCCAATTGTCAAATTTAGGTTTGACCAGAATTTAGATCAACTACTTGTTGTCTGATATGACAGCAAATCTGTGATTATCCCGAAATGTAGTGATGCAGTGCTGTGAAAAAGTTGTGAGTAGAAAGTAGAGATTTTCTTCCTTTTGAAATCTAGTAAGTAAAAGTCAAAATTATTAGGTGAAAGAAAAGTCACGTATAGATACTTACAAAACATATTTAAGTACAGTAACATAGTAATTGTATCTTTGTTACTTCCGACAACTGTGTATGGTGCCAATTTCAGTGTGTCTTGATTTGTGACAATCTTATACAGGCTACTAGACTAATAATATTGCAGTCATGCTTTTTTCTGAGTTGCCCAGCAGATGGAAGTATAAACACAAGTTGTATCTACATTCCATCAAGATATTTTGAGCAGTAGGAAGAGCAATGTGGTACAAAAATGATCAGTATTAAACTATGTTTAAATTATGCTATTTTTGCATGACATGATTGTGCAGTGCTAATAAATGAAATTTGATTGGCTGTTATATATTTAAACTGCTGTGAAATAAATGCAGCAGGGTTGCTGTGATCAGTAGTAAGGCCCTAAAGTCAGATGTGGCCTAGCTATAAATTCCATCCACCATAAAAAGATTTCCTTGAGAATGTCAGTTTAAGATCCTTAAGGGGTCATGGCTTGTGTTGCTGAAATAAAGGTCTTCAGATTCACAACCAGTCCTCTTCCTGTTCCTTGGGAGAGTTGAGTACAGATCAGCCAGCATTGGTTATATCCTAAGGGAGGCAGAAGAGGTCTGCAGGGATTGCTAAATTTGTGGCTTTTCTTTCTCTTTTACTATGTCATCCCATGATTTATGAGCTGGCAAGGAAAACTGATATTTGACCCCATCTGCTTTGACACCTGGCTCCACCGTACTGGTGCTTTTCCTGTCCGATATCCAGTGAGACCTGGAGCTCAGCCAAGCCCACTTGGTCTCCAAGGAGATTGGGAGATTAGCTTCCAGAGTCATGTGATTTCAGGGTTTTAAATAGAGAGAGCATTTGGACACAACCTTTCAAGCTATTATTTATTTTTTTATTTAGGTTACTTTCAGTTCGCAGACATCTATGTTGACCAACATGTTCCTGCTCCCATTTGTGCTCCTCATATCCAGGTTAGATTCTGCAGAGCCAAATGTTGCTAAAGAAATTGAGTGAGAAGGGGCTGAGTAGAGGGAGGGACTTGAGGCAGTAACAAAGAAAGGAAGAGAAGGAGGGAAAGGGGCTGAGTAGTTGCATAGTGAAAGGAAATGCATATCACGTCCAGCAGCAGAAAATAGCCCAGCTGATGAGAAGTACACAGGCAGAGGAAAACACACATGCATGTAGGCTAGCAAGCTGAAAAGCATAAAGCAGCCTAGGAATGAGACTAAAAGAAACACCCAGCTCAACAACCAAGAAGGCCACACCGGAGGAGCAAAAGGAGATAAAACTGAGATTAAATGGTATAAATGACGCTCTGGAATAAACTGCAAGATTAGTGCTTTTGCGTGGATCACAAGCCAAAGAGAGGATGAGTGCCTCTGAGCTCTGTGCTGGTTGAGGATTTCAACAAGACAATACGTTGCATGTAAGGAGGCGGGGTTTTAACGATATGGCTCGCTATTTGCTCTGCTGGGGAGGCGGGGCATTGGAGGATGACTACCTGTATACTCCCTTGCCAGATGTTTATCGGTGAGTAGAGGTTCTATGTGGTGTGACATGAAGGAACTGTGAAGGATTTGTTAAGTGTCCGTGATGTTTGCTAGATACTAGTTCTGGTTACACTTCACCTTGCTTCAGTGCAACCTGCCTCTATGGACAAGCTGCCAATGCTAATGAATGAAATATGTTTTCATGTAGCCAACATTTCTAGCCCCACCTGCTTCCGTCAATATTTTGTTGTTTCTCCATCCATCCATCCATCCATCAATCCATCTGTTCCACTTAATTCTGTATGGCTAGAAAGGAAATTCGGACACAATAGAAGATAAACTAAAGGTATCAGTTTCACTTGGGATTTAAACTAACCAAACAGACTGACGGATGAAGGTGCTATTAGGTACAGGTTTGTAATTCTTGCAGAAACATGACACTACACAAAATGTCCTGTGAACAAAAAGGTTTCCTAAGCTGTCCATGTTCTCACCTCTAGCTTACTTAATCCTCAGTCAAGAACTGCTGAAACAGTACAGGATTCTAAATTCACTAGTTTTACAGTATAGAACTTTGAGAATAACATATTTTGCACCATTTCATACAGTACTGTGCAAAAGTCTTAGACACATGCAAAAAAATTTTTTAAATGCCGTAGAGCAAAGATGCCTTCAAAAATAATAAAAATAACCATTTCTCCATTAAAATAAAATACTATAAAGAGCACTAAACAGTAATAATAATAAAAAAAGGCAATATGTGGTATGACGACCCTTCGCTTTAAATAAAAAAAAAAAAAGTAGTCTCAGGTAGAATTAGTGCAGTTTTATAAGGAAATGAGCTGTACAGTAAGTTTTACTGAACATCTTGCAGAACCAGACACGGTTCTTCTGGAGAATGTGACTGTCGCACTTGCTTCTTATTTGTGCAGTAAAACCCAGCAGCCTTCATTATCTTTTATGTCTGAAAAGTGTCTCTTACCACTTAATAAATTTGTAAGTTGTATAAATTGTAATTTGCAAGTCGCTTTGGATAAAAGCATCTGCTAGATCAATATATATGTAAATATAATATGCTGATTTCTTTACTAACATACAATTTTTTTTTCTCATAACATTTAATTTTGTGCTGGAAAACTAATGTTTGGGAATCTAAAATGTTTTTGTACTGACTCGATAATGTAGAAGTCATAAAATAAAAATTTATGACAAAGTTTGTACTAAAAAAATAGTAAGTGCCTAAGACTTTTGCACAGTACTGTATGTATTTGGCTTTTTAATAGTGCATTGTTAGTTCTTACTGGCTTTAATAGAGAATAGTTTGTGTCTTTAATGGTTTAAATGTTACTACTTTACTATCAATCCTTTGGTAGAGACATATACACTATGGAGTCTCATCACTTCTACACTCATTGAAAGACAGATAGACAGCAACATTCGGGGTTTTACTCATGTCTCTTCCAAAAAAGTTGCACTTCGCCAGCTGTTTCATTCAAACCAAGTTCTGGTTCTGTAGTTTGTCCCTTTGTGTAATTTATACTTTGATTGGGTGATGTGTGCTTACTCCGTAATTCACCCTGTTCATGTTTACACCCACTGGTGTATTTCATAAGTCAAATTGAAATAGATCAGCCCTAATGCGTACAAAATCTAGGAGGTGTTTCACGAACCACAATCACCTGACATGTCTATAAAGCATAAGCTCTGTGAATCTGTAGTACAATCAGCCCCAGCTTTTACTTCTTATGTGCTCTTTAGTTTTTCCTTTTGACTCCATGCAAGTTAACAAAGTCCACTTCAATCCATTTGTTAACAATGAATGAGACGATGTGGATGGCAAAATGTGAACATTATTTTATACGTGTATTTTTCTTGAAATATAGAGAGGGCTTAGCCCCTCTAGCCCATTTATACTAGCCGGCCCGACAACTAATAATAATTGCTGCCCAGAATACGACACCTACACCTTTTTATTGACATCTTGTTAGAACAGTACGACCCTGCTTTCAGTCTGTCCATAATTTGTGTGGGTGTGTAAAGAGCTCCTGGGCGACTGTGTTTGTGGAAGAGACGTTTCTTAAGGAGAGGGCATATATGTAGGCCGGTTGCTTTCTTAGGGAAACCAGCTGCATCACAGCCATACTAATAACACTGTTATTTAGTGCCAAACAATTCTATCTGACAGGTTTATGAATGTAAATCTAAAAGCTTTGGGTATTTTTTGCAAGTACAGAATGAATCATTTGTATATAATGATGACAGAGTAAACTATGGTATTGTCAGCTGGGCAGGTCCAGATATTCATCTTGACAGAAAGAAAAGGCGTGTCTGCTTATTAGACCCTCATTTAGAGTGGCCTCCACACCCTAGTATGAGTTATGAGAGAGAGAGAGATTTCTGGTCTTGTGAATTTTAAGTCCGCTTTGGAAAGACGCCCTCAAACCCATTGTTTAAGTATAAACTTATTCCTCCTCTTTTGCTACTCCTTCTCAGAGTCCCCTCCCTCCTCTGCCTTCCTACTGGACTATCCTGTTAGAAATAGGCCAATAGTAGATCATAAGTATTGTGCCTCGATGGCTAAAGGTTGTGTAATTAAGAGACAGTGTAGCAGAGCTACATTTAAGTTACTACACAGAGGTGAGATGGTTTTATTAAGGTAAGGGCACCAAGTTTTGTTTGTTCACTTTTTGTTCAGTGACTGTATCTATTTAAAAGTAATAATGGATCCATTGTTGTTTTAGTTGTATGGAAGTAGTTGTAAATGTATTTTGTATTCATACATTGTGTGCTTCCATGTAGAAGTTATCACAGTCAATAAAGGTGAACTTTATATATATATATGTATATATATATATATAAGGTACAGTATGCCTACTAAAGATGTTATATTGAGACTTTGAGAGCAGAAACTCATAGCAAAATGTATTTCATACCAATGAATTATAATGTTGTAAACATTAGCCATGTAGCCAAAATCATGGCCAAGAATTGGGTAACTTGAGCCCATGACTTAATACGTCTTGGAACTTCATACTTGATATGTGGCCTCAAGTTAATACATTTTTTTTGCGGGAGTAGGCACAAAAGACTGTTCCCTTTTAGAATTTGCTTAAGGTAATGGGAACTAATGGTATATTGATTCCAGTTGATTTCTCTCTCTCTCACTGTTTTTAAAATAAACAGTTGCCACAAGTTAAGTACTTCATGGCCATGCTATGGATATTGAGAAACCTAACTTGCAGCCTAAATATACTGTTTTGTGGCCACACCTTTTCGAAAAATAACACCATGTCACCTCTTCTGCTTCATCCTGTCTGTGTATTATCTGTGTATTTCATTATTAGTCATTTGTGATAAATTATTTTACATACCACTAAACTTGATGCCACGGACAGTTATTCAGTTATTCATCTTCAGTAGGCCTAAGAACTTTATCATGGTCAGGGTCACGATGGATCCGGAGACTATCATACAAGGTGGGAATGTACCCTATTTGGAACACCAAAGAGATCTATTAAAATGGATGCTAATTACCAGATAATGGATTCTTGTGATTAGCAATTTTACAAGTATTTTTGAAGTCTGACAGAGAGCAGAGGAGTGTCCTTGTGGGTGAGTTTAGATGCCAAACAGGTGATGATTACTGTAAGCAACTCCCCATATAAAAACACACCATGACAAAATAAGCCTGTATGCTTCTAAAGCTGTTTCATTAAATAACACTGGGGAATAAGGATCCCAAAGCATGTGTGTCCACGCATGTCTGTGTGTGTGTATGAGGATTGTCTGTGGTGGTGTTGTATCAGCTCTTCCTCTTATTTTTCATTAGAACTGATGAAGCCTCCTGCATAAGCCTAAAAATTATTCAAGATTAAACCAAATTACATTGCTTTGGCTTACTGTTAGTGTTTTTGTTTTCATCCACAGGGAACGAGCATCAGGACTTATCTCACAATCTGACCATGAGGCGGCTCAGCGCTTGGCATTGGGCAGCAATGACAACATTGCCAATGGTAGCAAGGCTGACCTGCAGGCTGCCAAACTGTTGGCCAAACGCCTCTACAACCTGGACGGCTTCAGGAGATCCGGCATCGCAAGACACCTGAGCAAAAAGTGTGCATCCCATCCTTCCTTCCTTTCTTCTCTGAAAAACACTTGTTTTATATGTGGATTCTAGATCTTCTTGTTTCAGATAAACACCTGACTATCATGTGACATGAGTGTTAAATGCCAAATTGGATTTATTCCCAAATGCAAATCCGCAAGCATTTACAAGTAATCCTTTTTGTTTTCCTCTGTTTGCCTGTAGTAATGATTTCAGTAGGATGGTGGCAGAGGAGTACCTGAGTTATTTCAACTTTGCAGGCATGAGTGTGGATCAGGCTCTGAGGTAGGAGCATTTAAAGATAAAAATATGCATTTAAATAAACTAACCATATGTCATTTTTCCGGGTTAAAGCTTTTTGGGGTCAACTTCCTGTATCTGAATGAATCTGTTTGCATAGACAAACAAATTGACTCAGTCACAGTGTGAATAGGGTTATGCACTGGACCAGAGGCTATTTAGAGAGATGATTGCCTGATCTTCTGATACACTAATACCACTGCAAAATCTAGATGTATTAAACAGCATAAATCATAGAACCTTTTCTATCAGACCGCCCAAATTCCAGAGTCCAAAATGTCAGAATCTGTGTCAAGTTTGAGTACAGATTTACCTGAGTGCGTGACCAGTCTGAGTTCATTCATAATTGGACCGAGTCCAGACTCAAGTCCAAGTCCAGGATGAAGTATCCCAACTCTATGCACTTGCTTCTTTATTTTGCTTGTAAAGCTTTCATTATGTTTTTGTCTGAAAAGTGTTCTGTTATATAATATGTTGCTTTCTTCACTGGCATACATTTTTCTGTAACATTATTTTTTGGAAATGTTTGGAAATATAAAATGTTTTTTTACTGACTCAATAAAACAGTATACATAAAATAAATATCTACTGTATAACACAATTTGTACCAAAAATCATAGGGTGCCTAAGATTTTTCCACAGTACTGTAGGTGTACCTAATAAACTGTCAACTGGGTGCAAAAGAAACTAGTTGTATAAATCATATACATACCACATTTTCTGCCAACTTTGTATTTCTTCATGTTTGCAACTTAGTGTTATTATAATAAATGTCATTTTAGACTGTTAGAAAGAACTATCGTGAAGTAATGTCAAGTAGATGTTTATAATGAAATGCACTTAATCTTGTACTCTGTAGTCCTATTCATCGGTGTGTATACAGTATATAATGATAAGTCTCTGTTCTGCAGAGTTTTCCTGAGAGAGTTTGCTCTTATGGGTGAGACGCAGGAGAGAGAACGAGTGCTGTCCCATTTCTCCAGAAGATACCTCCAGTGCAACCCAAACACTATACCAAATGAAGGTAAATCACACGCTGTGTGGGTGTAAAAGCTCACTGACACAGAGACTGTAACACCATCATCGTGCCACCAGATAGCTCTGTTGCTCATGCTGTGTTTTTGTGTTGCAGACAGTGTGCACACTCTGACCTGCGCTCTGATGCTGCTGAACACAGACCTACATGGCCGTGTGAGTATGAGCAATTGCACTGAAAGATGATTAGAACCTTTTTTTCGTTTAGCACTAGGAGAGGTGTGATCCAGACACTATAAATGCGTCCAACTGTTTTAAAGCTTCCAATCTCTCTGTCATGCTCAGAATGTGGGGAAGAGGATGTCATGTGTGCAGTTCATAGGCAACCTGGAGGGGTTAAATGATGGACAGGATTTCCCCAAAGACCTGCTCAAGGTTGGTAAATGCAAACACATACACACACACACACCCACCCCACAAAATGATGCATACACTTCATTTTTCATACTGATACAAGGAAAGCTGCATGTGTTCCCTTTCACTGTTTATGAATGTACAAATCCTGAGTGTTACACAAACTGTCATATCACAACTCTGATTTGGAAATATTTTGATTTCTGTGATTTCGGTACGCAATCAACTCTGAATTTTTAATAACAAATGATATGGGAGAAAACAATGCCATCTCAGTCTGATGTACTCCCCCTCCTTGAGAGTCCATTCAGCCTTATAGGGCAAAGCCTGAGATGCACATAACTGCTAACTTCTCTCTCTTTCCCCCTCCCAAAGTAACATTGTGCAATAGGGACACAGTGTTTTACAGGGACATTGTAAATTTAGATGTGGAGAGCAGGTGAAGTAAACACAACACAGGAAGAAACCTTTAATGTGTATGGCTGGTGTTTGTGTTATTGATTATAATAGGAGCTTGAAAGGAAACGTTTTTTTGGAAAAGCCAATAATAATTCATGTTATTTTTTATGGTTGCTGTAAAGTAACACAGAGGCTATGTGGATATTGTGTTGTGATGGTGGCGTTATGATGGCTGAAGGAAAATTCAGTTTGTATGAAAATATATTGTATGTCAGTCATTGTTTTCTTTGCTAATTTTATATACAGTATGTTCCAGAGTTAGTTACATTACAGTTTTGGTTCTTTTTCTTTTTTTCCCACACAAATCTTTATCTTCACCAACTGACATTGGTGAAGATGAAGTTCACGTTATTCAGTTACCTAGAGGACATGCTATTAATGATCCCTTTTTGCTGATATGTCAAATATTTTAAAAGATATTACAATATATAATAAATTTCAAAATGGCAGAAAGTTTGTCCGATCCTGGCAAAATTGTTATCCACAGATCCACCATGACCTACTGAATCCGAGGACACCATAATTTTCTTATAAAGTATTCAAAAGTTATAATCAAAAATAATAATTTTGTAATCTTATGACCTGTAGATGGTGCTGGTCTCAAATTTGGTATGTTCTCTCAGATCATGCTGCTGGTGAAGCGTACCAAGTTTCGTTATGATTGATCAAAGTATGGCCAAGATAAAGCCTCGGATCCAATTTTGCGTCAACATTGTTAAATTTGCGATATCATAACTTTTTAAGAAATATGAATATCAAAATTTTGTTAAGTCACTTTTGTGCAGCTCTGTCCAATGATCAGCTGACCCAATGTTGGTAATAATTAGATTATTAGATTGGTAAGAATTAAAGGTTTAGCAAGGAGTAGTGAAAAAACGGAATACTTTATATTTCAAAATGGTAACTACTGTAATGGGTGGAGTCTTAAAGGAAGACATACATTGTGATCAGCATGAGGAGAATAATCTGATGAATTAAATCAAGAAGTGTGCCAAATTTAATAATTTTACTATTTACGGTTCATAGGGCTGCCCTAGACTCCCAGTAGGGAATAATGATAATAATAAGAAAACTAACAGATACAAATAGGTGCCTATGCACCTAATAAACTGCAAATGATGCAGACTTCAAGAACCCTGAAAATTACATCACAGGATTTGCTAGTAGAGTAAGGCTTGTAACTGTGTCAAGTGCATGCTTTTAGAGATTGCACGAATTTAACCTGCATGGGAGGTAGGAGACTACAGTTTGCCAATGAGCGTATAGGCAAAGACCAGGCCTTTTTGAATAATGTGGATAGACAAATCAAAGACCAAAGACAGCTTTTCAGGAGAAGCACGTCATACCAACTGTGAAGCGCGGTGGTCGAAATGTTATATATTGGGGTTGCTTCGCTCCCTCGGGGACTGAACAGCATGCATTCACTGATTCAACTATGAATTCTTCATCATATCAAAGAGTGCTTGAAGATAATGTGAGGCCATCTGTCTCAAAGTTGAACCAAAAGTGGACCTTTCAACAGGATAGTGATCCTAAGCACACTAGCAAATCCACCAAGGAATTGCTCAAAAAGAAGAAATGGAGGGTTTCGGAACGACCTAGTCAAAGCCTGGATTTGAATCCCATTGAAACGTCATGGGGGATTTAAAACGGACAGTGCATAGAAGAAAACCCTCAAACATCTTGCAACTGGAAAAATATTGCATGGAAAGTGGTCAAATTTCCAGCAAGCCTGGTGGACAATTATGCAAAACACCTACAAGAAGTTATTTCTGCTAAAGGGGGTAATACTAGCTTCTGAGGCCACGGGTGTACTTACTTTTTCCACAGAACAATCTATTGATATTTCTGTTAAATAAATGATTGAAAACCCTAATTTTCCTAGTGGATTTGTTCAAGCATATCAACTTTATTAATAGGCACTGTTTCAAATGTTTGCTTCAAATGATCAAATGTTTGCTTGTCAAAATACGTCAAAAACGCCAACAATTTTCATGAGGTGTGCTTATTTTTTCACATGACTGTAAATTGGCAGTGCACAGAATTTGGCTTTATTTGTTGGAGAGGAAATACACATTAGCCTTTGTCCTTCCAGGTTCTTAGCTGTCATGCAATAGGGAAAAACTAGCTCTGCTTGGAGATTCTTCACTTGTTATAAATGTTCTGCTATTATGGATGGACTCAAACAGATGCCCTAAAGATTTCCACTTCCTAAAAATACTGTACTTTGTGCTCAAGTTTCACCTTTTCTTTGGTGGATAATCTTACCTGGATACCATAGACTTCTACCTAAGAACTGCTGCTATAATCATAATGACTATAATGCTCATTCAACCATCCTTTCAATACATGTCTTTCCTCTTTTACACCTGTATACAGTAATAATTGAGAATCCCACTATCTTGTGACACCCAGAAGAGCATGGGCTCCCTACTGAGTCCTATTCCCCCCCACCCCCTTTGATTACATTGTTGCCTTTGGCTTACTCATTAGGAATCTCAATCTATATCCAGATTTCTGTAAAAGCTGCTTTGAGGCAAATTGTGTTGATCATCAGTCAGTGATGTGGTGCATTTACTGTATATTCACATGCAGAATGCAATATGTAAAACACAGTGCAGAATAATAACAGCTGAACCTAGCAACACGATGGTGACTTGATAAAGAATGTGCAGAAGCCGAGGGTGTGATTAATCTGCTAGCATGTGTGTGTAGGAAAGCCAGTGTGGGTGGCTGTTTAAGATGCAATCTGCTACAGGGGAAGATAATGATATCAGTTTGCACTGATGGTCAGTGATTTCATGCATTTCATATGATTTTGTAGATGCAGTAGTTGAAATATGGAATCTCGCATCTTAATAGCTTTTTTTCCCCCTTCCATAAACTTTATTGGACCTTAAAAGTACAGATCATAAGCACTGAATGAAGTAAATAAGCCATTTTTATAATACAATAATAATCTTTATTGTAATGCATTTTCAGTTTTAAAAAAACATACAGCGCTTTACATACTCTTTATAGAGTGTTAACTTGACAAAACAACGCATAAGACACATTAAATAACCAATGTGTTCAATCACTAATTGGACCAGTTTTGTTTTGATTGTAGCATCAGCGGCACAGTAATGATGACAGGCTGTTAATGTTTTGAGTTAGATGCTTGAAAGAGCAATTATGCTGATAAGTGGGTGATGTAATTGTTCTGTGTGGTGATTCCCACCTCTTTCAAGCACAGGCCTAATTATAAATACACAATAAGTGTGTGATATGTTGGGATCTGCAATCTGCACAGTAGAGAATTTGATCCTGTGTTCAAGTGTGCTTGTGAAAAAGGCAGTCTATTTTTATCAATCCAGCAGGATTACCGAGATCAGTGAACAAAAAGAACAGGCACGTTATGACCGCACCTGAACCACTCTGGTCATGCCGGGTTTATAAAATCACAGTGGGCCTCCGCCACATACAACAAACAACTCTCTTTCTTTCTGTCTCCCACACATTTGCTTTGAAACACCATCCCTCTAAAAACACCAACACCTTCCGCCCCCTCTTTTGTCCTGACATATGTCTGTTAAGTAATGCTGCTAGAGGATGTCTGTAGTAATTATCATCAATTCACACAGGATAAGCAATCTCGGACATGGGACTGTCTTCATGATGTATGCATGGTTGTCACACTTAAAGTACCAGGTATACTACACCTCATATCTTTAAAAGAAACTGTTTGACGTTTATTATAAATTTTTGCTGCCCAAATCATGCTTGATCATTAGTAGGTCATGACATACACATTCATTATATCTGTGCTCAATAATTTAAACCAAGTATATAATAAAACCAAGAAGTAACACTTCTCTGAAGTCGTTGTAAATGTCATCTGTATTTTATTCTGTTGTGTTCTAAACTTAGTTTTTGTTTGATTTTGATGGGAGATTTTAGAAAATAGTGCTTCTTGGTGTCTTCACACAGAATAAAAAGTGCAAAACTTATTTTCCTGCTGGATATAATGTAATCTTAAGCAATGTACACTGTATTGCCAAAAGTATGTGGACACATCCGTATGTGATCGTTGAACATCCCATTCTAGATTTAGTCCCCCTTATGACATCATGATATTATAATATCCTCCACTTATCTGGGAAGGCCTTCCACTAGATTTTGGAGCATGGCTGTGGGGATATGTGCTCATTCAGCTATAAGAGCAATAGTGAGGTCAGGCACTGATGACAGATGAGAAGACATGGTGCACAGTCAGCATTCTATTTCATCCCAAAGGTGTTCAGTAGGGTTAAAATAAGGGATCTGATTTTAGGGCGGCTGTGGCTCAGGTGGTAGAGCAGGTTGTCCACTAATCGTAGGGTTGGCGGTTCGATTCCCGGCCCACATGACTCCACAGACTGAAGTGTCCTTGTGCAAGACACTGAACCCCACATTGCTCCCGATGGCAAGTTAGCGCCAGCTCTGCTACCATGTGTGTGGTGTGTGTGTTGTGTGTGTGTGTGTGTGAATGAGACACAGTGTAAAGCACTTTGGATAAAAGCGCTATATAAGTGCAGACCATTTATCTGTATCCACTCCAACCTTGGCAAACCATGACTGTATGGACCTCACTTTGTGCACAGGCGTATTGTCATGCTGGAACAGGTTTCATTTTAGACAATTCCATGCTTCTGAATTTGTGGCAACAGTTTGGGGAAGGCCCATATATGGATGTGGTGATCGGATGTCCACATACTTTTGGCCATAGAGTATATCAACTCAGAAGGGATATATTTTACCCGGGGTTATTTCTGCTGGTCTTTTATACTATATAAAAGACGGTGTACTTTTGTCGTGCACGGGAATGTGACATCTGTAAAAGAAAAAATAAAATAAAAATAAAAAATGACTGACATGACAGATTCTGACCGGACTAAAATCAAAAGCTACGCTGATAATAATTACATTGTCCCATCTCTCTATGTAAAATAAATCCAGTCCGAATAGAGCACTGCTCTCCCGTCTTACCCTTCATGCTCTTAAACTATCTCCCATCTTCTACATCGTTCCTCTTTTAATCTATAGAAATGCTCTCTGATACACTGCCTTTATATTCCTCTGTACTCACCTTATTCTATATATTTTTATATCACATATGCCATTTTCTCTTCTGTCCTTCCTTGTTTTTCTCATCTGTTTCTTTGCTCTTGTCTGTGCACATGGTGTGTGTATATGACCTGCCTGTGGCGCTGACACTGATGCACTGAGTACTGAGTGCTCTCTGGAACATTCTGCCACTCAGCTTGACACCTCACTTCTTCGTGTACTGTGCTCTCTCCGTTCCTATCTTTCTCCGTCTCTCTTTTTATTCCAGCCGCTCTCTCTTTCTTTTTCTTGCTGGAATTCACTGTTTTGCACATTTTATATAGCAAACCAGTACTGGATATCCGTATCTGGGCCTTAACTGGTTTGTTTTTTGGTTTGATTCTGATTTTGAATCTGATTAATTGATTTATTTTATAACATTAATGCATGACATGTGGACTGACATGGCACAGATCTGTTACTAAGCACAATATGCAAACTGTCTTAAAGCACCGCTGATGTTTCATGTAACTTGGCAACAGAATCTTTTAAAGGGTTGCCCAGTTACTAAGATGATGTCAGCATCAAATAAGTATCAGGTACTAAATTATACACCTAGCTCCGATGTCAGTTTCATCTAGAAAAAGGCAGGATCTCTTGTTTTCTCTTGATCTCATCCATATAACTCATTCATATAACTCCTAATTCCTAGAATGGCTGCTAGTGTGGAGTGTAGGCAAGAGATGTGCGGAGATGTTCATGAGGCAACAGGTGAAGCGTTGGTGTGTATCTCAGTATAGAGGGACTGTGAGGCTTCTGATTTCAGTGAAAAGAGGGAGGAAGGGAAGACAGAGGATTGTAGCAGATGGGATGAGCTGCTGAGATTTTGTCATGGTGGTGCCATAAAGCCATTGCAAATCTCTCTATCGCCGTCTCCATCATGGTCTTCCTCTGTCTCCCCCTCCTTCCTTTCCCACCTCTTCCAAACTACAAATTGTTTTCCTGCCATACCTTATTGTGTGCGAAGTGTCATTTTTCTGTGTCTCCTGGATTGAGGTTGTGGAAGATATGCAAATATGAGTCGAGAGCTGTACCACATTATCACGCTGCCCACACTGACAGCTAAACAGGCTTTCTACGCACTGCTCTGGCTTTCAAATGCATTTCATTAACATAAAGATTTAGCACCATATGTTACTAATAGAGAACTGAGATTTTACTTTTTTTTTCTCAGGTTTGGAATTGTGATGTGTCTGTACTACAGCCCTTGAATCATCTTTACCTAATTGTATTTACCTGATTATTATAGTTTAATACTACATGCTACATTTTACAGCATGACAGGTCCCTCTAGAACTATTGGCACCATTCATAAAAATTAGCAAGAATGATTACATGAGATCAACATTACACACAGTAATTAAAAATTTCCACTCAACAATAGGGGAAACTATTGATGTTCTCTTAAAAAAACATTCTCATTAAGACTACTTTAAACAAACAAAACAAAAAAATGTTTTGTGTACATGTTTGAGCTCAAAATATCACTAACTGTGTTATTATTTTTGTATAGTTAGTTATTCTTGCAAATTTTTATAAAAAGTGCTAATACTTCTGTAGTGCAATGTCCCCATTTTTTAAAAACTAAACATTTCAACTAAGATATTAATTAATTATATTTTTGTTTTCCTTGAATACTGTTTGTGTGTGTGTGTATATATATATATATATATATATATATATATATATATATATATATATATATATATATATATATATATATATATATATATAAAATATCTCCAGGGTCCCTGGTTCAATCTTAAGCTTGAGTAGTTTCCCTTCAGGATCTCTGGTTTCCTCCTCGTCTTAAAAATATGAATGCAGGTGAATTGACTACGCTTAATTAGCCCTACATGTAAATGAGTGTATGAACGTGTGTGTGCATGGACTGGAATCTCTTCCAGGGATAGGCCTTGGATCAGGATAAAGCACTTACTGAAAGATGAATGAATGAATGGTACATTTGGAACTGCTACAGCTTACAGTTTGGGGCTCGGCAGTGCCAATAAGTGACTCTGACTCGGCACATTGCCATGCTGAGAACTGGTGCTCATATGGTGGTGGTGGTAGGGAGAGCAACATGCTGCCTGCCAGCTGGGTGATGGGGAACACAGAAGCAGGTCACAGTTGACTAAGGCAAGATTCATAGAGCTTGCAGAGTACCCGGTGTCAGCTATCAGAGAGAGAAGAAAAAAAAAGTTTGAGAAAGAGAGAGAACGCAGAGACAAGCGAGAGACTGATGAGCAGAGAGAAGGAAATATATGCATCCACATTTATGCTAGTATCTCTATTTATGTCAGTGCTGTGGACCCATTGTCCTAATTACATCATGAACCTACTCCTGTTTTGTATCCTTGAACATGCACACCTAGCACAGGAGCAGATTCTTTCAACCTGCTGTGAATGAAAGATTCATTCAATTGAATTTGATGCAACATAATTTCATGCACGGGGGCGGAGCAACAAGTTAATTGTGGTGCTGCTGCTGTATGATGCGCTGTGTTGGGGAAGCCAGGACTCCGCTCTGATTGACATTCACCAGAAGGTGGGACCAGAGCAGATTGGAGACCTGCGATTTGTTGGCCAGGCTGAGAGAAGAACATGTTGGGAGAGGGAGAGAATGGGAGAGGGAGGGTGAGTACTCCTCCCACATCAGATCTCCTTCTCAGTGCAATTCAGTCCGTTTTCTATCTGCGGCGCAGAGGAAGAAGGAGACTGGAAGAAGAGGAAAGCAGAGGATACAAGGCTGGGATGTGAAGCGTGTTCTGGTTCTTTCTATGCATACGGCATCAAGCTCCAGCGTACACAAGAGAAGTGATAGAGATTGCAACCAAAAGTGAGAGAACTTGGATAAAGGAAAGAAATATGGCACATACAGAAGGATACAAATGCAGACTTCAGGAGCACTATGGAAGAAAAGACAGGGAGAGGGTGATCTAAATGGAAACCTGCAATGCCACTATAGAGCAACCAAATCAGCGCTTTGTGCCTACATTTTCTCTTGCAGTGCCTGTCCTCTTTCTACGCCTTGCCATCTTTCGTTTGATGCCTATTTCCCTGTCCAAAAGGGGGGAGTGACTGTGACGTCACAGCGAGTTTTGGGATGCCGTTGTGAGTAGAGGCTGGAGTTGAAGTCTCACTCTTTTGCTGCACTTTTTGTTCGTGTTCACTTGGACATGTGTGCATGTCTGATTTTCTCTTATACTGTGCCATGTCACCATACTGTCTACTAAATTTGTATCAAACCTGCAAGTGTGCCAGCTTTGTGCATTGTCCGCTGTGCATGTATGTGGCATCTCTGATTCAAGATTCAAGATTTTTTTTGTCTCACACACAATTATATACCCTATATGTAATTAAAAATAACTTGCAGTGAAATGGAAAAAAAACAGCAGGGAGTCAGCAGGATATTGTCACTACCACTTCTTTCTTTGTCCTCAATTTCTTGCTGCTTTTTAACAGAAAAGAAAAGAAAGTTTTTCCTTTGATGGAACTCACAGGTTTGGCCCTCTCTGTTCTTTCTTCATGCATAAAACTGAATTCATAATCAAACAGCTGAAGTCTCCAGAGAGGTTCTAAGACCTTCTCAACTCGGATTTCTAAGTGAGCCAAGCTGAAAAAGGAGCTCCGATCCTTCTTTAGAAGTTTTTACTCACGAGAGTTGTTTCTAAACTTCAGCGATAACTGTGAGCTCTTCAGGACGGTTGCGAATCTCTGCTCCGGATTTCAAAAATGATTGGCGTGAACAGTATCCACTCGGCTGGCCGGCTGCGTTCTCGTTCTCTCTGCTCAGTGCGGTGTGGCCGGGACATTAGCATCATGGAGCCGTTCCGTTACACCAAAGCACCACGGTCACGCTCTCTCAGGCCCCTGGCTTTTCCTGATCTTCTGGGCAAAGTGCAGGATGGCCAAAACCATCCTCAAACACGTAAGAAGAAGGAGAAGGTATGTCTGCTTGCTGAGTATTTATTATTGTTAGATGGAGCACAGGCCTAGTGGATGGGTGAATAATACTACACCATGTTCTTTGTCTCAACTGAGAATCTTTAGCTTCTGCTTGGTGGCGTTAATTTTATAAATTCATTCCAGTGGGAAAGCACCCTGAATGTGATGCCAGTATATCGTAGGGCACAATGCACACATATTCACAAAAATTCACACACTCATTTACGAATTGGGGTCAGTTAGAGTTGCCAAGCCACCTGCATGTTTTGCGAGGTGGGAGGAAAACTGAAGATCCCAGAGGAAATTCATATGCACACGTGTAAAACATGTAAAACTCTACACCAATCACAGATGTTCAGGATTAACCTAGGGACCCTGGAACTGTGAGGCAGCAGTGCTACCTGCCTCCCGTAAATGTCTTTTAAATGTTTTGTTTCAGTTTATATATTTTTAAACCCTTATTTATGCAATATTAAATATTATCTACTTAGTGTAAAACTTCTGTACAATATTGCTCATCTTACATATGAACATTTCTGTCTGTGTTAACCTATTAACATTTTTTTGACAAGTTTCTTTTCTGTCCTTCGCAGGCACTGTATAACTCCATCAAGAATGAGAAGTTGCAGTGGACAATGTGAGTTCAGCATTTTCTCATTTCATCTATTCTTCAGAGCCTATTTCAGTCATCTATTCCCTCTCACTTCTCAAGCATACTTAAGATCATGAGCGTACATAAGAGCAGGATTCTCAAGTCCTTGTCCTAAATATTCATGCTCAGTGAGGTGCAGTAATGAAGCTCTAACACTGATTAAAAACACAAGAGGCACGTGCGTGGAAGGTGGTGAGGCATTGCTCCAGCAGGTTGAGATGTGTGTGTTGCGGTGAGCTGATGTATTTCTAACCTGGGCAAAGCCACGTGATGCCCTGGCCCCTGATTTAGACTTTGGCTTCCTGAACTCTGTTGCCATGGCTACAGCTCCCTAGTTACCTCAGTGTAATTACAGGTCGAAATCTCTCTCTGCCTAATGCACATTTGTAACTGCACTGCTACACACTCATGCAGAGCAAGAGGGCAAGCTTGCTGGGCCGTTTGACTCCTCTATGGCTTTAGCGCTGTTGTTAGTCTGTTGTGAACGAGGGAGGAGAGAGTTGGCTGCGTCTCCTCGTCTATTCTCTTTCATTCAGCAGTGCTCCTTTCATCTCTTTCTCTCTCTCTCTCTCTCTCTCTCTCTCTCTCTCTCTCGCTCGCTCTCTCACTCTCACTAACTCTGCTTCTCTTATACTCACTCTCTCAGATCCTGGCAGGGAGTCTAGCAGTTACTAAGCAACAGATGAGAGCATTACCATTTGGGAGGCAAAGACTACATACCAGTTTGAGAGAGAGAGGGAGGGATATTTAAAGGTACAGGCATCCTTTAGGGTGTGCTGGGCTGACCTGCTGGTTTAGGTGGTAATGCTTTGGCCACCAAGGCCACTAAGGTGGTAATGGCAGAAATGGGGAGCATGGGGAGAACACACTTTTTCACAGTAATAGAACAATAACAAATGGTGTTGATTAATTTTCTATAACAGGACAAGTCTGATAGTTGTTCTGACTGCAAGGTTTATATTGATGTACTCATTCAAATACATTATTACATTTATGTTGAAAAAAAAAGAAGTTTTTTTGTGTTTGTTTTTTTTCAGGTCAGCAATCTTTTTTTTTTTTTTTTTTTTACAAAGTTCTCAAATTGTTACCTAAACATGTACACATTAAACTTTATATAAATACTCGTTAATTGCTAAGTAATTATTCATTCATCTGTAATGTGCAAATTTTGTATTATTTTCTTATACATTTCATATTAGCAAACTTTTCATTAAAGTGTTACCAACATTTCTGGCAAAAACCAAGACAATTTTATGTTTGAAATTAATAATAAATGTCTGAAATTGGCCTGAATAATTATATATCTGTTTAATCATTTTCTTCTTTTGATAAATATGAAACAAATTTAGCTTCATTCAGAATTGAATGCTTGATATCTTTTTTGTTTTTGCACTACTTTTCATGGTTATGAGCTGTGTTAGTCATTTAACAATAATTTTAAAATAGTTGTTTTTAAACTGATATTTAAATATTAATACTTTATACAAAATGCATTTTTAGCTTTATACAGTAATTATGTATTTAGTGATCATTAATGTGTAAACTACTGAATGTATTATCTATTTATGTATTGTGTATTTATCTATTATTCATATAGATACTTAATTAAGAATTTAACAGAACAAATTTTACACTTGAACTGAGTAACAAATGTCCATAGATAGGATTAATAATCTCATCATTGTTTTTTATTTTTTATTTTTTGATAACTATTAGACAAATTCAACTGCATTTAGGAAATTCTCACTTGATTTAAGTATTTCTTTGTTTTATTTATTTATTTATTTATTTATTTATTTATTTATTTATTTAATTGTGGTGTCAGACTTTTGTCTTACCCTAACTGTTATAAGCTCCCTATATTAGACATGGATACAGTAACAGTCTGGAAGATCAGTGAAATATAGTGATGTTCTATATAGAGAACAAAAAAAAGACAAATTAGCTGGAAGACTGTTATCCTAAAACTCCAACTGAAGTGTGAAAGAAGAGCGAACTGGTCCACTGTTGTTGTTACAATCAGGTTCATAGTAAGAATATGTCCAGCAAGTGGTCACATCCCTGTGTGTGTGTGTGTGTCTGTGTTTAATTACTCACAGTGATGAAGAGGAAGTGCGTAAATCTGTGTCGGAGCTGGCCGACAGCAGGACAGACTCTGCATCCCACACTCTGAAGAGGATTACTAGTGGCGGGGCTCCTCTAGTGTCTCTGGCTCAGCAGTCCAACGCGCAGGTCTACAAGAAAGGCTTCCTCGTGCGGAAAGTTCACGCCGACCCCGATGGCAAGCGGAGTACGTTGCCCTCCTCTGGCTTGACTTTTCGTCATCATGCATGCATGCAATACAGAACTAATAATATGTGAAGAATGGGTTTTTGTCTGTTTGAAGGAGTATAATTACCTCGCCCCAATTATAACACAGTTATTTATTAATGCAGATTACGTGCAGCACTGTGCAAAAGTCTTAGGCACATGCAAAGAATTGCTGTAGAGCAAATATGCCTTCAAAAATAATGAAATTAAATGTTTCTACATTAAAGAAAAATACTATAAAGAGCAGTAAACAGTAATAAATGAAACAGTCAATATTTTGAATGATGACCCTTTGCTTTAAAAACAAAAAGAGTAATCTCAGGTACAATTTGTGCAGTTTTACAATTAAATAAGCTGTAAGTTTTACTGAGCATTTTACAGAAGCTGCCACAGTTCTTCTGGAGACTTCATAATGAATATGCATAAAATTCTATAACAAAGTTTGTACTAAAAATAGGTTGCCTGACTTTTACACAATACTGTACATTTACTGTACATAATAAATAAATAAATACAGTATGTGTGTGTATGTATATATATATATATATAAAAATTGTATGACTTTTTATGTATTTTCTAACTATGCCAACCTATTCTCACAGCGCCTCGAGGTAAGAGAGGATGGAAGACATTTTATGCCATCCTGAAAGGACTGGTCCTTTATTTGCAAAAGGTAACCTTAACACCTTTTCATTTGAAGGAATACTCCATGAATATTCATTTTAATATTACCTTAATATTAATTCATTGCATCTATAGTGTATGTGTAATTATTACAAAAGATAAAGAGTAAAAAAACTTGACTCTCACATATAATGGAGGTCCAAATGCAGTTGAACTTTCAATAAACATTTCAAATGTGACTGCATCTTGCAAATTAGATTGAAATTTATATTATCAAACTCTAAACAAGGAATTTGTCTCCAAATATTTTCTTGATTTTAGTCTGTTGACAGACATACAGTGGTGCTTGAAAGTTTATGAACCCTTTAGAATTTTCTATATTTTTGCATAAATATGATCTAAAACATCATCAGATTTTCACACAAATCCTAAAAGTAGATAAAGAGAACCCAATTAAACAAACGAGGCACAAATATTATACATGGTCATTTATTTATTGAGGGAAATGATCCAATAATACATATATTTGAGTGGCAGAAGTATGTAAACCTTTGCTTTCACTATCTATGTTTCACTATCTATATGACTCCCCCTGTGCAGCAACAACTGTAACTAAACATTTCAAGCACAAATTTAAGGACGCATATAGAGGTGAATGCGATTTTAAATTGATAAATAGCCTAATATGCACATTATAAATTCATAATTGTTCTGAATTATTTCTCAACTGTGTTTAATCTCTTTATGCAGAATTATGCACAGTTATTCATAAGCTGATTCACAATCATGACATACTAAAAATGTTGCTTATTTAAGTAGCTTCAATGTAGTTAGCTACTTTTTGTACTGTAGCTAACTACTTTTTAAAAAGAGTAGCTTGCCTGTAGCTTAACTACATCAAACTATTAGTAGCATAAAAATCTACAGCTTCAAAGAAGTTTCTCCAACACTGCTGACATAATAGAATGTTTACAATAAAACAATACAGAAAACAAATTCTGCTGACACGCCTCTGTCCAATGTTCACATCGTTCTCTCCTCTGATCTGCTTTCAGAGTGAATATGGCACTCATAAGCAGCTGTGTGATGAGGATCTGAAGAATGCTGTGTCCATCCACCACTCTCTAGCTATGAAGGCAGCAGACTACAGCAAGAGACCCAACGTGTTTTACCTGCGCACTGCTGACTGGAGGGTCTTCCTGTTCCAGGCCCCGTAAGTCTTCAAGCATGTGTGCATAAATTATATATTTTTTAAATCAAGCTGATACTGCACAGTTATTGTCCTGTGAGTTCCTGTAAGAAGTACAAATCCTGTACTGCATCAGGAGATACATAAAATTATAAAATATGCTTAAGGTAAAATGATTTATGATTTAAAAAATTAATGAATTAAATTAATTGATTTATTCCTTAAATTGAAACAATGGAAACTTCTGGCTGGTAATAAGAATGGATTTTCAAAACTTTCACAAAAGTCTCCATACATAGGGGGAATTAACATTTTATTTTATTTTATATATTTTTTTTTTAGCAAAATGTAACTTTATTTACAAGACATGTTCTGCATGTTTGCCATGTCTTTGTAAACACATATGGAGTCGTAGCTCCCACTCAAAATTAACTTGTATTAACACATCTGGTGTTACTGTACACATGTAATTGTGTGTCCATAGCAACGTTGCGACAGCTTCCCAATCCAGCCATGAGAATGATTTCAACATGTTCTTCTTTTGTCGAAGGCATTCTTAAAGGCTGTCTGAAAAAAAAAATAAGTATAAAAAAAGATATTTTGCTAAAAAGTTCTCATTTTAAAACACTAATAAAAAAAACACACACACAGTCGTGTGAAAAAATAAGTGCACATATTTTTTTGACATATTTGTACAAGCTAGCATGTGAGCTATTTCAATCATTTATTCAACAGAAATATCAATAGATGTGATATTCTTGGAAAAAGGTAACACACCCTTAGCCTCAGAAGCTAGTATTGCTCCCTTTAGCAGAAATAACTTCTTGTAGGCATTTTGCATAATCGTCCACCAGTCTCTGACATTGCCTTGCTGGAAATTTTGACCACTTTTCCATGCAATATTCTTTCAGTTGCAAGATGTATGACGTTTTTTTTTGCATGCACTGCACATTTCACATCCCCCACAACATTTCAATGGGGTTCAAATCCAGGCTTTAACTAGGCCATTACATAATCCTCCATTTCTTATTTTTAGGATTATTATTCTGTTGAACGGTCCACTTTTGGTTAAACTTCAACTTTTGAACAGATGGCCTCACATTATCTTCATCTTTGATATGATGCAGAATTCATAGCTGAATCAATAAATGCAAGTTGTCCAGTCCCTGAGGCACCGAATCAACATCAAGCCACAACATTTCCACCATTGTGCTTCACAGTTGGTACGAGGTGCTTCTACTTAAAAGCTGTCATTGGTATAATGGAATGATATATTTCAAATAATTTGGAGATCTTTTTTAAATCCCTTGCCAGACTCGTACGCATCCACAACCTTTTTTCTGAAGGCCTTACAGAACTCTTTAGATCTTGGCATGATGACACCACACACCTCAATAACAAAGGGAACACCAGACACTAGATATGAGAGGGGTATAAATAAGACTGGTTCCACCTGCACTCCCTAAGCAGGTTCTAATCACTGGCACCCAAACTTCAACACCTGATTCTAATTTTATGGATTTGAAAGTGTGATAAATGTAGGGGTGTACTTACTTTTTTCCTTGTAGCTGATCTGTTTTTTGTTCATTTAAATTGTGAAACTTACTACAAAATGTCAATTTTATGTGTCATTTGATACAATGTATCAACTTTATTAATAGGTACTGTTTCAAAGAGGATAAAATGTTTGCTTGTCCAAATATGTCAAAAAAGCCAACAATTTCCATGGGGTGTACTTATTTTTTCACAGGACTGTATACACACAAACACACACCACACACACACACACACACACACACACACACACACACAAACGTGCACACTGAGTGCCCTGACTTCTGGGTGTTGATTAAATGCAGAGCTCATAGTGACCTCGTCAGAGAGCTCCACCCTGATGGATGTTCTGTCATGTGGCTCTCAGGGGAATGGATCCTCTCCAGCCTGAGAGTCTGGCCTAGATAAATCTACCGAAACACTCGTGCACACAGTGCTATTCATGAGAAACGTAGTCCTGCACACTCAGAAATATACACTTGTGTAGTTTACAGGATTGCTTCAATTTCTATTTCTTTTGGTCTTCTATATCTGTTTGTAGTGCAGCATTTTTAAATGGACATATTTATACGTCCCCTGCTGATTTAGAGTTCACAGCCAGATTATGAGCTCATTCATCGGGAGGGTGTACATGTAGGTGTGTTTTCACAAAGAACAGTTTCTTCTGAGCTGTGAAATAATTGCACTTATATATAATACATTTCTCTAAATACATAATTACACTTCAATTCATAAAAAAAAAATCATGAGCATTTGGAAAACAAGTGACCGTACAGTAGGTCTGAATCTTTCTTGCAACGGGAACAATCTTTCTTGGTCCCATTGCCAGCCTTCACACTGTAATGAACAGCCACTATTCCTGTGCAGCAGAACCTGCTAATGACCCTTTTGAGGATATTTTTTAATGCATGCAGGCTGTCATGAGCTGTGAATTTTGCGTAAACTAGCAAAATGAAACTCATTAACATGTATATGAAAATACTGCAGAGTTCTGTAACCTGATATTATATGCATACTGTAGATTTGCTAACAAGCTGACTAAAACTTGGAACAGGACATGTTGTGACAAGTTGACCTAATTGTCATTTTTGACACCTTGCCCTGGGAAAAGATCATACCCCAGTGCACTTTAAGCAAACCCTGCATCCACCGTAATTAATGGACTTAAAGATCTGCTTTCTGGTAAAAAAATACAAAAAACAAAAAAAAAACACTTTCACACACGAACTGTTGAACTCTAAAATTGAGTAAAATGAGTCAAACTCTCAGTAAACCCAGCCTCAAATATAACCAAAATAACCGTAATCCTCCTCAGTCTTGAGCTGAATGTATCAACATACTTACCATTTCTACTCTTGTCAGTTCATATTTATTATATTGCTTAAAATAAAACAGTACAGTGCAACATAACCCATCTGTCATAACAACCTGGAGTCAATGCAGTACTTATCTTTTCTTCATTCCCTGTGGCTGCTCTCTTTTCTCTCCCAGCAATGCAGAGCAGATGCAGTCCTGGATCACGCGCATCAACACAGTGGCAGCCATGTTCTCTGCCCCTCCCTTTCCAGCAGCCATCGGCTCACAGAAGAAGTTTAGCCGGCCTCTTCTACCAGGCTCCACCACCAAACTGTCCCAGGCACTTAACGTTCTTGTTTCAACTTCTTTTTAAAACTTTATTCCCTTGAGCCACCAACCCACTTATTAGGAAATGTGTGTAAATTTGGCAATTTGACACATTTTGAAAGAGCTGTTCATACATTAGTTCATCATATTAGCAAAGATTTCATCTGCTTTCCTTGTGGTTTAAACAATATTAAATATTGCCATTCTTTGCAGAATGAGAAAAGCAAGAGAAATGTATGTCCCACAGCATTCTGCTTCAAATTTTTAGTTAAATGCACAGCTTCCCTGCTTTTTCTTTCCTTTTTCTTTTCTTTTTTTTTGTTTTGAGACCGAAAAATGCCTATTCAGAATACTCAGAACTATTTCTGACTTTAAACGTGGTCAGATTTTAAAGAAATAAAACAACATGGGACAATACTTTTCTAGAAGAATAATCAATAAAGCAGAGTAACTGTTACTACACTAAAGTTCCTGTAATAGATCATCCCAAAGTGTTTGATTCCTCTTATATCACTACAATTTGCCAACACTAGTAATATTATATTTAAGAAAGACACGTCACACATTTTATTCGTTTATAGTTCGTGTTACTTCCATATGTTATAGTAGCTATAAAAGGTTGTTCTTTTTCTATTTCTTTTGTCGACAAAGAACGCAGCTTGCCATGTTACCAAGAAACTGCAGACTCCTCTGTCTTGAAGACTTTTCCATTTTGGAAAACTTCAAGTTACAGCTTTTCCTTCTGACTGATACATAGCTGGCACTGGAGGCTCATTCCAAAAATGCTAAATAAATGTCTTCTCACAGAAAACCACCATTTCAACAGTTACGGATGTTTTTTTTAATCATTTATGTGGAACATCCACCAGTTGTTATTGCACTGTAAGTTAATTACTAGTTACTAAGTTGTTTGAACATTTTTTTCTATAGAAACGATAACACATTAGAACAAGGGCATTAATTTAAATCTGTGTCCTGCAGCCAGCACAATTGTTAAAGCTACTGTTAATAGAAAATGAATCATCACCCTCTGACCAGATTATGTAACAGATTATTAAACACATTATCCACTTTGGCATGATCTCAGTCTGTCAGTTCTGAATTAGATGTATACGTGAATGTTTTAGCCTGATGAGTTATTGGTTGTTGTTATTGAATTTTTAGTGTTTGCAAATATAGCTGATATTTTCCATTATTTTCTGGTAACTCTCTGCTTAGGAGGAGCAAGTGAAATCTCATGAAATGCGCTTCAGATCTGTCTCCTCTGAGCTGCAGGAGCTGCGCTCTATTCTTCATGAGCGGAAGCCCAAGGGGAAGGAGCAAGAAGAGGCCAAGCAGCGGGAGGAGTACCTGGAGTTTGAGGTGAGGCTTCCTGCTGAAGATTATTTCATTCTTCTTTAAAGCTCAAAAGGGAACCCATTCTCTTCTGAGTGATGCCGGATAGTGGGATTAAAAGCATTGCAGTATAGAGGGGTAAAGAGAAAAGGCAGACAGTACTAAGTGTGTTGAAATTATGTTCAATATGAGCAAACTGTGAATATGAGTCCTGGGATGAGAACAGAAAAGTCATTATGATTACAGCAGCAGTTCTTAGGTCTACAGTATCCAGATGAGATGATCCACAATTGACATGTGTCATGTCTAATTCACTTTGCCTTCTCTGAGCATTAGTTGTTTTAGTTCATGACCAAGATCTGAAATAGTTCCAATTCTCTGCAAGCATTCGAAAGCTCTAAATACAAATTCGTCCATTCATCTTTTAGAAAACCCGCTATGGGACATACGCCATGTTACTGAGAGCGAAGATTCGCATGGGTGAGTCAGATCTGACGGCATTCGAGGCTCGTTTGTTTACTGATGGCACTCTGCAGCGCACCAGCTCCAGCCCCACGCTGGCACACGACACCAGCCACGCCAGCGCCAGCAGCTGCAGTTCCAGAAGTAAGAAGAGCAGCCGAAGTGAGGGCCAGAGACATAAGCCAGCCGTAAAACAGTGAGTCCACTATCCAGAGCACTTGATAGCTGCTTTATGGTGCTTCTGATCCAGACTGAAAGGCTGAGAAGAGCATCGATATGAGGGGAAAAAATGGCAGTTTGTGCACTACACTGCAGTGGCCGCACACGTCGTGCACTCGGAGGTGATCGAAGATCGAAGCTGGGTATGATTAGTCACCTCGCTTCCTCATGAAAGCATGTTTTTGTGGCCAGTGAATGCAAAACAGGCCTACAGAGGGCAGAGGAGTGTGAATATAGCCATCCTCCCTTTATCTTTATTACCTTTTTAGCCTGGCTTTATACTTCTCTTAGCTTAACATATATGCTGTATAGAAGGCATAGACTACTTAAAGCTTTTTGCGCACCTTTTTTTTTCCTTATCAAACAACATGCCCACACAAGCCAAGTACAAGACTAAGTACACCACAATGGATTTGAAGACCGTGTTTGAAGACAAAATCTGAGCCTCTTTGTTACGTGGAAGCACATGCATTATCACAGAGGTAAATTCCTTTTTTTTGATTACTAGAAGTTGTGTCCCAAATTTTTTTTCTCCAATTTTCTTGCTTGAACATACCTTTGGATAGGATAATGTGCTTGTATAGATTTTCTGAAATCATCTTTCGAGCATGCTTGTGATGTAAAGACAATCAGTTCCCTCTTTGCATTCCCTGTGTATGTATTGTATTTTTTATTTATTTATTTATTTTTTACCTGAAAGCACACTACAGCTCGCAAAAATGATTAGTTTAGAGGCATGGTTCTCAAAGCTTGGTCTGGGAACCCCCACAAAGTAGGACCACAAAGGGGTCCATGAAGTATAGCCAGGGGGTCCATTATGTTTTTTGTTTCTATTATTTTGTTACAATGATTGAGTTCAGTCCCCTCCAAATGTATTGGACTGGCAATGACAATTCTTTTTATTATTTTTTTTTGCTATACATTGAAGACATTTGGGTTTGACATCAAAACATGAATATGACATGATAGATCAGAATTTTAGCTTTCATTTCCTGATATTTACATCTAGATGTGTTAAACACCTTTTGTTTGAACCAATCCATTTTTTCAAGTGATCAAAATATACTGGAACATGTGACTGAGGTGTTTCTTGCTGCCCAGGTGTGCTCTGTTAAATTGATTGTTTAAAGAATTAAAGGCTCTGAATGTCTACTCTTGGTTTGAGCCCTATTGAGCTTTGGGGGGTGTCTGAAGGGAGACACCCCCCAAAGCAAACAACAACTGAAAGAAAAGAATAATGCAACAGTTTGGTGGTCATTGGTTCACCGACTTGATGCAGTTATTGCAAGCAAGGGATACGCAACCAAATATTAAGTGTTATTTAATTTAGGACTATCTGTTTTTATGCTTTTACTCACCTAAAAAAATGGGTGGTCTGCCACCAAAGGTGCCATGTTTTTATTTGGAATTGTAAATATGAAGAAAAGAAAGCTGAAAGTCTGATCTATTGTTTTATATTCACCTTTTGATATCAAACCTAAATGTCTTCAGTGTATAGGGAAATGAATAAAATTGGCCTTGCTGTTCCAATATTTTGGAGGGGACTGTATTAGCCTGGTTCAAGTTTGGCCCGAATGATTATAATCCAAACCTCAGGAACTCAAAAACATGCAGGCATCTGAATAATGGTAACTTGAACCTAATGACACCTTGGCATTATTTAAAAAAATATTTACTAAAAATGAAATTTGATATAAACTTGTTCTATCCAAGTAAAAGAATTAAAAAGTTATGTGGGCCCAATAAATAACCAAAATACAATATATTATGCTGGACTATGTTTTTAAAAATAAATCAGTGCTGTGAAGGATCGCAGATTTAATTTAACGTTAAAGGAGATGCAAAATGTTTCAGAACGACTGGTTTAAAAGAAGGTGTGTCATGTGCACGTAGGTATCACCAGCAATGTTCTGCTTTAGTGTTTATGTGAGAATTGTACATTGTGTATGCTGACTCTGAATGTGGATGATTGAAAAACATAGATTAGATGAAAAAAATGAACGTTTCTACTGATGACCTTATTGTGTGGCAAAGACATTTTCTTCTCAGGCTCCCGTTTTCAAATACTGCAGTGATGCCACATTTCTGCTGCCAGAAAGGGGCAGTAGAGGAGAGATAACCTGTATTACCTCAACTGTATTGCAGAACAATTATTTATATTGAGCTTAAAGGAATTATAGCACAGGTATTGAGGCAGACACAAATGGGACTGAATGTCTGTGAAGTATTTCTTAATGATGTATTTTCATCATAGCAGGAACTAAAGAATCCGATATATTGTAAAATATAAAAAGAAAAAAAAAGAAAAAAATCTGTTACCAGGTAGGTCACAAAGAGCTAAAATGACTGTTAGAGCTGCAAACTTACGAATGAGAAACAAACAAACAAAAAAAACATATACAGGCGGCTGACAACTTAAAGAAAAAACATGTTATGCTGTAGGCATTTTGCTGGCATGTTTTGGGTCCACTTGTACCCTTCAAGCAAAAAGTCACCTCAAATCATTACAAAGTTCTTCTGACTTATCATTCTGATCCAAACATGACTGATCATAATAACTGACTGATCATTTTGATCATTTAGACTGACTGACTGATCATTTTGATCCAAACATTGGAGTGATGGGAGTAGTCTCTTCCAGGATGACTTCACTACAGGGCACAACGGCTCACTTACTGGTTTGATGAGGATAAAAATGATGTAAATTGAATACTATGGCCTTCACACTCACCAGATCTCAACCCAACGGAACACCTATGTGAGAATTTGGAGTGACATGTTATTACAGCTATTATATCTTTTGGAAGAATGGTGTTCATCGCTCCAGTACAGTTCCAGAGATTTGTAGAATGTGGGCCAAGGTACATTGCTGTGAAAAAGTATTTGCCTGATTTCTTCTGTTTTTGTGTACATTTTATTCTAAATAATTTTAGATCTTCAAATGAAGTACAACATAAAACAAAGGCAACCTGAGTAAACTCCAATAGTTTTTAATTAATTCATTTTTTATTGAAGCAAAAAAAAAAAAAAACGTATCCAACACCTCATGTGGAAAAACTAATTGCCCCTTAAACATGGCTTAGTGGTTAGCACGTTCGCCTCACACCTCCAGGGTTCGATTCCTGCCGGGGCCATTGCATGTTCTCCCCGTGCTGCCGGGGTTTCCTCCAGGTACTCCGGTTTCCTCCCCCAATCCAAAGACATGCATGGTAGGCTGATTGGCGTGTCTAAAGTCCGTAGTGTATGAATGGGTGTGTGAGTGTGTGTGTGATTCTGCGATGGACTGGCACCCTGTCCAGGGTGTACCACGACCCATGCTCCCTGGGATTGGCTCCAGGTTCCCCCGCAACCCTGAAGTAGGAGTAAGCAGTAGAAGATGGATGGGTGGACATAAAATATGGTTGTGCCACCTTTAGCAGCAATACCTGCAACCAAACACTTGCGAAACAACCTACTAGGATTTACTTCTATGCTTTGGATCATTGTCTTGATGCATCAAATGACTGGATATTCTCCTTTAGGATTTTCTGCTAGAAAGCTAAATTTATGTTTCCCTCAACTATCACAAGTTGCCCAGGCCCTGAAGCAGGAAAGCATCCCCACACTATCACACTTCCACCACCATGCTTGAACGTAGGTATAATGTTCTGTTTTGTGGAATTTAGTGTTTGGTTTATGCCAGGTGTAACGGGACCCCTGTCTTCCACTTTTGACTCATCAATCCACAGACCATTCTCCCAAAATGTTTGAGGATAATCAAGGTGTGTTTATGCAAAATTCTGAAGAGCCTTAATGTTCCTCTGCATTAGTGGTGGTTTTCACCTCACCACTCTTCCATGTATGCCATTTTTGCCCAGTGTCTTTCTGATAGTAGAGTCATGACCAGTGAAGTCCTGTAGTTCCTTTGATGTTGTCCTTGGCTCTTTTGTGACTTGCTGAATGAGCCGTTTCTGTGCTCTTGGAAGAATTTTGCCATGAAAATAGCCATAAAACCTGGCATGGGGTTAAATCACAAACAAACTTTCATTTTTGGCATAGTATGTTACTGGGTAAGACTTTTAACCAACATCATGCTGTTGAAAAAGTTCTATTTAAGTGTTGATGTGATTGAACGGGGTTTGCAGTAATCAAGGCTGGTTGTGTCTAGTCCAGCTGAACCCCATTATTAAAGCAGTTTCATAGATTTGGGGAATTAGTAACTATGGGGGCAAATACATTGCTCAGTTGGTATTGGATAACTCTTTTGCTTCAGTAAATAACATCCATCCATCTTCTACCGCTTACTCCTTGTTCAGGGTTGCGGGGAAACCTGGAGCCTATCATTATCATTTAAAAACTGTATTTTGTGTTTATTCAGGTTGCCTTTGTTTTATCTTAGAGTTTGTATTAATTTCTGAAACAATTTAGTATGAGATATACACAAAAACAGAAGAAATGACTGTACACTGAAGCTGTTTAAGCAGCTCATGGCGACCCAACACCTTACTAAAACACTTTATGAAGTTTTTTCCTTTAAATTGTCACATCTGTATTTATTCTGACTTTATACACATTAAACATAAGAGCTAAGTCAGCATCTACAGTATAGCACTTAAATTGTGATGCCCCACTGCACTTTGGGTAATATTTGTGCAGACGTTATTGAATGATGAGATCTATTTATATATTGTTCAGATTTATAATTCATGTCTTGTTGACTGTTTGATGAAATGTTTTGACAAAAGTTTTACAGTGTTTTTACAGGGAACACTGAGCAGTTCAGTGACACCACAGTGGTCTACTGTATGTTTTAATACTGTAACATTTTTTGTTAGTTCAGTGTTTGCTTGTAGTTTTACATACTGTATTATGTTTCAGCTGCTCGGTAATAAAATTATTATGCTCTATTGTTTGTATGTTTTGGAGGCATAGATATAATAAAACCATTATCTGCCAAATGTCCAATAGTGAGTTAAGATTTAAAGGCTGAGTGAATCCTTAACCCCAAATAAAAGTTAAACATTCGTTTGTCTTCAGTAACTGCTTTATCCTGGTCAAGGTCATGGTAGATGAGGAGACTATCCCTGGAATACAGGGCACAAGGAGGGAGATTTTCAACCCAGATGGGATGCCAGTCCATAGCAGGGAACCACCACATGCATTCAATCACACCTAGGGGCAATTTAGCATCAATCTGCCAACCTGCATGTTTTTGGACAGTGGGAGGAAACCAGAGAACCTGGAAGAAACCAATGTAATCACGGGAAAAACAGGCTGAATTAAACATTTATTTTTTAAAATAAAATTCAATGATGGCCAGAAAGCAAACACTTAGATGTGCTATGTATAAAACACACATTCAAGCATGGCTCTATTGCACAGGCATACAGCTGAAAAACATACCTCATAAATACACAGTATTAGTAATACACTAAATCATAAGCAATCGCCCAAAGAAAACAAAACAATTGTTTGCATCCAACACATTATAAACGAATACATTAGAACATATTTGAAAACAGAATTGGAAACTAGGGTACCAGGGACACTGCAAATGTTACATCCAGAATATTGAAGATGACTAATATCTCAGTATCTTATTCTTATAACTTCCACAAACTGTGAACTGCAGGGGGCATTTAGAGCACCAATCATAGCATCACGTTCGTTCGGAGTCTCTCGCAACAGAATTGGGTTGCCAATTCTTCGCTGTGACGAGTTGAGAAGGACAACTTTCCATTTGGTTGGTGATAAAGCATCAAATAGAATCAGTTTGTTTCACAGTCATTATCCACAGCTGAAGTGTCTGCTTCCTGACTGCCAAAGCCGCTGTCCACTGTTGTGTCTAGGAGAAGAGGGAACATGGTCAGTCCTGCAGCAGCTACATTGATCGTTTTATGTAAAGAAGTAAGGTGGAAGGTATCTATACACATTTCTGATTTGGTTGTGGTTCATGACCTAATATCCTAGTGTGATCATTATGGTAAGAACGCGTCATACCTGGGCTCTGCTTGTCCTCACTGGGCTGAGTGGCTCTCAGAAGTTGGACCCCTTCTTTCAGACCAAGAGACTGCAACGCATCCACCAACCCCTCTATTGGACCACCACTTAACTGCAGTCACACATATACAGGGCAGGGTAAGCAACATATATCCAGAAACCAATACTGCCTAGTAGTGCTGGGTGATATACTATCAAAATTTTTCTAAATACAATTTCTACTGTTGAGCACAGTCTCTAAACTGTTGCAGATACAGTAGTGTTGTCATGAAGAGTAGATGTTCTTGGTTTGTGTTTCCACATAGATTGTGGTAAGAAAGCAGGATGATATCTACCATTTGATCATGGGGACAAGAAACACTTCGTATCAACAACTTCAATAGCTGTGATTGAGATGTAACCGTTTGACCAGCTTCCAGTCGCAAGCTTCAAACGCATTAGCTGTGTATCTCAAATCAATTCGGGAAATATTTATATGGAAAGTTATATGGATACAACATTGTGTTATATTTTAACTGTCACTAGACTGGATTTGGCTCAGTGCCTTTTGATAATTTCATCTTTAAAAAAAACTTTTGGTTAATGTGTTCTGTGGTTTATTTTATTGCAGAATACATAATTGTTTAATTATTATAATTAAAAAAAAATCTTTGTGCAATCCCTTAGGTTTTTAAAATACTCCAATTACTTGTTTGATTTAACGGTCAAAAAGATCTTGTGTCATTTTAGTTTGCATTTGCTTTAAAAAGTGCATACAGCGATACATAACACTTATGTATTGTCACTGGATAATATTTTTTAAATAATAGAAATCTTTAACTACATCAACCTACCCAAAATGCACAGTAATAAATACAATTCCAAATAAATGTAAAATATAATTGAACACCTTCAACATATAATGCTGAAAAAAGCAGGTGTGTTTTATTCACAACACACTGATATGAGGTGCTAAAAACTTTCTCTCACCTGGTAGTTTTCTAGAAGGTTCTGACAGGGGGAGGGGCTGTCTGTGTACAAGTGTGCCAGGGTGAGCATGCCGAGTTTCTCTGCCAGCTCTTTCCATGGCACTTGGCATTTGTTGAGGATTCCACACAGCTTACTGACTGTTTCGTTGTCCAGAGACTGGCTCACTGCACAAAGATATATTATATATTCATTAATTATAGTGTGTTATTTTGGGATGCTTGCTATTAAAAAGGTTTAATACAGAAAACTAGAGAACCTGCTGGAACCTTGCTTACCTTCTTCAGTGCTCTTTTTTGTCTTCTTGGATGAAAGGTGACTTGGCTTTGTAGTATCCAACAGATCTTTAACCTGTATAGAAGAGTGGTGTTAGTATGGCTCACCTGCTATACAATGACACACCAGCATACACAATCACAGTAACTGTACTCTCTGCTGCATATCTCACCTTCTGACAGTTGGCCAGGTCAAAAGGAGTGTGTCCAACTGCTGGTCTCTTGCGTGGGTTGACTCGACTTCTCTCTGATGATATTGACAGTTCTTGTACGTGGTCAGCTATGTCCTTCTTGACTCGTCCTTCTCCATCGTCTCTCCTTTCACCCTGGTCTTCCTCATCAGAGGAGGAGGAGTAACAGAATAGTGGCTCATCGTTCTCCAGTTGTTTATCTGCGCCTGAGGTGAGGAACATAGATTACATGTAACCAACCTCTCTTTGATACTCCAGTGAACAGAGTCTGGGATGAAAGTGTTTCACTTTACCTGCTGCTATAAGCATGGAGCAGAGGGGCGGAGAGCCGAGACTGGCAGCCAGATGCAGTGGACTGTTTCCTCCAAACGTACACGCGTTAATGTCAGCCTTCAGCTACAAGACAACCAGAGAGCCATGAGTCCTGACAAATCAATCTATGCTAAATGTTATCTACGCTCATTCTTATAGTACAACTTGTGTTTTCCTTTTTTCTGGGATTTTCATGAATTTGGTCATTGGCCAATTCCCACTGCTAGCTAGCTCTCTCCCATCAACCAGGAATGGTGATGCTTCCTCTGAGACAAATGAATACAGCAAACATGGATTCAAACCCACAACCCATAAGCAAGACAGGTGCTTTTCTGTTGCACCACTTGGGAGCCTTATATCTTGCGGTTTATTTATTTATTTGCCCCAAATTCTGTCCCACTTTCTTCCAATCGCACAACAGATAGCAATCTGGGAGGGTGAGGACTAACATATTTTTCCACCACACTGCTGCTCATGTAACACTGTTAAACACTCTTTGTTAAGCTGTACCAACTGCCTTATTTATTATACATGAGTAAACATTAAATTGGCTATTGTTGCACTGATTGGCAGGGGAAAGGGATGGTCCATACCACCAAAAAAGCAGGGCCAGATATGGTCTCTTGGACTCCTGGGCCAGACAGCTAAGATATCATCAGAATTTGAATTTGCAGTCTCCAGACAATAAAGTGACATCAGACCATTATGTTTAGACTGTTAGACCATTGTACCACTTAGGATCCCACTCTGTTGCATAATTTTCACTATTTGTGTTTTTTAGCACCTCTCATGATTTTTCATTATAAGAAGGTACTAATTTCACAAATATGTATATTGTCCAGGTCATTACAATTTGGTCAAGTATAACCGAATTGAGAAATATTTTTGCTGCAAATTGTACATTTTGTTTTTATATACCTCAGTAATGAGACTGCAGACCACTTTGAAAAGGTTCTCCTTAACAGCCAGGTGTAGTGCTGTGCAACCGCTTTTCTGTTCGGGCATGTTGATCTTGGCCCCAGCCTCCACCAGCACACGCAGGCAGCGCTCGCCTCCTTTTCTCACGGCCAGGTGCAGTGGGTACAGACCTGAGTACGAGTCAGAATAAAAGAGGGGGGGGGGGGATCAGCGCAACTATAACATACAAAGATTTCAACATAGTGGAGCATAATAACACCATTATTCTTATGCTAATAACTCCCACGTGTAGCTGCATGAGCTGCTAATGCTGAGAATATATTAGTCGCATATAATAGAATATAATAATGTTACATCCACTATGCTAAATTAGTATTTCTTGGCAATGGAGTGCAACTGCAATAGTTGCAGAGCCTACCAAATACATGGCTGCACTTATTACTTTAATTTACACCACAGTGTGTGTAACAATCATCACTGGCAAATACTGTGGTAAAAGAGGAATGTAACATTTCAGCATATGCTTTTATTGGAAAACAATAGGAACTGCAACTCTGCTTTGCCTCAAGCATGGTCTTCACCTGTATAAAAATGGGCTCCTTAGTTATTTTTCCAGTGGCTGAAGCTATGTACCTCCTGTTGGAATAATCATGAACCTCACGTTCGAATAATCATGAACCTCACCTGAGAAGTCAGCGGTGTTAAGCAGGTGAGAATGGCGCTCTACTAGCATGTTTAGCAAAACTCTCAGGACGGCCTCGTCTCCGGCATGAGCAGCCAGATGCACTGCTGTCCGTCCATCACTGTCCAGTAAGGTAGGGTCTGCTCCTACTCTTAGCAAGATCTCCACCAGTTTGGGCTGCTGGGTGATCACAGCCAAATGCAACGGGGTCTGGACAGAAGGAAGTCACGAGGAGCAATTAATTTAATGTGTATTAAAGTCACCCTAAACTTTATCAAATGTTAGGATTAAATCCTTTGGGAAGGTCGATTTGAGTGTGGTCAGTGTTGGAGAATGCAGATGTTTCATTCATTCTTTTAAGAAACAAAGGAGAGATAAAAATAACATTTACAATTCTAGTTTTCAAGACATTCTAACAGCCCATCATGTTCCAATATGTAAATGCAAGCCATGCAAAAAACATTTTGTATGCTGTTATTATAGCGGTTTACCATATGAGGTGAGTTGGGGGAAGTTTTAGGGTTTTAGGGGCAGATCTGCATATTTACAAGATCAGGAGTTCCTCTTCATGCTGTCTAATGATATCAACAATTGCTCGATATCTTCCTTCTATAGCTGGAGACTATTCAACCATGCACTTTTACAGAAAGATGCAATTTAATTGACTTGGTAGATGACCAACCACAGACCTTTTGCATGTACAAAATGCTCACTTATCTTGTTTACTCACCACAAAGGTCTGAGAACATGTTTAAGTCTATGGACTATATCTTGCTCATATGTACAGTGCAGTACATGGAAGTGCAGAGAGCCAATCAGATTGTACTCTTCATCATTGTGAAGCTCTTGGCCAGAAAAGTGTACAAAAGATATCTGAAGCTGAGAAAGTTGTGGTAATTACCTGGTTGAGGTGGTTGAACTTGTTGATGAATTTGAATTGAGGAGTCTTTATGATAGTCTGAATAAGCTTAGTGGCCACTTCTGGCTGCTGGTGGATAATGGCCAAATGTAATGGGCTGTAAAACACCACAACAAGGAAATTCATTAGAAACTGGTCAGGGTTTATCTGATGATGTTGCTGCGTGCATCAAGTTAGAAAAAAAACCCACACACAAAAGATTTGAGTATTTTCACAAAGTGAAAATAGGCTTTTTGCACACTATACACTAGGCTTTTTAATGACTAAATTATTCAAATAATTTTCAGGGAACCCCGAGTGTGTAGCTCTTCATAATTTCCTTTTACAAGGAAAAACCGAGACTGAAGAGACTCACGTGTCTCCATTCTCATCCTGCACTCCACAAAGTTGTCTCTGCATGGCCAGGAGGAAGCGTACGTCCCCTGTGCTGCAGTAATCCAACAGGGCCTTTGCACTGAGCTTGGCTGCTGCGGTGGAGTGCTTCTGTAGAGCAGAGGCTGAAAACACAGAATCACATGATGCACGTTAGTGCAAACGCAGCATAAACCTTCACAACACAGCATTCTCCACTGGGCAAAATGTTTATAGCTACTGCTATGCTGCTCACCAATCTGAACGAGTTGTTGCTGTGAAGCTAAGCTGGTGGGCATCTCTTGCTGTTGCTGCTGTTTTTCCTGGGCATTATCCAGATGTGGTGCAGATCCTGCCATCTGCGTGCCTCCTGAAAATCCACCACAGCTGCCACCGTAGAAGCTCGACCCATCCACATTATTAAAATGAAATCCTATAGAAATGAAATAGGTATGTTTCCATCTGAACATTTCAAAAATTGTTATCAAATTTCCAGGAAAAATAAAATCATTTTTGTTGTCCCAGAAAAAATAAACGTCAATCACGTTTCCATCAGCACTGTTCAAGACTCATTGTCAGTCTGCTGCTAATTCAGGGACTAGGTCACACATTCACTACATCCTCATTTACTCAAGGAATCTGTTTCCGTCACTCTTCCTGCATCATGAGTCTGCAAAAGTACCCAAATTCTTTACTCAAGTAAACGTCTAATTCCTCATTTAAATAAAAACTCCTCATTTACAAGAATGGGAAAAGGAAAGATTTCTGCCTCAAATCACACTAATTTTAGTTAAGGATGGAAAATTAGTGCCTATTTTACCAAGTAACATGGGAAAAAATTAGCTAAGGAATTTAAATCAGCTCCTTTAAGTTGAGAGGTCATGTGGTGTTTGAAAATGTAGTCAGTTAAAAAATTTTCTTTCAGCCAAGTCAAAAACATTAGCTGGAAAAAAAAAATCAAGTATATTGATTACCTCCCAATATTCCTCCTCCTCCACTTCCTCCAGGACCTCCAAAGCCCCCAGCTCCTCTGCCCAGGCCCCCTGCTCCACCCTGTGGTCCCCGCCAGTGGTCATAGGATTGTGGAAGAGCCTTCATCCTCTTCCGCTGAACCTCCTCTTTATCTGAGGACACCATGTTAGAAAGTTTTATATTAAGATGCTTAATTTAAAACAATTAGTCTGACAAAAAAAGAACAGTGTGAGGCAAATTGAATGGATAAAATGGATGAAAAGTTTAGCAGTTATGAAGACTGACCTGGATATTGTGGGACGTAGGTAAACTGTTTGGGTTCACTGCAGTCCCCACCCTTCTTCCTCTTGAGTTGCAGAAAGACAGTGACTGGTCGCTCTATCTCTTTGTGATATGGTGGCGTTTTAAAGACAATGGCATACTGGAAGAGGGCGGAGACAAACAGTGTAAATGATAACATTCAGCCACTAAATAAAGAACACTGTACTTTCCACCAAGATATTTTTTTTTTTAAATACCTAAAAGTCCACCTTAATCACAAGTGGACATGGCTAAACAATGAGTAAGTGAAGTCCATGCACAACTAAGCTATATTCTATAGTATAAATCCAAAATAACAATGTACTGATTTTTAACACACCTGTTTGTGTACATCAGTGGGAGAGAAATCACCGAATGCTTCCCAGCCTCCCTCATCATCCTCCTCATAGAAACGAATCTCAATATCATCTGGAAGCAGGAATATATCTGTCTCAATCAATCTTTTACAGAAAGACATTATGTACATACCAGCGCAGAGGAATAGAGCTTTTACCTTTTTGAACTTTGTCGCACAGCAGGAAGATCTCATCCCCTCCCATCACCGAGCCACAAGTCTTGTCCATGCGTGAGATCTTGAGATTGGACGCATTGGGAGATTCTGGAAAAAATGTTGAGTCATTAAAACACTGACGACCGAACATCTCACGAACATAAAATCTATAAGTAAATTGAGAAGAAGAAAACATACTGCTGTCATAGATGGGGTTGGACACGACTGGTTTCAAAGCTCTGGTGAATGCTCCGTTGCTGTCCTTAAGGTAAGCTGTGAACTTTAACCTCACTATATTAAGGTCCATGCTCTTGCCCAGCTCTTTTGCTTCTCGCACAATAGCCTGCTCTTCTGTATCTGTACCATTCAAAATTAGAGATTCAACTTTAATTTGCTTTCGAATTTTAAAAATGTAAATCTTGCTTTGGTTTAGAAAAAAGTACCAAAGTTCAGATACACTTGAAATAACAACACAAATCAGTCAAGTTCTTAATGATTGTAATAACTTATAACAATCGAAAGTCGATTATATCCGTCTTGAAGAATTTAGAATTTCCAATACGTTATAAAATTTTACAACTTTCAGTTATTTGCTCTATTTGTCATGGTGTTAAATTCTACCCTTGTGAGCACAACCAGGAGGTCTGTGAATTTGCTCCTTGGGAATCACTTTCATCCATACTGTAGGCTTTGCTAATATTATAGAAGTGCTATTTAACTAATGCTATAAGATAGGACTCCGAATTAGCCTGAGTTGAAGTTATACTTGTGTGGTGGATTTTCTATTTTCATGTTGCTTTAAAGTCAGTTCACATCAATGTATGTTTGATGTTAAAAATATGTATGAAATTATGTTAAAAAAGTGATGATACAAAGTATCAAAAAGGTATGACAAACCCAACTATCCAGCTAGATTTTGTTCTTTGCTGCAACAATAAATAATGTTACTTAAGAGAGTGACAGGGTAGGAGAGAGCAAAGAAAGAGGAATAACATGAGACTGAGTAATCATGCTTGGTTTGTGTGTCTCACCGCTAAAGTGGTATCCAGGCTGCTTCGCTCTCTTTTTCTCTTCTCTCAGTCTCTTGGTCAGAACATCCACCACTCCTCTTTTAGTGACATGAAGAATACCCAAATTGCTGAACCTGGAAAAAAAAGGGGTACACAGAACACAGTACAGCGGTTACACCAAAATATAATAAAAACACCAACTGGAACTTAACGATTCTGCCAAATGGACATTTTGTATAGATTTAAGCAATTCATTTGGGCAGGCATCAAATACATGAAAAGACTGCGAAAGCTTTCACCCCAGTCATGGCAGAGGTACTGAGAGGTTTGATTAGTTTTAAGTGAAGAATCTTCCCCATAAGCGCACACTTACTGTGCTGTGAGATCGTTAGGACCCACGTCTATGCTGCACGTTCCGTTCTCGTTGCACTGTTTTCCAACAAGGCTGTGTGCATGGACACGAGGGGGCTCGGTGTGTGTCACGAGCTGCACCTCGACGCGAGCATGCCCCACATAGTTAAACACCTGAACAGGGAGACAAACCGCATAAGCATTCCATTCGTAAGCAATACTGTGCAGCCATTCAATTATTTCATAATTCATGTTCATTTGAGAAATAACAGGACATTATTGAAGCTTCTGATACGTTTGTGTGCAGCTTGTCACCTTAACAGTGGGATATGTCCGCCTGTTCCTCTCACTGGAAGCGCCTGGTAGACCCCCATGAGATGGACCCTCACACTCATAACGAAACCGGAAGCCTCTCTGACAACACACGTCATTAACGTTAAAGTGGAGCTGCACTTTATGATTAAAGATGATCGTCGGGAAGTCAAAATAAGAAATCATGGGGAATTTCCCTTGAACATTGCTTTTGTTCACAAGACACATAACGTAAGAGTGCCACGTGGTTTATTGTCTGCCTGTCTTACACTTATTCATCTTCTGTAAATAAATAAATACGTAAAACGCACAAACATTTAATTAGAAATAATTACGTTCTTTCTCATGAAATATGCACTACCAGTTAAAGGTTTGGACATTAAATATTAAGTAAAAAAAATTATTCACTCATTTCATAGTTTTTACGTTCAATTATTGGACTCACATTTTGCTAGCAAATCAATACGTGTTGAGAAGTGTTGCCTTCAAACACATAATCCCTCTGCTATAATCACAACATCACACTGCAAAAGCTATTTGTTGATTTTAAGAAAACAGATAAATCAATGTGCCTGCTTACTTGTTTGGGCTCCTCAATTATCTGTAAGTAAGGTCCATGAACTGAAAGAAACAGAGACGATGTCAACACCACTGACTGACTGACCATAAGAAGCCATTTACAGAACCATCAAATACACTTGAATACACAGAGTCAAACATTCAAAACGCACTGAGGAGGTTTTCTCACCTGTTTCTGGAATGCAGGGTTCACTTTTAATATCGAACGTGGACATTAACTGATGATAGGAGATGTCCATATCAAACTGTGAAAATTACAGACTTGGTTTAAAAAAAAAAAAGGACTGATTTGTTTTTATATATTAAATAAACCATAGGCCAGTGTTGCTCAGACTGAAGCGTTTTCAGTGCATGATAACATAAGCCACCAGCTCAGACAAACACAAACTTCTCTTAGTTGCTGTGGAATGTTATGATAATTTCTGGTTCAGTCGTTTTTGCTCATGTACAGTAAGCAATAGTGAGTAGGTGGGGATTTGTTTAGGTTTTCTAGTCGTCATTTCAGAGGACCGAAAAATACTGTAGCAGAGGCGATAAATGTGTGGGGGAAAAAAACTACTGTAATTCAGTGATGCTAGTTTTCTATGAACCAGCGTGGCTTCTTTAGCAGATCCTCTGTTGTAGCCAATCACATGTGTTTATGTAAATTATTTAGCTAAAGAGTCAGTAAGGAAAACTAAATGTTTAAAGTCAACACGACAGAGAATTGCACTTTTTTATGCTCCAGTTCAAAACTGATATCTCATCTGTTCAGAGTCAGTGGCACTATTCAAATATGGAAGCTCCGGTGCAAAACAAAACATCAACTCAAATATTTATCTGTCTTATTTATAGCCATGATCTAATCAAAAATCTAAAAATCCAGACAGCCATGTTGCATTCAGCTAGCCATATTCAGAGTAACACTAAACTTTGGTAAAACAAAACAATCACACAGTAAATAGTGTGCCAAAATGAAAAGCCTTACCCCGTTGTCAAAATTTTTCATGCCGTACTGATTTCCGTCCATTCTGTAATGTAAGAGAAGCAGAGTCAAGTGTTAATCAGGCACCAGATTTAGAGCATAAAATCTCCCTAGAGCTCAAAAAGAACCCTGATCAGTCATGCCCGTGATTCAGAGAATACTGCCCAAGTCTTTAACACACTGCTGCGACTGTTCCTCTAAACTACCTCCTGCCTTTCCCCATCTTACTAATCCAATCTATGACACAAAAACAGAGGTAAAGATCTTCCCCATTTAATGTACCTGACAAACAAAATGGAGAGAAGCCTTCAAGGTTTAGCAACGCCACGGATGAGGTTGGTTTCACTTTCTAAAATGCAGAAAAAGCATATCCAGTGGTGTTTTTCTCCCTTAGTCTCTCTTGCTCTCGCTCGCTTGCGTGCTCTCCACCCTCCCTCCTTGCGTGCGTTACTTCCAGGAAGTAGGGCAGTGAACAAACATAGAGGAAAGCCCCGAGAATACCAGCTCAGTACTGCCTCTGATGTCAGAAGATGAGACACACACGTACACAGAGCTGGTGGGAGGGCTTCTGTACAATTGAGCTGCTTTTGTTTACTTGCAGAGAGAAAATGTACAAAATGTAGACTGATTTGCGATGATTCAGTTGTTTAAAGTAAAACATTTATAACTTGCATTGCTTAAAATTTCTGTTCTGGTCAGATCAAAATGAAGTCTTATTAAAACCGGAGCAATATCAGAACACTAAATGACTACGAAAGGATTTTTCCCCCCTATGAAACTGAGAACGAGATTCGAGATTAAGTTCAACTCAGTTTGCACTTAGGCTAATCAAGGTTCAACAAAAAAGTGAAAACGAGTGGACGAAGTGGTAAATGGAGAAAACCAAAGCTGATTCCCTGTTTACATCAATACAAATTTGTATTGTGCATATAAATGGTAATAAAAATAAAATGCCTATTTTAAAATACAATTTAAATAAACATTTCTGTCAAATCAGGAAAAAAAAATTATATCGGGGACTGGGTCGGGGATAGGGGTCCTGACCCAGGCTGTTCTATGTAGAAGCCTACATCAGTGTTTAACGGTCAGAAAGAATTCTACGATGGCGTAAATATACAAAGCAACCCTTGAAGAATCCTTGTAGTGAAGAGTGTAGTGAACAGAACATAAGGGTTAATCATGCAACTAAAATAATGTACAAGTTCTTTTGCCCACACCTCATGAACTATCAAAATTCAGATACAGTGTACGCTGAGAGGGGATATACACTGCGCCAGCTTTTTCTACTAGAAAATCTTTGGATATTTGGGTGGTTTTGGAACAACAATTTACTTGGAAATCATCATACCAGTTCAGATATGCTTCATGAGGTGCTGTGCATCACTGACTTTTACATTCCCAAAAATCACTAGACTTTATTTCCCTAAATTTCCCTATAGGGACTTTTGGTTAAACCTAAAGTCCTGAAACACAACCTGATAATCATAACTCTTAACAGGAAGCTCAGATAAAAAAAAAACTCCAGTGAGGTGGAATCTATTCAAATGAAAGACTGTTGCAGAATTAGTCAACTTCAGCCAATTCATATTTCTTGACAGTGTAGAGTACAGACTATCTAGACTTGCTAAGGGGACTGCCCCCAAATTTATTCTCTTCATTTGTGTACAGTCCCAAATCCCCAAAATAATTATTGTTTATAACATTAAGATTTAACATTATATATTTATATATATTTACAAATAATTTATGTTTAAACAAAAAAAAAAAAAGATGAGATAAACTTTTGAAACAGAGGAGTGCAGTGCATAAGTCTTTTGATAATGATTTTGATATTTGTCTGATGATAATAAGCCTTTATTAGTCATCTATACAGCACAGAAAAATTATTTTTTCCCCATGTTAGGAAGCTGCGGTTAGAGCAGGGTCAGCCATAATATAGCGCCCCTGGAGCAGAGAGGGTTAAGCGCCCAACAGTGGCAGCTTGGCAGTGCTTTGCAGCAGCTTGGCAGTGCTTGAACCCCTAACCTTCCGATCGGTAACCCAGAGCCTTAACCATCAAGCCACCACCCACCCTGTCTGTGGGCAATAATACAAGGAGGAGCCAACTAGGTCAAATATTGGGCTTTGCCAAGATTTTAGGATTCACTAGACATACACTAGAGTGCTCAGGAAACTATAAGGCTCAGTATTGCACTGATGGTTTCCAGCCAAACAATCGCTCCAAATCAAATTAAAACATGTGTGTATATATGTGTTAAACATGTGTTTATTTTTTTAATGGCTGCACAGTATTGCTTATGAATGGAACACATATGCGGTTTGTCTCCCTGTTCAGGTGTTTTACTATGTGGGGCATGCTCGCGTCAAGGTGCAGCTCGTGATACACACCGAGCCCCCTCGTGTCCATGCACACAGCCTTGTTGGAAAACAGTGCAACGAGAACGGAACGTGCAGCATAGACGTGGGTCCTAACGATCTCACAGCACAGTAAGTGTGCGCTTATGGGGAAGATTCTTCACTTAAAACTAATCACACCTCTCAGTACCTCTGCCATGACTGGGGTGAAAGGTTTCGCAGTCTTTTGATGTATTTGATGCCTGTCCAAATGAATTGCTTAAATCTATACAAAATTTCCATTTGGCAGAATCGTTAAGTTCCAGTTGGTGTTTTGATTATATTTGGTGTAACCGCTGTACTGTGTTCTGTGTACCCCTTTTTTGCAATTTGGGTATTCTTCAGGTCACTAAAAGAAGAGTGGTGGATGTTCTGACAGAGACTGAGAGAAGAGAAAAAGAGAGCGAAGCAGCCTGGATACCATTTTAGCGGTGAGACACAGTTCCTCTGTGCACATGAACCAGCTATGGACTTATGTTCTTCCTCTTTCTTTGCTCTCTCTTACCCTGTTACTCTTAAGTAACATTGCTTATTGGGGCAGCAAATTAAAATAAAAATCTAGCTAGATATAGAGTAGGTAGGGGTATGTTAGATGGGTTTGTATTATGCCTTTTGTTACTTTGTATCATCACTTTTCATATCATATTTGCTTATGTTATATGCATCATCTCTCTGCATCATTTATTGATACTGTAAAGTATTAGAATTGCGAAATGTGAGGAATTCCATTGATCGATTATTGCTAATGTTAACAAACATTTAGTAAGTAATCATTGACAAATGCAAGCCAGGATGTAACCATAACACAGAAAATAAAATAAAAAAATTTAACATCAAACATTTATGAGAACTGATTTTAAAGCAACATGAAAACAGAAAATCCACCACAGAAGTATAACTTCAACTTAAGCTAAAACAAATATCTTAAATATATTCACTTTTAACAGCAAGTTAATTAAGTCATTCCTGTTTTATTCTTAAAAAAACAAAACACAACAACTATATTACGACTATGTCCAGTCTAAAGTAGCCCGTTTATCTTACAACACAGGTAGTGCAAACTTATGACTTCCTGTTGTTTTTCCACAGGAACCTGGAGTTACACAAGCTGCATCTTCACATATCAGTAAACAGAATAGAGAGGACTCTGGGCATGCGTACGACCCTATTTGCACAGACTACAGGTGAGCACCAGGAGACCAGAAGTTTCTAATTACTGAATTAATCCTGTGCAGTTACGATGGCAAGAGATGCACCATATACTGAATACAGGCACATAAATAATCTTGCCTGTAGACTTGATGAAAATACTATATCCTGTCTTTACTATTTCCTTACTTCAATTAAATAACGGGATTGTGACCTGTAGAAGGCTTTCCTAAACTTTCCACACAACAGCATGTGCAGAAACATCAAATACAGCAGCACAGGACTTAACATGATATATACCATGACAGCCATGTAGATTAGACAGATACTGCGACTGAGGTATATGCCTATACACGTCAAGCAAGTTACTTAGGCTTTGGTTATGGACAAAAGTAAAGTATTGTATATATATAAAAGGAATGTATATATCCATTTTCGATTTCCATGCAAAACAACTACATGCAACACTGTTCTGATACGTCTAAATATAATTTATGAAACACATAAATACACTAATTACACACATATTCCTGTTTACGCACCTAGCTATATATTCTTTCTCTAAATTATTTAAACCGTAATCATGGATGAGAAAACATTTCTAGAACAATCTACACAAACTATTTACAGGACTGTTGCCAGATTGTTGCAACATATGCATGATATCCTGTAGTCAAAAAGACCAAACTGGGTTCTAACCGACACCAGTTTTGCTGGTTACAGTGGGCTAAAAGTCTGAGACCTGAAAATGAAAATCTTTGATTACATTTTTTTTTATTCATTTAAAACTCAATAATATCTTGAGTATTTAATATTCAAGATTCTGAATTATTTCTAACGTCACAAAACTACAGAAAGTCTTATCCCTTTTTCAGTCTTATCCCTAATATTGAAGTACGGACATTTTCAGACGACACTTCAGTGGATTTGACCTAACGTGGATCATCCAGAATTTACTACACAAGTCGATGCCAGCTCGAGTGCACGCTGTCATTAAAGCAAAAGAGGGACATAGCAAAAATACTAAGAAAGCCTAAAATTCATGTGAATAGATCTGAGATTGTACTTTCCACCTCAACCTGTAGCAGACAGTAATTTGTAATGAAAAATGTTGTATTAAATTAGAAAAGAACGTAAAAATTAACTTATGGACCCCACTGTATATATGAGAATGTTACCATTCTAATGATGCATATGTAAAAGTGTAAAGTTGATGTAATTAGACATGGTCCATACCTCAGAGCTCCCGCCATTCTGAGAACTGCTGTACAAATCCAAAATGAGCTGTGGGAAATTCATACAAAAATATTTAACACGCTTGTTGCTTCCTGTGGATGTGATTCCCCCTCTTCCCCACAAATAAGTCAAAAAAGACCTGGTCGGTTAAGTCCAAGAAGTTCACAGTCACTGTCAGGGAATTTCCAGCCTCCCTACACCTACCATTGCAGCATCATGTGAACTGCTTAACAACATTATGCTCTTCTTCATGCATAAAAAGAATGAAAAAGACCTATCTAAGGGCTTAAAGCTGTATTTCTAAATGATGTATCTATGCGCTCGCTGACATGCAGATGTATATATAGCTTTGCACACACAGGCTCTGTCAGAAATCCTTTCTTTCTACTAGCATATTAAACAGTATGACAAAATGAAGTGGACCTATTCAAAAACAATATTTACTAGAGTAATATGCAATACAGGTAGTACGAATTACTTAGTATTACTTAGCATTAATTATTGAGAATTATTTAAAATAATAATAACAATAAATAAATATGAATATCGTCAATGTGTCCTATTTGAAACGTTTTAAAGCCCAAAGCAAGACCATTTCAAATAAAATGTCACCCACTAGTAAGTATGCGTAAGTATAGCAAATAGTAGGCTACTAGTGAATTATTTAAAGAATAAAAGATAAATAAAAATAACAAGCACATGTTTGTTAAAGGGATATTACACTCACCTGTATGCCAATAAACTTCACAGCGGTTAGTTTAGTAAATATTATGAATTAAAAGAACGTTTAGAAATCTCTCTTTAGCGGCAGAAGATAGAATTCAGTCATCCTTTCGGTCTGAATTAGTTTTGGACGCAGTCTGAAGTGGCTGAACTCAGCGGTGTGTGGCGGCCATCGACACTGGAAAGCCCCGGACTCTGAGGGGGAATTCCGTAACCACGTGACCTCTCAGCAAACATCTGATTGGAGCATCAGCATGAGCCTTATTTGCATATGTTCCCAAACTTCCGCTCATGTGTCAAATGTTCAGTGTTAAATCTTGCGAAAGAGTGAAACTGCGCGTGTCAGTAACCGTAAATCAACAAAGAAAAACTATATATATTTATATATAATCAAACAGCACAATGTAACTCCAAGTGTTCCCTTTATTTTTTTAGCAGTATATATATATATATATATATATATATATATATATATATATATATATATATATATATATATATTACAGTGTCATTAAAAGTAAATGGGGGGGTTTCTACACATGAGCTTGTGGAAATTCAGGGGTGAACACTAGGGGTGAAGTGTTCAGGTAACAGTGAGAAAGTTGACCTATAATCCATCCATCCATCTTCTACTGCTTACTCCTTTTCAGGGTCGTGGGGGAATCCTTGAGCCTATCCCAGGGAGCATTGGGCACAAGGCAGGGTACACCCAGGACAGGGTGCCAGTCCATCTCATGGGAAAGCATGAGATGTTAAATAGATTCACAAATTAAAACAAAAAGAATATATTTTTGTAGTATTTCAATGATAATATTTCAAAGTAGTATAGTATAGATATAGTGGCCTGGGACAGGGGGAAAAAAAAGTCTGCTGTTTATTAATGTTTTTACTGAATTTTTATTCATGCGTTAATGTTTTACATTTATCTGAAACATGCACACAGGTTGTTATCAAGAACACTTTTCCAATGTTTAAAATGTGTTTGCCTTTAGTTTACATACATAAATCTTAATGTAATACCAGTCCAATACTAATACACCCCAATCCTGGAATCGACATTATAGTGTGCCAAATTTTCATCACCATTTAATCAGTCAATATTGTTACTCTATGAGAACTGGATTTCAACTATATTACAGGACGAGGCCTACCACACAAATGTTAATGGAACATTATAAATGACACCTCTGTGGTAATGGTCAAAATATCTTAACACTATTTTTGACCATCAGTAAAAGTGATTGGCTATACTTTTTGTGCATCAATAATGATAGTACAAGTTCAGTAGAATTTATCAAGACTTTCTGTAGGCAGTGTTGGGGTAAAGTGAATTTTCTCAGCAAGGTTATACTCAAGGTTGATAACTTTCAACCTAATTGTCTCCCAGTATATCCCTTTTAATAACAAGTCATCAATACAGACCAACAGGCATACAGCCAAACCATAAGAGCACAGACATATTTTATTCCAAAGCAGCACTACAAAATGGACAGATGATTAACATTTTAACCCATATATACACATATAATACTGATGGTAAATGTGGTGTCAATATCTCATATATATATATATATATATATATAAATGAGACCAAATATTGTATTTGGACATTTATTGAGGAAAATGATCCAGTATTACATATTTGTAGGTGGCAAAAGTATGTGAACATCTGGGATTAGCAGTTTAAGGTGAAATTAGTCAGGTCTTTTCAATCAATGTGATGACAAATCAGGTGTGATTGAGCACCCCGTTTTATTTAAAGAACAGGGATCTGTCAAAGTCTGATTTTCACAACAGGTTTGTGGAAGTGTATTATGGCACATGGCACAAAGGTGATTTCTGAGTACCTCAGAAAAAGAGTTGTTGATGCTGATCAGACTGGAACAGGTTACAATATCTCTTAAGAGACGCAAAGAGACTTAATCATAATACCTCAGAGAGGTCAAGACATCATATTTTTTTTGCAGATATTGACACCACATTTACCTTCAGTATTAATGGAGTAATGTGTTCAGTAGAGGTTCATAGTAGAGGTTCAGTAGAGGACAAAAATGTCCATGTCCAAAAACTATTTCTTTCCACCCACATTCACTGACTTACCATCATCAGTTCTAATGATAATTATCAGATTCATTCACTTTGAGAATTTTTGTGCTTTAAACACCGGTTTCTTTAAATAATGCAGGAATCGTCAAAGCACAGTAACCTTCTTTGACTCATACATTTGTGGGCTTTGAGGGATTTGTGATTTCCAGTACAATATAGTTTCTTTCACATGGTTCACACATAAAACTAACACATAAAAAGAATTTCTTTACCTCTGACTGTCATTAAGGGGCTAGAGACTCCTACCATAATGCTCAATAAACGTCTCCTTAGAGGGTCATTACATCAACAATGAAATGTTTTGTTTTTTTCTGTTTATGTAGAACAGTGGTCACCAACCATGTTCCTGAAGATGTACCCTCCTGAGGACTTTCACTCCAACCATATCGTGACCACGATAATCATTGCCTTAAGAAGTTCTTGATCAACTAAAACAGGTGTGTTTAATTTTGGTTGGAGTTGAAACCTGCAAGGAGGTAGATCTCAAGGAAGAGGTTTGTGACCACTGATGTAGAGTGTCTGCTATAAGTCTCTGTGAGTGGATTGTTACTATAGAAACAGTAATGTATTACAATAAGTACATTAATTTTAAACAGTGATGTGAATTACAGCCAGCACTACAGTCAGAGCTGCTGTCTAGAAAATCAATCACCTTCTGACCCATCCGATTTGAGAATACAACCGTGCTGTGGCAAAACACATTATCAAAAAAAACAAAAACAAATGTTAACCAGTGTTTCAAACCTTATATACTGTTTCCCACAATATCCATTTTATACTTTATATACATTTAGTACTACAGATTCTCATTACAATTTTTGATGCATGCCACATGCAGATTTCACAGTCTAATTGTGTCTTATCTTTTAAAATACATTCAGTGTCTTCCTAGTGTAGGTACTAATGTGTAATGTGAAATTTGTGAAATGTAGGACTCCTAGTTGGAGTTGAGACATTCATGTATGGGAGAGATTTTAAGAATAATTACAAAAAGTGCAAATACAGAGCTAATTTATTGGTTTATCATCAACGTATTAAAAGGTGACTATCATATATACAGGTAAATCTGTGCTTTTGCGAAAGTTCATTTCACAAATTATACTTACATAAACACATAAATAATTTATATCCTTATTGTTTTTACACATTACAATTATTCCAGGTCTAAACTGAAAAAGAAAACATTTTGTACATAAGGCAAGTAATAAATATAAGGGCAGATCTTCATTGCTTCAAGCTTCTTGTGCAATAAAATCTAACAGCAAGAAATTCTGTATGAAAGGAACACTGTTTTCATCACAGTCAAAATGGCTGCGGATGGTGAGGTGAAACATGGACCTCGGCGTGGACAGGATGGAGTGGATCTTCTTAGCCACCACTTGAACAAATCTCTCTTCTGGCACCCGACCTGTGGAATAAAAGTAGCACTGAGACACTTTAAATGACTGGTGTGAACATGGAAGAGATGATGGAGGAGGAGGAGGAGGAGGAGGAGGAGGAGATGGAAGAACAGGAATAGGCTTGGTTGCTTGGTTTATAATCAGGCCTCACCTACAGTCTTGTTCAACTTGTCTGGTGGAGTGTTAAGTAGAATCTTCTGCACAAGTGTAGGTGGAACATGCACACAGACCTGACTCTGTCCCTCTCTCACAGTCAGAACTACAGGCCTAGAAACACATAGCTGGCTGTTATTTAAACTCTGACAGTGCTTAGGAGAGAGGATGGAAAAATAAAATAAAAAAGAAATGTGGTTTTAGCATTTAATACTACAGTCCTTCCACTTTTCTTGTATTGTAACATGTATTATATGACAAAAATGTCAGAGTGTGTTAAGATGTTAGTTATGAAAAAAAATCTGAAAAAGTTTACATTTTCCTTTGTGAATATGATACAGATATTATTTAATTACCCTTGTGTCTTATTTACTGACACCATTGTGTAGGTCCCCCTTGTGCCACCAAAACAGCTCAGACTTGTCGATGTATGGACTCCATAAGACCTCTGAAGATGTGCTGTTGTATCTGGCACCAAGACCTTAACAGCAGATCCTTTAAGTCCTGTAAGATGCAAGGCAGGGCCTCCACGGATCGGACTTGTTTGTGCAGCACATCCCTTAGACGGCCGATCGGACAGAGATCCATTAAATTTGGGAAAATTGGGAATTTGGAGGGAATTTGTCATGTTCCTCAAACTATCTCCTGAATTTTTGCAGTGTGGCAGGACACATTATCCTGCTGAGAGTGGCCAATGCCATTAGGGAATACCGATGATTGAAGGGGTGTACTTGGTCTGCAACAATATTTAGGTATTGTTTAAGTATGTTTGTGCTACTTCTATGGGTTCGGACCAGACAGTCTAACCTTCGCTCCCCATGCACATCAATGAGTCTTGGACCATTGCCGCTTTTGGTAGGTACTAAACACTGCATACTGCGAATATCCCACAAGACCTGATGTTTTGGAGATGCTCTGACACAGCTGTCTAGTTAACACAATTTGGACCTTGTCAAAGTCACTCAGATCCTTACACTTGCCCATTTGTCCTGCTTCCAACACATCAACTTCAAGAACTGACTGTCAATTGCTGCCTAATATAGATCAACCTTTTACAAGTGCCATTGTAATGAGATAATCAAATGTTATTCATTTCACCTGTCAGTGGTTTATACTTTATGGCTGATTGGTATAGATCCTCCAAGGAGATATTCATTTTCTATTGAATGTCATTTTAGACCCCCTGTAACCCCACACCACATTTCTGCACTAACTCTACCAGATACTACACTACCTTCTTCAAATCAGTTCTGGAGACAGAAATATTTCAAAATCTTTGGGTGGTTCTGGGTTGTTGCCTTGTTGCAGGATACAGTCACAGCTCATTTTTGAATTTTTCTTTTTATGAATGAATCGAGTGGCACAGAGCAGATAGAGTTGCCTTCTCACACCCCAGTTCTGTCTCTGTGGAGTTCCTGCACACGTTCTGTTGGTTTCCTCCCGGGTTCTCTGGTTTCCTTCTACCTCCCAAAAACATGCAGGTAGGTGGATTGGCTTAGTTGCCCCTAGGTGTGAATGTGTGTGTGTGTGTGTGTGAGAATGTGTGTGCGCATGATGTTTCATCCTCATGCTGACTGTTTCGGGATATACTCTGGACCCACAATGACTAAAAGTAAATGACTGTGTGCGTAAATGTAGAAATATATAAGTAAAAAATATATACTTAATTAAATTCTATATATACACACATATATACAGTAAGTAACTAAAGAACATAGGTAGTTAAGTAAATAGTATGTAAGTAAATAATATAGGTAGATAAGTGAACTGTATATAAGTAAATAAAAAAAAAAGGAAGATGAAACTATTTGCACACAACTGTAATCTGTCAGATACACAGACAGCTAGACAGATATGTGCATAAACAGTCAGACAGAACCCGACATCAAGGAGTTGGAGAGTGTTATAGTACCTGTAATAACGGCGTACTCCAGTATGAGGCAGACATGGGTAGCACGGTCTGTAGATGCCATTCTCGTCTGTGTCTAGCTCAGCACAGCACAGGCCACATCCAGTGAAAGTGATGTCACCAGATACAATGTCCAGGATCCTTTCCAGAGGCGTCTCTCCATCCATGGGCAGCACTGCATCCTGGGAAGGACTGCTGTTGAACTGGAATGCTACAATGTGAACTTTCAGCTCTACGTCGCCTAACGGGTAAGGATAGCAAAGCAATCAGTAATCATTCAAGAATGGTTTTTGATATTATTTTCTTTGAAGACACCTTTCACCTGTGTATTTCTGAGACAGCAGTGTGTGTAGGTCAATCTCAAAGCTGCTGCTGCCCCGGTGTGAAGTGACTGCACTGCAGAACTCTTTGTATCGTGGGTTGTTTCTGAGCAGAGGCTGGCATGAGCTCCATGGCGTGGAGTGAAGCTCTAGAAGACCTGAAGTCACATCCTGTTTCACCAGCAGCAGCCGGAACTCCCAAACTGCATCTGTAAAAAGAATGAGAAATGAGACATCTTATGTAAGTGAGTGCAAAAGCTGTAAACATTCATGTAAAATAAACAAAAAGAGGCAAGGGATAAAAATGAAAGGGACACATGGGATAATATTTATTACATTAACCATCCACTGTATACTGAACAGAGGGATAGAAAAAAAATCATCATCTAAAAACTATTATATTTAAAATATCCGTGAATGATTTGACATTGGTGCATATACATAACATCAAAATCAGACTTTTAAATGAGCGTATGCATTTTTAAGCAAATGGTGCGAATTATATTTGAGAGAAGAAAAAAAATTGAGACTACAACTATCAGATTAATTGAAATTACTTTTGACTGAAATCAAATAAACAAGCCTAGAATTTTAATACTGCTACTGAAAACATATGATAGCAGTAGCTCTACACTGTGCATTTAAATTGTATAAACTGCTAAAAGATAAATGTGTCTAGGCAAAGACAATTACAAAAAGGCAACATTAGGATTTATTCTAAACTTTCAGATGAATTTTGTTTATTTACACACAGTACTGCTTTTCTGTTGGTGAAATTCAGCTCAGATTGATACATTTCTTAGGCGTCTCCATATCCAAATAAATATCACCTTCACGCAAAAATAATAAACACAGTTGACCAAATCCCAGAGGGTTTTGTATTTACTGTACAGTGCCTTGCGAAAGTATTAGGCCCCCTTGAACTTTTCAACCTATTGCCACATTTCAGGCTTCAAACATAAAGATATAAAAATTTGTATTTTTTGTGAAGAATCACCAACAAGTGGGACACAATTGTGAAGTGGAACGAAATCTATTGGATTTTTGAAACTTTTTTAACTAATAAAAAAATTTAAAGTGGGGCGTGCAAAATTATTTGCGTTAATACTTTGTAGAGCCACCTTTTGCTGCGATTACAGCTGCAAGTCGCTTGGGGTATGTCTCTATCAGTTTTGCACATCGAGAGACTGAAATTCTTGCCCATTCTTCCTTGCAAAACTGCTCGAGTTCAGTGAGGTTGGATGGAGAGCGTTTGTGAACAGCAGTTTTCAGCTCTTTCCACAGATTCTCGATTGGATTCAGGTCTGGACTTTGACTTGGCCATTCTAACACCTGGAAACATTTATTTGTGAACCATTCCTTTGTAGATTTTGCTGTATGTTTGGGATCATTGTCTTGTTGGAAGATAAATCTCCGTCCCAGTTTCAGGTCTTTTGCAGACTCCAACAGGTTTTCATCCAGAATGGTCCTGTATTTGGCTGCATCCATCTTCCCCTCAATTTTAAGCATCTTCCCTGTCCCTGCTGAAGAAAAGCAGGCCCAAACCATGATGCTGCCACCACCATGTTTGACAGTGGGGATGGTGTGTTGAGGGTGATGAGCTGTGTTGCTTTTACACCAAACATATCGTTTTGCATTGTGGGCAAAAAGTTTGATTTCAGTTTCATCTGACCAGAGCACCTTCTTCCACATGTTTGGTGTGTCTCCCAGGTGGCTTGTGGCAAACTTTAGACGAGACTTTTTATGGATATCTTTGAGAAATGGCTTTCTTCTTGCCACTCTTCCATAAAGGCCAGATTTGTGCAGTGTACGACTGATTGTTGTCCTATGGACAGACTCTCCCACCTCAGCTGTAGTTCTCTGCAGTTCATCCAGAGTGATCATGGGCCTCTTGGCTGCATCTCTGATCAGTCTTCTCCTTGTCTGAGCTGAAAGTTTAGAGGGACGGCCAGGTCTTGGTAGATTTGCAGTGGTCTGATACTCCTTCCATTTCAAAATGATCGCTTGCACAGTGCTCCTTGGGATGTTTAAAGCTTGGGAAATCTTTTTGTATCCAAATCCGGCTTTAAACTTCTCCACAACAGTATTACGAACCTGCCTGGTGTGTTCCTTGGTCTTCATGATGCTCTCTGCGCTTTCAACAGAACCCTGAGACTATCACAGAGCAGGTGCATTTATACAGAGACTTGATTACACACAGGTGGATTCTATTTATCACCGTCAGTCATTTAGGACAACATTGGATCATTCAGAGATCCTCGCTGAACTTCTGGAGTGAGTTTGCTGCACTGAAAGTAAAGGAGCCGAATAATTTTGCACGCCCCACTTTTAATTTTTTTATTAGTTAAAAAAGTTTCAAAAATGAAATAGATTTCGTTCCACTTCACAATTGTGTCCCACTTGTTGGTGATTCTTCACTAAAAATATATTTTTTTATATCTTTATGTTTGAAGCCTGAAATGTGGCAAAAGGTTGAAAAGTTCAAGGGGGCCGAATACTTTCGCAAGGCACTGTATATGCTCCCTGCACTGATTAGAACATACTGTAACTGCGTTCTGGATGCCACGCATACCAAATACAACGTCACTTTGATATTTAGTCACAGTCTGACTAATAAGCACCTGACTGAAACAGTTAATTATTTACATGTAATACCATTTCTTGGAAGAGTGCTTTTTTGTTTTGTTTTTATATTAGATAGATTAGATAGATAGATAGATAGATAGATAGATAGATAGATAGATAGATAGATAGATAGATAGATAGATAGATAGATAGATAGATAGATAAAAAATCTGATCAAAATTAGACTGCTATAAAAGTAAAAAAAAATTTTATCAATTTATGGCAGAATAAATATGAAACTACATCATGAGTTCACTGGAGATTCCCATCCCTGGTAGCTAAAAAGAAACTCAACAGAATTGCTTAGCATACTCTTTACCCTTATTAGTGTGTATGTGCTGTAGCCAGGTGAGAGCAGTTCCCCAAAGAACAACGGCTCCTTGTCTGCCACCCCCTTGTTCTACAGTTAACACAGCTTTGGGCATACTGCCTGTCCGGGACACACCCTCAGCTTCACTCCGCCAGTCTACAGCAGCAAACACACACACACACACACACACACACAGGTAATAATTTTCCTGTTGGTTTATACCCTGATTCTCAGCTTCTCCCAGCCTTTAACACATACTGAATTCAGAATGAAATGTAAAGTATAGAATCATGTGACAGCAGTACAATGCATAAAATCAGGCAAAAAGAGGTCAAGAGCTTAAGTTAATGTTCACATCAAACATCAGATAGAAGAAAAAGTGTGACTTTAACTGTGGCATGGTTGTTGGTGCCAGATGGGTTGGTTTGAGAATTTCAAAAACTGCTGATCTCCTGGAAATTTCACACACAGCAGTCTAGAATTTACACAGAATGGTCAGGGGGAAATGGCCAGATTGGTTTGAGCTGCCAGGAAGGTTAGAGTAACTCATATAATCACTTTTACAAATGGGCACAGTGTCGCCCAAACTGGACAGTTGAAGATTAGGGGGGAAAAAAATCACCTGGTCTTTTTGAAGTCTTCAACTGCCCAGTTGAAGATATAGTACTAAGGTTAAGATCTGAAAAGTGCTGATATTCGAAAGTGTACTAAAAACTACAAGCCAGAAATAGATCAATTCCAGAGTGAAAACTGAAAGATCCACGTAAATCTGAGAGCTGGAAAGTACAGTAGAATTAGTGTAATAAAATACACTGTATGTTTGTGTATGTGAAGAGAGGGTGTTACCTGAAATCATTCTGGTGTGTTTGACTCTTAGCAGTGCATGAACGAGTGTGTCAGGTCGTAGAGACCCGAGGTGGACGAAGGGGATTGCCTGCAGGTTCTGAGCACTGCGAGGAGGCAGAGACACCAACAGAGGGCGCTTCTCATATAGATGAGTACACAGAGCTCTCAGTGTGTGAACGTTTACATATTGTGGAGCTGAAGTGTTCAGAAATATCCCATGCACACAAGACGTTAGGAAATACAAAAATATGAAAACATACAGAAACTGATGTAATTACATAGGAGGGGCAGTAATGAGACAGGTGTGTTGAACAGATTTGTTACTTTTTCCGTCAATTTGTTATTCTCTCTTACCTTCTGGATTACGGCCTTGAGTGATCTGGCCCAGGTTCAGTAGTTCGCTTGTATAAGATGACTGTAATACAGTTTCTCCGTGCCATTTATCCACATGCACCGTCACACCTGTCAAAGCAATAGACCCTGCTAAGTGGGAATGGAGAAAACCACAGCTTTACGTGACAGCTAATTTAGCAGGGCAACCTCGAACTCCTTCCTCACCAGACGAGAACCTAGTGGGGTAAAAACGCAACGAGGACTTTGCACATAAACTCATTTACAACCTAGTCAACTTTACTTTTAACTCGGAAAGAAAAATATATTACCTGCTCACTCAACCTCTCTGTGCTTTTTGTGTGTGTAGTTATTGTGCTAATAGTAAAAAGAACTACCTCATGCTTTTTTAAAGCCATGAAAGCTACAGGAAGAATGTCTTTATTATTAAAATATAAATCACAATCTTCAGTAGTTTCTTAGGAAAATGTAAGGATTTTTGTTTATATGTAAACCAGATGTTACACTGTTGAGATACGGGCGTGTAACTATAACTCAACTGTAGCTAATGATAATTATCTTTATTTATATTTATTAAATGAAAGGACTATATTACCACAAATAATTATTTAACAGTTAAAATGTGAGGTGAATTGCAATTAAAAAAAAAAAAACCTCTAAAAGGCTTTCCCCTTCCACCCAACTCTGACCACCTAGATCAAAACTATGTTTAAATGCCTCATGAGTTGAAAAGGAAAATTATGGATAATGTGCAGAACTGAACATAATTGTTTTTGTTTTTTTAAATGACACTTTAACGAAATAAGGCTATATGAATAAGGTCCTCACCTGTGATGAGCAATATATCTCCTGGATAGACAGTCAACGCCCAGAATGCTGCTGCCCTCCACAGCACCACTTTCATCTCCACTCCTGATTGGTCAGTGACGATCACCGTAGCTAGCGGAACACTGGATCCAGTTGATGCTCCAGACTTCACACTGATCTCCTTCACGTGGCATGGGTGCACCACAGCAACCAAGATGGAGTAACTCACTCCGTGACTGATGCACCTGGATAGCAGTGTGGTTGGACCATGAAGTAGGAGCATGTTTTTTCGTCCAGTTCCCTGCTGCCTCCAAGCTGCAGCTGAAGAGAGCTTAGCTCGTTTTGAGGTGCTGGGAGTAGGCGAGGCTTCTATGGATTTGTTTGGGGAGCTAAAATGGAATTCATAGTCCTCCTGCTCCACTGCACTGGCCTGAGAGCACAGAAGGCCATCAGGTGTGCGCAACAAAATCACACCTCCTTCCTGCAGCCTTTGGCTCAGACTCTCATAAAGCTCCACTGATCCTTGCAGGGTTCCTCCCAGACCTCTATTTCCTGGACTAACCTCTGGGCTGTAGAGCTCTGGAGAGCTCAAAGAGGCTGAGGGAGTTTGTGTTGGTAGTGTTTGGGGAGATCCAATAGTGCTGACTGAGCCAGAGCCCTGCTCCCTAACCACTCCAGGTTTCAGGAGCAATCCTTGGGTCTTGGTCCAGGTGGTTAGATATTCTGTCTTTGCAGACATGGCAGGACTTGGCTCAGAATCAGATCTTGGGTCGGCTTGTGGGGAGGGGAAGCAGCTGTCTAGGTATTCAATAACGAGCCGTGGACTCATGTCATCCTCTTCAGGTTGTGCTTGCTTGGCTAGAAAGGACTGGCTAATCGAGGGTGTAGAATCATCTTCAGACACTATCACGTTACCATCATGAGAACCTGAAATGCTAGGCTTATCATGTTCAGTGTTTGGGTCCTGGCTACTAATGGCCTCTGCAGCAACATGACTAGGTATTTGGCCCTCACCGACTTCCATCCTGGGAATTAGCCTTCCTTGATTCCAGCTAAACTCTAAAGTCTTCCACTGATTGGAACTTTTATCCAAGGCCCCCTCAGACAGTGATTGGGGATTGGGTGCACCCAAAAATACATGGACTTTCAGTTTATCTGCCATACTGGTCTTCTTTCACAACTTCTTCTTGAGAATAGCAGGAGAATAGTTTTCTGAAGGAAAAAAAAATCTTATCTTCAAAAGACTGCTAACAAACAAAATTACCTTACTGTTTTTATCCCCCCCAGGGAGTAATTAAGCCGAGGCTTGCATCTCGACTTCTGAAATGAAAATCTAATCTTAGACTTGGACTAGGGTTACGACATATGTTAGGAATGAAAAAAAGCAGAGAAGTCTGCTTAGAAGTGTAGAAGAGTTCCCAGAAATATAAAGGTGACTACAGTACAATATTGGCACGCTTGGTAAATATAAGTAAAGAAGGCTGTGAACAGTTATCTTTATTGTTTAACCTTTTGATCTTTTATCCAAAAGATTCACAAAAGTAGTCTGCTCTCATGGATATCAAACAATTGCAAACACCACACAGGTTTAGCAAAAAAATATATATATATCACCGCAACCACACACATTGATGCAAAATCAAGTAATATCCAGGATATTCTAAATTCGCAATTTTTCAAAATTACAGCAGATTTTCTGCAGATTTGGGTCAAGGCGCATCATGTGACATAATCACAACACCCATTCAGCCAAAGCACTCTTTGATTCACATGTGTCAAACATGAGTATAGCTAAAAGATCTAATTTTCCAGCAAACATCACTGTGAAAGATTCCGTGCAATTGCAATTTTGCCAATTCATGTACTTTACCATACCATGACTATTGGATTACAATTTTTTTTAAAAACCGCAACCAAATCAAGCATTTCTGGCCGCAACAATCACCAAAAAAATGGCACAAAATCCTGTACGGACTGAAAGTTATATACATGGGTTTAATTTTGAGAATAATGGGCCAACATATCGTAGAAACAGAAATGACACCTCCCTTGCTTGTTCTTCCCCATCACATTTGCTTACAGCAAAGTCAGCAGCTTTTTTCACCATATCCACGATGCGTGAGCATGTGACTGATAACACAAGGATACTATTGTTAGTAGCTACCAATTGATCACTGTAGCAATGATCTGATTCTATTTTGGAAGAATAATAAAAAAAACAATTGATTAAAATATGTTTACCATCTGATCCTGTTCTGACATGATCAGGCACAAGTACTGAAATATATTCCCTTTTAAAAACTACTTTTTTCAAGAGCATATGCTGTTAATGATGTTTGCTGCATTATCAGCCAACTTAGGAACTAGCACTGTTGGTTCTGTGTTACGTTTAGTTGTTTACAATAATTCAAAAAAATATTTTAGTCTATTGTTATACATTCACATGCATTCCAAACAGGCCAAAGGGTGAGTGCTGAATTAGCCTATAGCTTTAGAACAAGATCTGTAGAACCCCACAGCTGGTAACTTTTACCAAACACATTCTTTGTATGTATTCCTTTCCATTTAGTGAGAAGTAAAAGTGTAACTTCCCATGATGTGGCCAACCAGACACTGGGTGTTGGCTGCATGTGAGCCAATAACTGAACAGAGCGGCAGTACTTTGAGTGTGCAGATGATTTATTGCATGAAAGTAGAAGAGGGAGGAGAGACAGTATGCAGACACAGTTAGCCTGGGAGATAAACACTTCACAGGTTTCACATGTGACTTTCAGAAGTGAAGTTACAGAGGGCCAGTGTAACCACAGCATTTTGGTCTATTTGTTGAGTAAACATGTCTAGTTCAACTTAACAAAATTTTCCCAGAAGAGCATCAATTCAATTGTCATAAAGCAGCTTTACAGAAATATAAAAATTCTTGATATACATTTTTAATTTATAAATGTATCCCTAGTGAGCAAACTAGAGGCGATGGTGGCAAGAAAAAACTCCCTGAGACGATATGAGGAAGACACCTTGTCCAAAACCATCTGCATGGTATTTATGTGGTACAATGTGAGACTGGACAATATATCACTTCAAAATAACATCAAATCAAATTTGTGGTGTTATTATCAGTCCAGATGGCACTGTGCTAGACACTGGATACGGTTCTCTCAGATCTGGCACTGCCAACCCCTGGTGTACTCCTCAGGACAGGGCTCTGTATATTATTTCCTTTTCCAGAAATTTCCTCCACTTCATTTTTTTTTTTTTAACTTTTATTACAACCAACCATAGAGTATTTCGCTCATATAGGTCAGAGAAATATGTCACCAATATGAACCCAGTTGTGTGTCCCTCCCATACTTTCAATGATTTATCACATATCTATAAAATGACAATACCTTATTACTGTTAAGGTAGGTTCAAGATTATATGACTAATAGCTGTGAATGCTAATGAGATGTTGTTGAGACTCAGAGACCCATTCCAAATGTTGATTTGCTCTTAGTTTCTTGCACATATTACAGCAACTGAACTGTCAGTGACTTCAGTGGCTGTTTTTTTTTTTTAACTGACAGCTATACAGCACATAGCTGTAATAAACACAAACACATGAGCTGAGCAAAAGACATGCACCCCTCTCTGGCCTCCTGGCAAAAGGTCGGATAGACACTGGCTGCCTGGATTACTTGCAATAATGTCCTCCATCCTTAGACTTTCCCACTGCAGAAAACCTAAACAAACAGCTATACTTCTGACTGTTACAAAGCACAGACACTGGAGACTCCTTCCAAAAATTCAGTCTCCTTACAGAATACTTCACCATATCAACAATTATACATTTTCCCTTGTTAAACAACCCCACATTTTCTAATCTGTTTATTATTAAGCTTTTATTATGAGAAGCATCCACTTGCGAGTGAGCCATTGCTATTGAAACAGTGACGCATTAGAGCAAGCGCATTAATATAAACCTGTGATTTGTCTTGCAACCAGTACTTCTGTCTGAGCTGCTGTTATAAAAAGAATACACAACACCTTCTGACCAATCTGATTCAAGAATTCAGCAGTGTTGTGGTATATTATATAATGTTCTATAACATCATTGATGTATGGTATATTTCTCAAACTAGTGGATTCTAGAGACTTGAAATTCAGTTTCACAATTTTTCTTAGCTGAAGGTTTGTGTCTTACAACAACCCTTGTGGATTTTCACACCCTTTCTGTTTACACATTTTCCTACCATTTCCATAATACTTACTTGCTAAAGACTATAATAAGACTATAAAAATAGACCATTTTTAAAAGCTTAAACGAATGCTGCTTAAGTTATAAAGATGAAATTATAAGAGATGAGATAATATTGTCTGTTTTCTGAAATAGTTTCTGGGATAAACCCAGTGGGTAAAAACATTTTTTGACAGGTATGGCCAGGTGGAATCATCAGAATTGTACTGTTTTGTTGTATAATTATTTTAAGTCTCAAAAGTTTCTGCCATTTCAGTGACTAATTTGACAATGACATCTTTGAGAATCATACAGTATGTTCACATTTACGGACAAACCTACAGAGAAATGGAACAACTTAAAGTCATTTATTCATCTTAACACAGATTGTTCAGGAACAACTAAAATGAGTCAGTAACTGCAGTGAAACTAATAGGAGAGTTACATTTGTGGTTTTGAACACCTGGTCATTGATTGTGTTTTATTACGATTTAATCACTTGGCCTTTTCTGAGTACATTAAATCTACACTGTTATAATAAAATAGTCATTTCTAACATTTTTTCAACTCACTTATACCTATTAATTGATTAGATTACCAAATTTTAAGTTATTTAAAATCAGGTCATTTAAGTAAGAGTTGAAAATCTGACAGTATATAGTTACAAAAGTGAGGTAAGTCTAGATCCAGAGAGCTTAAGAACGAACA